>JAJLRJ010000006.1:25190769-25633269 GCA_024195265.1 Dendrophyllia cribrosa
TATTTGAGCGCCTCTTACAGGTATTTGAGGGCGGTACAACGGAGTAGTGGGTAGGGAGGGAGTCAAATACAACCCCGGGTATTTGAGGGTTTCCCGGGGGTGGTATTTGACTCCCTCCCTACCCACTACTTACGCTCGACTTGTGAGCAAGTCTAAAAAAAATGCAAATGTGCATGTGAAACCGGTGCCAGGTGCCAAAATGCAAAGCAGTTTTAGTGAAATTAATTCGCACGAAGAGCTGCATGACACTGGGGAAAAAAGTTCATCAATAAATTTCAGCATTGTCGTTTAAACGTATTTTTAAATTTTTACCCAGTCTCCAGTCTGTGTATAAACAAGAACAACAACTCTTCGATTAGTGAAGTCGTGCTTTAAGAAGCTTTAAGGGTCTTGTTAGTGCCCCTAAGGTACGAGAATTAATTAAGGGGAAACTGGCATTTAACTTTTGAGGGGGGGGGGGGGTTATTTTAGAAAAAAATATCCTGCAGACTCATTTTGAGGCAAAAAAATCTTGCAAGGAAATACCTCGGGAAAAAAATTCCTACACTGATCTTGAGCAAGAAAAAAAAACAATCGAACCAACGTCTTTTCATGCCAATGCATTGAAATTTGTTTGGCACCTTCTGTACACTTTGTAAATCAAAGTACAGTCAAGTGACTAACATTCAATTTGCAATTGGCGTTGCAAGTGGAATGCGAGTAAAGATGATCCAACAGAGATTTAACAATGTTGCAATCTTAAATACGCACAAGACTGAGAACTGACGCTGTGTGACTTGTTGATTTGGCTAACGAACTTGTCAGGTGAAATGATAACCGCAAACGTAACTTTGGAACATTTACTGACGCTCCTTCATATAGCCAACTAACTGGACTAGCATATTATGAACCCGAAATAGGTCCAACGCGAAAACTTTAAGACTTGTTTATTCTTTCTTGATAATTTGTTCCGTTCGGTGAAATCCACTTTAAATGGTAAAATAACATAAATTGAGGACTGGCGTTAATATTACGCTTTTGTCACTCTGAATGAACGTCATATCATATGATAATTATGTTTTAAATGTACGTTTTTGTCCAAAAAACTAACTGAATGGTGATAAAAATTTGACAAAAATTTTCTTAGGATTGATAGAAATAAACGCGTTTCCGGTGATTTCAGAAGCTCTAGATTCCAAAATTTTTCAGAGGGCCATGCCCTCGCACCCCATAGATAACCTCGCGCCCGAGGTCCCTGTTAAATCAAAACGAAACAAACCCACACGTGCGGAAAAGGATATATCAATGACGTGTTTCCTTTGTGGAACACCAGCATAGAGGAAATAAGGGATTGTGCAATAATTATCAGGGGGGGGGGGGGGGTTGGAAAACTAGGGGGGACTCAAAGCAAAATAAGTCACTCAAGAGGAGGGGGCTTAACATTTTATTTCAAGTGGTTATAGTTATCACTAAAAGGCTTGATGATCTGTTCTGTGGCTGAACTGCAACTTCAATCTGTTACAATACGATTATCTAGGGACGAATATTGTGATAAAGCATTTCTGGCTTTTAAAATTTAAATTGTCAGCAAGATTTGAACTGTAGAATATAGTTATACACCAGTGCAAATATTTTGCCCTGATGAAAATATTTTGCTCCAGTTCAAATATTTTGCGCTGATTCGAAATAAATTTGAACCAGTGTAGACAAAAATGCACCAAAATCATAATTTCACTACAACATAGATAATCATATTGCAACAGATTGAAGATGTACCTCAACCAGCATGGTCTTAAGGTCAGTGGAGGTAAAGTGGCACTGGTTGTACGAGTTCTCCAGTACGCTCGGGGTGATCATTTTTGCATCCCATGAGAAACCCAAGAGAACGTTAACGGGGAAATGAGTTCCAGTGTAAGCAACTCGGATTCGCAATCAAGTGATTCAGAAGTGGAATCGGATGGCTTTGTTGAACCCTGCTTCGAGGTCATGTTTGTTCCAGATACGGATGTCCAACAAGTAAACATGTAGTAGTGCTGTATATCGATCCACGTCTGGAACAAACATTACCTCGTAGCAATAACAGGTGGGTGTATATTAAGAAAATGCTGGGTATTTGTATATAAAAGGTGTGTGAATGGGGTGGGGGGGGGGGGGGGGGGGGTCATACAAAATTTCTGACTGATCAGGGGGGGTAATAACTAAATTCACTCCTTTAGGAGGGGGATATTACCTAATATTTTCCTACTTGAAGCGCATTTCACCCCCCCCCCCCCCCCCCCCCCTCCACCTCCTGATAATTATTGCACAGTCCCTAAATGGGTTCATTGAACAGGCTAACAGATATCACCAAACCATTAAATTTACGGCTGAAATCACAGATAAAGAAACTTATTTCTTGGATACGTGATAGATTTAAAGTAACGTCTATCCTCGACGTACGCACCCATTACAAGCCGACAGAAACATTCAGTATACACATTTCTCTTCCTGCCACCCACCAGGGGCTAGTAAAGGCTTCATAAAAGGCGAGGCACTTAGGCTGCTTCGAACTAACTCTTCAAAACTAACGTTTGAAAAGAATATAAGAAAATTCAAATCACGCCTACATTTGAGAGGGTATCCAGATACTCTGTTACATAAAGTCCTCTCAGAAATGAAATTCGAAGAGAGAAAGTCGGCCCTTCACACAATATCACCCAGCGGTGTCCAATTTAAAGAAAATCCTTATGGATAAATGGCATTTAATACAGAACCAACCGTTGCTGAGGGAGATCTATAAAGAGCCTCCCATTATCTCCTATAAAAGGGGTAAATCGCTTAAAGACATACTCGTTATAGCGAAACTCTAAAGGCGAGAACATCACATTGGCGAACAGCGGGAGTCGTGCAGGTCTGTCATTACTTTGTAACCTATTTGAAGAAAAAATGATACGGCGTAGCTCTGATCTTTATACACCAATCTCTCAGGGAAATATCCATCTGAACATACAGCAAATGGGGTGACTTCTCCCTACAGTGTACATTTAACCCTATCCAGACCGGGCTTTTTTTGACCGTCTGGGACCGGGGGGGGGGGGGGGGGGGCTCCAGAAGCCCCCCCTATGTAACTTTGAAACCGTTTATGCTATGGCCACCAAATTTACACAGGATAATGTTGTCATGAATTCTAGTAACTACAGATACTTTGGTGTCATAATGACGTAACGTGACGTCATTATGACGTCATATAGTCGATTTTATTGTCTAAAACAGTCTTTCATCAATATTTTCTCAATTTTGAACATATAGCAACTAACAGCTACCTATTTGATGAAAGTCTTACGTTTACTCACACTGTTGGTGTTGTTAACAATAACAGTGACGTCATTATGACGTCATATACAATGAAATAACCAACTGAAACGTTCTATAAGGCATATCTCTAAAAAAAAGGTTGTGTTCATACCAAACTTTCACATATTGATGCTGGAGTAAAAGTTAATGAATACGTACACTTTGTTGCTATGGTAACAGCGTGTGATGTCATAGAAGTGATGTGTACATGTTCTTAAAAACTGGAACAGTTATCTTTGCAAATTATGGCTTTTCATGTACGTAATGAATTAAAAAAAGCTTGAAAAGGACATTTTTATGATATTTTGACAATAAATGTTTAGAGATAATGGAATTACACAGACACGTAATATACTAGAAATAAATTTCCCATTTTATTGTCCGCCATCTTGGATCCGCCATCTACATGGCGTTAATTGCAGGAATGGCTCCGAGCGACACTTAGAAAATTTTTCACCAATTATAGAATTTTTTTCCTATCAGAAAAAGAAAAATGCAATAAATCACCTAGAATCGAACCCGGAACCGCCTGCGTGCTAACATCCCTCCTTCACCACTAGACCACTGGGTTGATCCGGCAAACCCAACAAAAATTTAATTATAAAAAGTGACCCTATCCCTAAATCTAACCTAATCGAGAATATAGCTTAGATCTAATAATCGCTTTGCCTAGGCCTAATTTTATCTGATAATAAAAGCCTACTTTCGTTCTAATCCAGGCACAAACAAAAAAGAGAGAAATGAATGCTAATGAGGTCAGCGGTTTCCTTTCAAACGGCTCGGAGCCATTCCTGTATTTAACGGCTATTCCGCCATGTTGGATCCGCCATCTTGAATTAGTCCAAACGTGTTTATTTTGGTACAAAACACCGAAAAACAAAGCAAATGGACTGCTAAAGCTTAGTTTATTGTGGGCAAATGTTTTACAATCCAAATATGAACCAATAATAATATTATAGAGAGAAACGACCTTTAGTAAAACTTTGATCCGCCATCCTGGATTTTGACATTTCATATTCCATATTTTCCTAAAATTACCGTTAATTAACCTTAATTAATAAACAATTATACATAATTTGATCAATCATCGCTAAATTAAGTGGAAAATATTAATTCAATAAGAAATCTTTGAAATAATCTTGATTAAAGCGAAAAATGCTAATTTTGTAAAACATAGGTGTCAAAAAGCGGTTGATATGGAAACGTCAATGTCGATGGACAAAGGACGCTAACGTGAAAATGTTCCCAGATAAATTTTAGGAAAAGTCACCAAATTTGGTGGTCATTGCATCGACCGTTTTGAAACGACACAATTTCAAAGTTCGAGCGGGCTCAAAAGCCCACCCCCCCCCCCCCGGTCTGGATAGGGTTAAGCCAGATGTCAAAACGTTAACCTTAAGTGAGATATAGAAAATGGAGAAAGTTTAAGGGCACTTATTAAAGGTCAGTATTGGTACATTTATAAACTTGGTACTAAAAGCCAAAGAACAAAATTTGTAATAATGTTAATTTCCACGGCACTTCACGCTGAGCAGTCCAACATTTAAGGACGTGTTAATAAATGTGTTTTTTATAGACAAGCAGTTATGTTAATCTTATGTCCACACATCCTTGATGCCTTGATGTTGAAGAAAAAAATGTATTAAAAAAATCTTGCATGGCGTACAACGCTGAAAAAAAAATTCCACACCCTTGCATGTCAGGAAAAAAAATTCCACCGCCAGAGGTTTGGGAAAAAAAAATTCTTACCCAAACCTAATCACCCAACCCCCCCTCAAAAGTCAACTGTTCGGCCCTTTAAATATATTGTTATGATTTGTTTTACATGTACAGTCACTTTTCCGGTCACACTAGGTGATCCGTCACGAACGTTACAACACTGTATGTAATTTGAAACCTTTAATCAGTCTTTCGCAATCACTCGTGCATAACTTTTATATTAATTACTTCAATTTATCTGTTGCTCGAAAAGTTCATTTTACTTGATATGTTTTGTTCCGTCATTTTCCTTTTTCTTATGTTGTGAATAAATCCAAACATTCATGAGCTTGAAGTTGCTATATCGACTGATATTACGTCACTAACACTTCGCCTCAGGCTATAAACCACTTGAAAAACTGAACTTTTTCTCTTTTTGCATCCCATTTTATTAGTCGTGCGCTTGGCTTAGAGCCAAGCACGGCTAACAAATAAATAAATTTCTGTTCTGTATTGCGTGACAGATGGGACCTTTTAAAAAATCGCATTACCAGGGGCGTAGCCAGGAATTTTTCAGAGGTACGCACAATCAATTTCCAAACACTCCCCCTACATCCTCCTCCCCCCACCCTCAAGTCCCAAATCTTTCATTTTTTTCGACTTTTTCAGGTACGCACGTGCGTACGTGCGTACGTGCGTACGTGCGTACGTGCGTACAGGTAGCTACGCCCCTGATTACGTTCCTGTGTTGGTGAAATGTTCAAGGTAAACTTTATTTATATCCAAGGCCAAGCGGATTATTGAATGAGGTTAGTCACTGCAAAGCTATTTGCCATTGCAATGACGTTCCTAAGGGATCCTTCAGCTGCGGTAACAGTTGTGTTACTTGCAACTACATCACTGACGGTCGCACAAACTACACATTTTCCTCCACTGGGGAGACCAGATCCATCACTGACAACATTGACTGCAATTCCAAAAATCTAATTTACATGGTAAACAACCGACGTGTAACAAACGGTACATCGGTGAGACGAAACGACGACCGGCTGAAAGACCCACCGCTTCCTCTAGACCTACTGCAGTTTCAGACCATTTTCTTTCAGACGACCATTTACCTACCGACATAGAACTTATTCCATTGGAACTCATACATTCATCTCGTGACGCTATACGCAAAGCTCGAGAAGCGTAACTTATCGAAAGGGGTCAAACCCTTGAACCTAAGGATATCAACAAGCGTGAAGAAATATAAACTTTGCATTTATATATTTTACATATCTTCTTTTATTAGTTTTATCTTGTTTTCTTATATTCTTTTGATTCTCTGAAATTTGAATTGTAATGTTTCATCTTATATTTTTGAAATGTAACGTCTTTCCATTGTAATCTTATATCCTTTTGTTTCTTGGCGATTTATATTGTAACGTTTTTCTTGTAGTCATGTTATTCCCTGAAGAAGTCAGGCCGTGCCTGATGAAATATATGATAGAATATACTTATAATCCCAGTTGTACAGTCAGCCTTGCTTTATTAGTTACTTTGTATTCATGTTTCTTATGCCGACGACTATATGGCTTTCAAGCCGTGAAGTACATATCGCAAAATATCTCCGTGTGTTGACTTAAGAAGCAGAAGGAAGAATTACAGCGCACAATTGCAAGATTTCAAGATAATGCAAGTCGTTCATGGATGGATAGGACCGTTTGATATTGTGTGACAGAAAGTTTTTCCACTTCGAACTAGGGGAAGGCTTTATGGGACTCTGCGCTTGAATATGGGGGAAACTATAACATAAATGGGAACTCGCTTGCAGGGAGGAGCCGTCACTCTCGGAAAGTACGGGATCAAACCACGAACTGGTACGCAACAGTTAGAAAAATAAGAAACCTGACTTGGTTCCAACAGAGTTTATTCCTGACTTCTCAACGGTAACAATGCAATCAAAGATGTAATCATAGATGTAATAAAATAAACTACAACCGTGGACAAAATAGCTTGGGATACTTAAGAAAATACTACACGTTGACAATTTTTTATCGAAGAGAGAAACTATCGTTCCATTTCCATTTCTCCCTCACCCCAAATACAAAGTTGAGGCATTGTGGCTTGCTTATATGCATAAAACTCAACATTGTATTAGGGTGGGTGGTGGGGGTGGGGGGGGGGGGGGGGGGGGGGAGGACGACAAAGATAATTTGTGGGGGAAAAGGTTAAGTGTCCCAAGACTTCTGACCAAGATTGTAGGGTCTTATATATACGAAAGGTACATGCGTTCAACATAAAGAAGTACAATGAAAGTGTGAAGCGAAGTCCTTTGAGCTAAGCGAAAATTATTTACAAAATGTATATTTTAACTTAAGCGTCTATTGTTCATGAAACTATTTTTAAAAGTAATCTACTTTTAAAAACTCTTAAAACATTCAGCTAGATGAACAGCCGAGTCAGCAAGCGATTTTAAGCACTTACTGGCGATATATCAATAAATTTGCAAGGTCGGCAAATAACTTGTACAGCAAGTACTAGCGATGTATAATTATCGACTTATTCACCTTTAACAAAAGCTACTCATTTTAACTTCGATGAGTCAGCTAAGCTATTCATACTAAAAAACTAAACGATACCATTACTTGACAATTCGTTGATTAAGTTATGCTTCACATAAGAACTATAGTAAACTTCATAAATCTCCGGCATTGGCTCTTTCGATTCCCACATATAAAAATCCATAAAATCCATTTGCGTCAAATATATTTTAGGAAATGTTCGTGCTTAACCAATCAGAATAGCAGAAGACAATAGCTACTAATTTTGTTTCTTTGATGAAGTTCCCCAAATACAATATCTTTTAAAAATTGCATGTTGTGCGATTGGGTCTCGAAATACTTGAAACCTTAAAAAAAATTAGACTTTATGCACCTTGAACCTTAACTTTTTAGCGGTTTTTGAGTCTAGGCCAATGAGATCACTAGTTGTAACAATGAAAATAGTTGACATTCCATCGTGCATTGCCGTTCAGCACTATCTATCTTATACGGATCATTACTTAAAAGACACCGCGAGTGCCGAACGAAGCTAAATTAGAACAGTATTGAAAGCTACTATGTTTATAAAGCTTGATACGTGATAATTCGGCTAAATATAACTTAGAATGTGTTAAATTTACCAACAAGGTGTCAACTAGAATAGATACCGCGCAGATGAGGAACGAAGCTTATTAACAATTAGAGTTAAAGGGGCAGTATCACGAGGTTCCACGCGCGGCACTGTTCACTATTCTTGCACCGGAATTTTGAACATATCACTGTTAAAAGTGATATTTTCTTTCTTCCGGCTATCAAAACGGATTTTTTGATTCAACAAATACCTCCACTTATCGACGCGCGGCCTTTTTGAATTTGCGGAATCAAACTTGAAAACTGGGCCGACGTTTTCAAGTTTCGACCTTGTGATACTGCTCCTTTAAGGTAACCAATGTTTGGAAGGTAGTACATTTTAGTAACAATATAAGCACGTCCTTTTCTCAGTAATTGAACGCTTACTTAAGAGGTTAAAAGCAATTAAGTTTGTTTGTCATGAAAGCAAAACCCTGTTGGCTTTTAGAAAAATATTATTTGATGAATAGCACAAAACATTAAACTAAAGCGAACACTAAGCAAAAAAACTTTTACGGCTGAATGCGGACAAATGTAAACACAACGAAAAAGCCCATTTCCTAGTTGCTCTTAAGCTCCTTTTCAAACCGAGGCCAAGGTCAAAACCATTCATATGAATATGAGTTTTCTTTCACATGCAAATAAAACTAATATCCATATGAATGGTTTTGTACTTGGCCTTGGTTTTAAACGGAGGCAAAGCGCAACTTGGAAATGGGCTACTATTGGTTGGGTCGGGATGCATCTCTCCTAACGCCTCACATGATTCACTAAGAAAACAATAGAACAAACAACAGAACAATGGACCCTAGCCTTAAAAACAATAGAGCTGCGGGTTATCCATGTCCAATGAAATTAGAGGTTCAGAAGAGGTGCAACCCTACTGTATTCGTTTAATCAATGTATCGATACTTAACAAATAAACTATGAGCAAAGCTTAAACTTGAAAATCTTTAATCTAAGCAATGGCACTTCAAACGTCAAGTGCAAACATTCCTAATGTAAGCTAAATACTACCGGTAAAATGGATAAAAACGTTATTTACTTACTCAAACAGTCCAAACTATAAGGGACAAAGACACTTAAAAAATCTCACTAATGTTGCCAAAATTCCAGCCTCCTTACAATTGTGTTCGCCGCTTATTGCTGTGGGATGTTTGTTCCGGCAAGTTTTGTGTTTTCTTTAACTTGCAATTTGCTTAGCGATCGAGAAAACAAGTGACGGCTTCTGAATGTAGTAAATGTAGTGTAGGCTTACTTTTTAGACAATTTGAAGCTTATGTTTCTCCTTAAAAGCACTTTTAAAAAACACTCGGGAATTTTATACCGCAATGGGTTGAGGACACCACAAATTCAAGCTGTGTACAGTACAAGCTGTGTTTATATAACATAGATGTTGTTTGTGGATAAACCCAATGACTTTTTATTAATTTACTACTGCTACCACCCTATTTTCTTAACTGACACTAAGACTAAATACTATGCAATTTTTAAGTTTACATGGTGTTTAACCCTCGGACGTACAAGAGGGTGGGGGGGGGGGGGGGGGGGGGGGAGTGTAGCTGTTCGTTTATCCTTAAGACACATTTGGTAAAGTTTGGCGACAGCCGGTTGCTACGGTAACGATATATGACGTCGTAAGTAGCGTGAGGTCAAGCCATTTTTGAATAAAAATGCGTGTTTTTCACTTTTTGTCGGTGAAAAACACAAAATGCTACCAAAATCATCAAAGTGTTTAATTATATGTTATATTGCAACTCTAGCAAAAATATTTGCAATTTCCGCATTTTTCCGAAGAAATTTGAATTTTTAGTAAAATCCAAGATGGCGGCCATTTCGGATGATGTCACGGACTCCAGCAGTAATATTTACCTTATCTTGTAGAACACACCACAGGTTATCTATAGACATAAAATATTTCCAAAATATTGCAACATTGCAAAAACCCAATGGGGGGTCGGGGTTTGCAACAACCCCCCGCCCCCCGCCCCACCCTTGTACCACGGTGGGGTATAAGTTTGTGTGTACGTCCGAGGGTTAAAATACAACAAATAATTCATCTATTGGCAACATACTATTCAGCACTCTACGAAACTCGAATTTTACAATAACTGTATGAACGATTATACAAGAATTTGAACGATTATACTCCTACTTATTATTTAGACTAGTTACAAGGAAGACGAATGAAAGGAAATAATTAGTAAAATTTCGAATAGTAATCACAAACTAAAGCTATCATGAAGTCCCGAGGGATATTAGACTCTACCCTACTTGTGGATATGACCAAATACAAATCTTTTTAGTTATGATTGGCTAGCTGAGAGTGAGGTTTGAGTCTGGGGCCTGAGCAATATAACCCTGAACTGGACTATTGAGTAGGAATAAAATAGAATCACGTAAAACGTGGCGTACTCTGTCTTCTCTATCCGCGATCCATAGAAACAAAAGTGTCAGGGGAGTTAGTATAGAAATATTTTTCCTGTTCAGCATTGTACGCGTTAGATGCAAGTATGTTTTGCGCAGATTGGTCGTATCTATGACAACCTCCAAACTTCTCTCGAGGATAGTTATAGCCACACCATAGCGTTGAACCGGGCGGTGCGATACAATCTTTTTTGAGAGCACAGATAACAAGCCATTTTAAAATATGCTTCTGAACTTCATCCTTGTTGATATAAATTACTGCACTACCTTGTAACATATTCTTAAGTAATGCAGTCCTTTCGATCGGAAGGTATTTATACATTCCAGGATGAGTAGAACTTATAATGGAAACGTGAGTTGTGATAACATAAGTCATAAATCCAACGTTGTGGCGAGCAAACTGTTCCATCAGACCACGGGTGTGAATTTGCGGATTCCCGAGAAACTTTACAGATGAATCAAACCACATAGTTCCGTCAAATTCCGATAACATTTGTTGAATAATTAGTATCTTCCAAGCATAATTGATCAAGTTACGAACGTGCGCCGGATATGCTTCAAAGTTAAACTTTCTGTATACTATAAAAGGTATCGCCTTAACTTGATTAATCTCCGAATCACTTAGTCCGAGATTGTAGAAAAACACCTTTACTCCTGGATAATACTTTGCAAAACCTCCGATGTGCCCCATGAATTCTCTAAAGTGGTTACTCGAACAGGCTGTCACAGGAACCACGAGGTCAAAAAATGGCGTCTTGGCATCCACTGACTCGACTGGTTTTCGCTTAAAGGTTTGATTCCGAAGAACATTTTTCACAATGGCTAAGGTTACATCGTCAAAGTTAAACTCTTCACCAATTATACTAGAGTTGAATCTTGCAACGTAGTGGTTGATTTGAAATCGCTCGTCAGTTCCCTTCACTTGAGGCGCCACGGTATTCGTCGTCTCGGTACTGGCCGTCTCGGTACTCGCCGTCTCGGTACTCGCCTTTGTTTCGTTTTTGCTGAACATTGTAAAAAGGATGGAGAGGTGGGCGGGAAGATACGACTTGGCTGCTTCGTTCTTCATAAGTAACTGGTAGCCGAAGAGTAAACCAAGCAACATTGCAAACACAAACAGAAAGCATCGATGTTTCCTGTGAAACCACATGGTACGTATTCTCGGCAGTTATCCTTCAAGACACTTGTCTTACATAAAGACTGAGGACAAAGGACCCCTGGGAAAGGTCCAAGGAGGGGGAAATGTAATCTATAAGATAGAAATACAAAGTCAATGTCAATATGAAACCCATAAATGCAAATGTCAAGTAAGGGTTAGATAATGAACATAAGTGTTCTACACTTGAACAAAAGTCTCCGGATTCGTACATTTCACCGGATTCGTCAGGTACTGAGTATTTGGATTCGTTAAGCGTTACTCAGTTACATCACACGGTGTTTGGACTTCTAAATATTCTATACTACACTATATGAATCCGAAGATATGTGGTTGCGTTGCGAGGCAATCGTCCACCAAAATGTGACAAAATAAACTGGTTATGAAACTCAGTCAGTCCTTTGTTGTATGTTTTTGTTTTCCATTTCTTTTGTTCGTTTGCCTTGACCCTGCACAAAACACAAAAGGTATTGAAATGCATATGAGCAACTGACCAGTAGAAAAATTTGGACTAACACGTTAAACAAAACAATGTGTAGGGTCACGGTTCGTTCAACATAAAACAAAGCAGCTTTGTACACTCTTTTTGAAATTTATTGAGCTTCATAACCAGTTTGTTCTATTAACTATGTGTCGCGTAATCAGTCGACCTCATCGCCTGAAGAACACTAGCAGT
Source organism: Dendrophyllia cribrosa (assembly GCA_024195265.1). Lineage (NCBI taxonomy): Eukaryota > Metazoa > Cnidaria > Anthozoa > Scleractinia > Dendrophylliidae > Dendrophyllia > Dendrophyllia cribrosa. Next base: position 25,203,194 of record JAJLRJ010000006.1, read on the forward strand.
AAGCAGTCGAAACGTCACGATCTACATATCAAGTGACTACATCGTGAGACAAACGATAATACACTTTATTATTATTGATCAGAAAAACGCGCCCTAAGTAGAAATCAATATCCCAGTTTTTATCTCATGAATACGCCGCAAATTTTCGAAAAGTTAAGGTGGCTCTGAACCCTATGTACAGAATTTTTTTTAATTTTGCAAAAAGTTGTATCTTGTATCCAATTACAATTCGATAATAAAAAATGGGGGTCATCCAGCTCGTTTTTTAGTCATAAGCACGTAAAGGTAAAATTAAGGGTGTCTTTAACAGGTTATACTGTTACTACGGTAACCTGTTACATCATAAAAGAGACCACAGCTTGTTCACCAATAATTGGGCATTTGTTTGATACCATTATTGAAGCATCGACTGATAAAGAATTATATCATTAATCCGGGCGCCTGCCTCGCCCATAGTTTCGCGCGGCCATTATCCGTTCGCCAATGTTTTTTCGTTTCTCGCTCGACGGACTAAGCTGGGAAAGACAGAGTGCTCGTAGTCTAGTTGTGTTCCAAATTAATGGAAAAATGTAATCAATATGGCATTTCCAAAAGAGCATTTCAAAAAGAATGGTTTCGAAAGCACTTTGACTTAAGATTTCTGTTTCCGACCTTCGCCATGAAAATATTCGCGAAAGCGACTCATGGCATTTTTGTGCCAATGGCAATTCCATGGGTTTGGATGCAGTTCAGCTTTTCAATAAATTGGAAGGAGTTCTCTGTTAAGATACGTTTGAGCACCTTTTGAAGTGAGTCGGGTCGCGAAAAGGAGTCATATGCTTTGCGACACAGTATTTCAATTCACTTCCTTTGTGGGATATTTGTAGGCTCGTTAAGTCCATTGAAGCGAGGATTGTGTTCTCTGGGAGTTTATTTTTTTCTACGAATTTGATGAAGTGAGTCGTGTCTTTCAGATATGACTACCGTTGTTGTGTTATAGGTTGAAGGAGTTTGTTAAAAAAATCAAGAACTCTACATAAGAAATTAAGGCTTGGAAGTATAGCTAGTAATGTAACTACTTCACAATCGAAGATTCATCACAATGTAGAAACCATTGTTGTCGCTGTTGTTGGTTGTTGTTGTTGTTTTTTTTTTCATTTGTTCCTTTTCTTTTTCAAAATAAGATTTTTTCTAGAATGATAATAAAAAGAACGCCAACTGTAAGGAGCAAGATAGAAGACTAACAGCAATCTGAACTATTTTTCTTAGCATTAGTAGAGGTTTAGTTGTTGAACAACTGAGTAGAACAGTAACGTTAGTTTTAGCGGAGCTCTCGCGGGCCGAAAGCCCGCTTGCGGAGCTCCATACTCATAGAACCATGCCCTTCATTTTTCATGGTCATGGCTAGCGGAATGTTTCGCAGACGCGAAGTCGCGCAGGGTTAGCTCGCGGAAGTGTACGAACTCGCGCAACATCCGGGATCTTATCAATTTTGACACTACAATGGTGTTAAAAATGTAGATAACTACAGCGTTACAAACAATGTTGAACATATAACAAATTACAACTTGACAAGAATTGTGGACAATATAACGAAAATACGGCGTGACGATCGTAAAGATACGGAATAGAAAGTATATATTAAGTATGTACACCTTTTTCCAAAATGGCTGCCAATTTATTATTCTTTTATATGCATGTTAATTAGTCCTCTTCGCCTCATTTACGCTTGAAAATTCTTTTGATTTTGCACAAGCTGGCGAGGCCAAGAGACACGACACGGTTATAAAATAATACTAAAATGGCTGCCATTTTAGAATAAGGTGTATGCAAGCAAAACTAAAGGGCCTGTGAAAGATAAACGTGAAAAATTTGTCTGTTTATTGAAGGTTTTTCCCAATGAATATGCAGCGCCTCCTTAATTTTTAGCTGGAAAGGGGTTGGGGGTGGGCTGGGCGGTGTCCAGGATGGACGACCATTCTTGAGAACATGAAGCTCGACAGTTTCCGGGCTTTTAAGTTGTTGTAGAATGTGGAAATTCTTGTCAGTGGAAATGTGCTCTCGGATTCGTGTAGCGAAATGTAGGTTTGTCTGCCGACAAAACAGACACCACAGCCTGCGCAAGAAAACTTGTAAACTACACGAGATTGCAATGACTTGGGTCATAGTTAATAGAACAAACTGGTTATGAAGCTCAATAAATTTCAAAAAGAGTGTACAAAGCTGCTTTGTTTTATGTTGAACGAACCGTGACCCTGCACATTGTTTTGTTTAACGTGTTAGTCCAAATTTTTCTACTGGTCAGTTGCTCATATGCATTTCAATACCTTTTGTGTTTTGTGCAGGGTCAAGGCAAACGAACAAAAGAAATGGAAAACAAAAACATATAACAAAGGACTGACTGAGTTTCATAACCAGTTTATTCTATTAACTATGATTAAAAAAGCATTTTTGCAAAACCGCTGAGTAAGACGCCTGATTTTGCGTTGAACTGTGTTAGAAAAAGTACCAACAAAAGGTACGTTGAATGTGAATAATGAAAATAGTATATTAGAATTGCGGATAATCATGAGTGAAATTTGTGATCCTCAGCAGTGTGCTCTCAACTTAAAGCAGTCGAAAAAGCAACCTGAAGGCATTTTATAATAAGGGCGGGTCGATGAGTATACATCCAAAAAGGGCAGTTCTTGTATTTATATCACATCCACGAGCAGTTTCTGTTTCTTGTACTGAAGATTGCTGAAGTTTCATCCTAAACATGTTTGCAATTAAAAAAGTCGTGATCTTTTTGAAAATTATTCCTTGCCTGCTGGCCATCTTACAATCACATTGGTATTGGCATTTTATATACTTTGGATTTCATATTTATGAAATACAGCCTAAGAAAACGCACAAATTGAAACCATCTCTTTATCTCTCGTTTCGCTGTGTCGCTTAAGTTAAACAGAGCTACGATATATTCAGCCAATTCAACAAGAGTCATTTTGATGCAAAATGGATGGATTCAGAAACTTGCCGATTTGTTCGCGTTCTTCCAAAATGTCGCTTGAGATCAAGAAGTACAGGCTAACCTCGCTCACCTTCGCTCAGTGAATCAACGTGACGGCCGCAAACGAGAAGCTTCGTTCCAGTGTCCCTCGTTTCACGTTCTAAGTCAACTAGACAACGAGAAATTGAATTCCCTGTAATCGCGTAAGCAGCAGAATTTAAAAAGCAACATACTCACAATTGAAAACACGTTTCTGTCACTGAACTGTCAAGCTAAATAAGTAACATATTTAATTAAATAAAAAGCTACGAGCTGTCATGAAGTCGTGCCATCATTTAGTTTACTCGTCTCACTGATCACGCCAAGAAATGAGCACGTACTGCACTTTTTCCAGTGCCTTAATAAATGTAGTTCACACATCCAACATCCCGTAAACAGATGTTCTGATCTCTTTTCAAAAGCTCCCAGATACTGCACTGACTGATTTTACTTACGTTCTTAGAAATATATGTACTACAAAATGATACAGCGCAAACACGACTCCCACAAAATGTATTTATAATCCTTTGAAAAAACTGAACTTTCATTGTCGAGAATTAACACTTCTATCTGCTGTCTATCGTGAAAGTAACTTCAAACTTTCAGTCAAATGATTCCTTACTCACAGCACCCTATCTTATATCCTAAGTTCTGCTCCTTCTTTTGAGGCAGCCTTCCTCGGCGATAAGAAAAGAATCGAATATTGCATTCGTTTCCCCAACGATGGGAGACATAAATATGCATTCTGCGAAATTTGAAAGCTGAGATTTGTTAAATTTGGTCGACCTTTACGGAACTGTCTTATACGTGTATAGTTGACCATTCAAATCCTTTTCATACGAAAACTTTCTTTGCATTATACAATTTAAAACAAACAGTGACGACTGCTATTTAAAACAGAGCTATCGAGAAGAATCGTCGATTAAATTGTATATAAGTCGATCAACAGAACTTTCTAGAATTTTCTAGAATACCATCTTTACTTCCTAAGATCATACTGTTCTTATCTTCAAAATATATCCCTTAAAAAGTCCATTTTATATAATCGGGTTTGGTGTTTGACAAAGCCACTGTTTACCTCCTTAAGTTAATGTTTAACTTTCATAATAATATTGTGGGCTCTACTGCATTCTTTGTCGATCCATGGTCTCATTTTTGTTAGATAGTATAAATAGATTGTATTCGACGCGAGTATCCTATGACCTTATTGTGAATTCTGATCATCCATGGTAACGTAATTGACACTGTTCTCTCACCTCGAAATTTAACAAATACTTAATATTTAGAACATATGAGCTGAAATATTTTTTACGCTCAAGCGAGCGTATGTTTGTGGCCTTGCAAAACACATGTATTTTTAGCCTGGTTTAGTAAACTAAGACCTTAGACAAACTTAACAAGAGAGAGCATTTTTTTACCATATTTTATCAAAAATTCAAGCACTCGCCATTTCAACAATTTAAGTACAATGCTTTTTGACCTTCATCTGAAGAAATATGCGCGTTAAAATTTGATACTGTTTTTCAAGCAACATGCTCATTGGTTTTATGCTTATTTCCCTGTTTCCCAGTGGTGTGATTTACATGTTTCGGTTCGCTTTATAGAACGAGTCAAATAACAATAGGCAAAAATACAATGTGTTTACCCCGACAAATTCATATTAGCTTACCTGGTCTTTTTGAGGACCTATGTCTTGTCGACTGTTGAGAAACAGTACTTTTGTTCCTCCTGGGTACGGTATTAAACCACTAAAAAAAGGAAAACAATTCTGCAAACCATTTTCCTCGCTGAACACAAACGAAATATTTAACTGCAGCTCCGTAGCTTACGTGACTGGCGACCGCGCTATGAACGGTTTTGTAGATATTTCACAGCAGATGAAACACAGTGTGGCGTAGCATCCTTATTGTTCCAAAGAAAGTGAAAAGAGAGTTTGATGTGATCGATAACATTGTTGCTGTTGAATCCATCGACCTGATATAATCGTTGTAAGCTTATTTTGGACTATCCAGACTATTTTGTTTACAATACCAATTCTGCACCCGCGAAAGGAAAACCGGCTAAACAACCATAGGGTCAGAAACAATTTCACGAACGATGTATGCACCGATGTGAATAAGACAGTTTTATGATATCAAGCGACATTTATTTAGTGAGTAATCAGCGATAATTTTTGTACGGGTAGTTCTTAGTTTATTCCTATCGATGGTTTAAGGAGGCTCGACTTATTATTTTTTTTTTGGCCGTGGGGTAATGTTTTGAAATCAAACTTTCGCAGGGAAGACATGCATGCTTCGATAGCTATCATACTTCACCAAATTTATGAAATGTGACACTTCATAACGAAACTTTTATATTTTGTAGTACTCACGTATAACCAGCTACAAACGAAGTTTCAAGAAAGTTTATGACGGTTTTCGAGTAAATTTAAAATCATTTTTTAGGACGTGATAGGCAAAACAGTAATATAGCAAATAATTTGCATAAAGCAAAATATTTCCAAAGTGCCCTTACATATTATTAAAAAAACAGCGAGCCGTTAAAATAATGACTGTCCTTTACTTCGCAATAATAAAGCAAGTTATTAGTGGCTGTCCTCAAATAGCTAAAAATAACGATAACGTGTCTCAGTTCAGCACGCAACATACAAATAAATAACACGATATCTCCCTTTTTGCCCCGGGGTGCGGTACCATGACAAAATTAAGCCTAGCGAACCAAACTTAACGGAATTTGTGTTCTGGAGATTATTTATCCTTTGCATTTCGCCATTTCAAGTAATAACGGTGGCTCAGCCATTCGACATCGAGCAACTTGCAAAAATACAAATTATGGGTGGCTTTCTTTAAATAGTGCCTCTGGTGGCTGTTGTCATTTACATAAATTTTCCAGTATGTTGATCAGTTTGATTGATTTTGTAGTATTAATGATGCCCCGGCTACTGACTACTACTACTAACCAGTAGCAATTATTTACTGAGCCCACGCGGCTTTAACGCGAGTCCTTTATCATCTTCTTGTTTAATCAGTTTTCGGCCAATTTTTTCTCAAGTATAGTTAAAGGAACAAAACATTTAAACTTCCATCGGTTGTGATGTATAGAGTGGCATTTTTGTGTCGGCGTTTGCAGAGTTTGGTCTCTAGAACACGTGGAAAGGTCTTTTCGTGATTTAGGTCTTGTGGCATTAACCAGTGTGTAAATATGGTCTTTCCAGCTGTGTTGTTTATTAACAGAATGCATGCATCGATTCAAATCAAGACCCGTTACAAAGTCTTTTTTGCGCTTGTAGACTTGTATCTTTTATTACTTTACCAAAGAAAAGGAGCTAGATTTAAATTCAGGATAAATATCAACAGTCCCTAAAAGTCAGCTGCTAACTGCAGGAACAGGTAATTATTAAAAGAGAGTATGCAGTGACGTCGGCACGGTGTGTTCTGCAAGGTCAGTGCAACTCAAATATTAGAACTACCTCACATACATAGCATTGAAAGTCCTGAAATAAAGTATTTAAAATGTTTTTGGAGCCATCATTTTCACATTTTCCTTAAGATGAAGGCATTTTTATGTTGGACATGTAACATACAGTGGATATTTTTTTTTATTAAGCAAATCCACTTATTCAAATCATTGCCCTCCGGCTGTTTTAAAATGACTATAGCAGCATTGTTAAGTGTGTCCACATTCAACAAAAGACACAAAATTGTGATGGAATTGTTGATGCATGTCAAAGGACTTAAAAAAATAGTTGTAAGATAAACATTCTCACTTTTAACTTTCATCGACCATTACGACCAAGTAAACTCATAAAAAAAATGAAAGCTGGATTGGGTCGCTAAACAAGCCGTGTGGTTACGCGAACAAAACTAATTTTTGCTTTCTTCTCAGAATTAAATGAAAGTTCTTTAAATGCTTTTCCAATTATGTTTTTTATAAAAATGCTAACACGCCGTGCTGAGGCTTTGTTACAGGCGCCCTCCTTATCTTTTTTAAGTCTTGTATCACTGTTTTTGTATCATTCGACAGCATTCCAGTCCTAGGTTAAGCTTTCATTTATACTAGGTATTCCTTGACAATTTAAGCCTAACTTTCATTTTAACTGCTGTTTTTATTTTCAGTTCCTTGTCCCAATCAACCCTGACAGGACCTCCTTTCTGGGTACTCTGAACTACTCATGGAAAGATGAAAGCAGTCGATAAAACAGATACAGACTTCTTGGAAACCTAAATTGATACCTCTAGTCTGGAATATGTACACGCCAAAGCATTATTTTAATTTGTTTGCGAACTGCGCTAAAAAAAAAAATATCGCTCAGAATGAAAACTACTTAGCAGCGGTCATTAATTTACTTCATACAAGAAAGTCCAAAGTCACCCGCCCGATCTTTGCGAGGATAACGAGTCTACAAGGCTCGATATTGTAAACTTTCTTTGGTTTCACTTTCACGCGCTATTTTTTCTACTGTTTCTCGTTAAATCATTTTCTCTTCTACTCAGAAATGTTCCCACTTTTCATGAATGCTCCCCACCTACCTTTGCAGAAATTCAAGAAGTTCAAGTCCAATTTGTCCTATTTTTTATCTTCAACAAGGAAAAGTTGCGATTTGCATTAAACAAGAATGGACAGTGCCCTGAAGAAAAATGTATTCCTGAAAATAAACTTCGAATGAACATCAATATCACTGTTCATGCATGAAGTCAAACCAGAAAAATCACTTCTAAATACCGTTTAGAAGTCATAAAGCCGCCAGGAAACAACAGATAGACATTATTTAGTGAAACACTTCAATGGCTGTTTATATATAATTTTGATATTTTATCAAACTCACGATGAAATTCCATACAAATCCTTATATTTCTGTCGTTGAGCACTCCCGTTGGAAGTCTTGGCTCCCTGTGGCTACACAAGCCGTTTCGATAAGCGAACAAAACTAATGTATGCTTTCTTCAGTCAGAATAATATGACTGTTTCTCGTTAAATCCTTTTCTCGTTAAATGCTTTATCTAACTTCTCTCGCCCGTACATTTGGTCCTCTAATGTATCCACGGAAAGAGTAACGCCGTCGACGAAACGGACGCAGATTTGTCGTAAACATCAACGATTCGGCGCTTGTCAGGATGACTAATGAATGAAATTTTATTCACTCGTACTCAGTAATTTCGGGAAGAGATAAACTTCTTCGCTTAAAAAAGCTCTAACATGCATTCCAATGTCTAAAATATGCTTAGGCATCACCATTTGTATATCGCTCACCTTCGCAGGATGTTAAGGCTGATTTAGAAGGCACACCTTTTGTCTACAACTATCGCATGCAACCTGCTCACGCCATAAATACAACACGAATCGCGTCGTCTAAATCAGCCTACAACTCGCTCATAACTATTGCGTGCAACACAAAAAAAAGTTGTAGGATTTTGAAACATGTAAACACTACGGCAATCGTAACCACCGACATCAAGAACATTGAAACTTGCAGTTCTTGCCACATGTTTCACAAATTGCCAACGAAAGGTACAGTTTGCGTTGCGCGTCTAGAGTCTTCAAAAATGCTTCGAGTGGCTTCATCAATCCCGCGAATGGGCTTAATTCTTCCACAATATAGCCCATTTGTCTTTAACAGAGACTGAATAGGTTTTCTCCGAAGAGACTCGATAAGAATGTCGGTCTTTCTCGATCGCTTTAGTTTGCCTCGATGCAGCTGTTCGGATTCTTATTGAAAACAAAATTCTAAAAGATCGTAGAAAGCGTTCCATTCAACTAAGCTGGCACATGCTATGCAAACTTCGGTAAGCGAAAGCAGTATATTCAGAGAAATTCATGCTATTAAACAACTTACCAAATCAACCACGATGTACTTCTTTAAGATTCGAAGAATTATTTTATACTCGGAACTGTAGTAAATTTGTACCTCTGGTTAATAATTCTCTAGATTTTCGATTGGTTCCCACCGCTACGGATGTGAGCCATTATCTTTCAGTTGACCAAATATGGAAAAATGATGATGAATTGTTTTAACGGTTTGTTCACATCGAGCTGTGCTGTATACGCGCTAATCACGCCATCATATTTTGTAGCCTGCGGCAAAATGTTAGTGACGTCATATCAGTTGATATAGCAACTTCAAGCTCATGGATGATTGGATTTATTTACAAAACGAAACATATCAAGTAAAGGCTGGTTCTCGTATAATCCTCCCGGTCTTCCCGGTCGTCCGAGTCGTTTCAAAAGTTTTTTGCAAACGGCTCAGACGATCGGGACGACTCAAGCCGTGATTTGGGTTCTCATATGATCGTCCCGGTCGTCTCGAACGTCAATAGTGCAGTCGTAAACTGTGTCCGACAACATGTTTTGGGCAATAATACTGCATTCTGGGGTAGATTTGGGTCGCTTCAATCGCCTCAATCGTCCCGGTCGCCTGAGAGTAGTTCTCATATGATCGTCCCCGATTATTCACGATCGTCCCAGTCGTCCGGATAGAACACAGTTCTATCCAAGCGACCGCGATCGTCCTAGTCGTCCGGGTCGTTTGCGATCCTCCCGGGTCGTCTCAGAAGTGTTCTCATATAATCGTCCCGGTCGTCCGTGCATTTTTTGAAACGACTCGGACGACCGGGACGACCGGGACGATTATATGAGAACCAGCCTCAAGGTTACAGTGTACCTTCGGGGGTGTCTCCAGTATTACATCTCTAGCGTCTTAAGATTACACTTAATATACCTAAACCCAGATATCAAATTAAAGCTTATACAGCTGGCTATCTAAATATGGAAATTATTTGGTAATAAAATGAATTGTCGAATTTTTTACGACGTCTAAATTCGAACGTCCGAATTAGCTTTAAAACGCTATAACTCAAAGCGATTATTGTATTTTGCTAATTTGATTTGTTCTCGGATTTCCGGACACGAAAACGTGTCGGCGATTTCCCATATTCAATTGCAGTGAAAATTAAGTTACAGTATATTTTCGAAAAAGGGAGAAAAAAAATTGGAGCGATCGCACGGAAATGGCTCTTGACGAAAATATTGTCGGAAATAAGAAATTCGCCGACACGTTTTTGTTGATTTTATGTTAGCCTAGCTTCTGTCCAAATTTTAGGAAAATCGAACAAATTCCCTTTGAGTTGTAGCTTTTTAAAGTGTCCCCTACAAGCGAAAAATTAACTTTGAGAAAACAGCGCTTAAAAAAACATATCGCTTCATAAACAAACTCCGCCCACAAAAGTTATACCGTCATTTCTCCGTCAATTTTCACTATCTTTCGATAATTTTTGTTTTGAATGAAAGTTCATTCTGTAAACTTTATTTTGACGCCAAAAAAAAAAAATTCCATAAATTTTCGATCAGAAGGTACACTGTAACCTTAAGGGGAATTTACTTTATTGCCGGATTTGGCGAGAGTTCCATTCGATAACAATTTTGTTTGCTTTCTTTTCGAGCAACAAATTAATGGAAGTAATATAAAAGTTAAAGTTGACTTTGCATGCACGAGTGATTGCGAAAGACTGATTAAAGGTTTCAAATGGCGTAGAGTGTAGTAACGTGCGTGACGGATCACCTAGTGTGACCGGAAAAGCGACTGTACACGCAAAACAAATCATAAAAATGTATTGAATTAATTCTCGCACCTTAGGGGCACTTACAAGACCCTTAAAGCTTCTCAAAGCGCGACCTCACTACGCGAAAAGTTGTTATTGTTTACAAAATGTTTTGGGCTACAAACTCGAAAAGTTTGCGTTATTCCTCGCGAAGCGAGGTTTATAAATTTGTCGCATGGATCGCTTTAGGGAGGTGAAATGTCGGGTTACCTACATTTCAATTAACGTTGTCGGATGAAGGTTTAAAGCCAGGACCGCAAGGTAGTATCGGTAGCTGTAAATAGCCATTTCAGTGCGGATGTGATGGAAAATAGACGATATTACTAAAAACGTTTGCCTCATCAGTATGTACAATGTATTTATGAAAAGTGTATGCACGAATTGCGACGGGTGATACCGAAAATGCGCGAAATATTTACGAACAGTCTCTGTTATGTTTCTGCATCAATAATTGAACGTGCAAAGCACTGTCTGGTAAAATACACTATTCTCACTAGGGATATACGCACAAAAAGCCTAACATATACAATCATATACTTCTTTACATTCCCAGCGTGAACCGTGGGAATGCGCGGCATAACCCTAGACCTCCTCCCTCAATATATAAGCCCGCTTCGTAATTCAGCCTAGTTCAGTAAAGTTTAGGTCTGGACCCGTGCAAGACGATAACGTTTAACGTTTTTTTCCATTATGGCGAGAGTTCCAGTTCAAGCAGCTATCAACCCAGCTCCGCAACAGCAAGACACGCAATTTATTGCTCAACCAGCACAACCACAATCGCAAAACCAGTTTGTACAGTCAGAGTTGGTAGGTTCCGTACAAAACTTTTACACCTTGTACTCCCATTTTCACGAACTTTTTACATTTTTTACGTTTTAAAGCTGATTCGGACGTTCGAATTCAGACGTCGTAAAAAATTCGACAATTCATTTTATTACCAAATGGTTTCCATATTTAGATAGCCAGCTCTATAAGCTTTAATTTGATATCTGGGTTTAGGTATATTAAGCGTAATCTTAAGACACTAGAGCTGTTATACTGGAGACACCCCCGAAGGTACATGGTAACCTTAAAGCGACTGGGGTGACCTCGCTTGAATTTGTTACTATTTTATTTTTAGCTCTGGAACGACCTCTCTTGAAATTGTCCTTAAAGGGGCTATGTCGCGAGGATGGCGGGTGAGTACTGGGTACTAAAAACTTGAAAAACGTCCGGTGGCTTTTTATCAAGTTGGCGGCCATTACTGTCGAAATCGCTGCAATCCGTTCCATCCCGTCGTATTGCGTGGAAGGATAGATCTCAAGTTTACAAATTAGTTAGAGTATTTACTTGGCTAGATTTTTGTTAAATTATTTCTGCGATTTGTTAGTCGTACCTTCGAAAAATTCGATGTCTTCCAGTAGTGGTGGAAGTTAGGGAGGAATTTAAAAGCGAAATCGATCGTGTGTTTGTTTACCTCGCGTGGTTCGACACGAGTGCAAGCGCGATAAAACTTGCCGCGATCCGGGAAGGAACAATAGAAATTTGACATGCGTGACGTCACATGACAGGAACTCATTGCGCAGACTCACCTTGCGACATAGCCCCTTTAAGTTTGTTTCCGAAGCGACTGGGATGACCTCGCTTAAAATTGTCCTAGTTTGTTTGAAGCGACTGGGGTGACCTCGCTTAAAGGGGCATTGTCACGCAGATTTTGCTGTGTTTTGGTCAAAATACACTAAATATAATTATGACAAAGTACCTTTGCTCAAACATAAAATTGCTTTTAGAACACCAAAAAGATAATATCAAGTGATTTCTTCAAGGAAGAACAAACCATAATAAATTTTTCTGCGATTTTTCCACGACTCTTGGGAGGAACTTGAAAAAAATTGGCCAATTTTTTCACGTTGCAATCCATTTCCATCCTGGAGTAGTATGGGGCGTTGGGGGTTCTGGACCACCCAAATAAGCATCCAAACACCTGAATTACCGCCCCCACGGATTCATTGCATTCATCCGTGGGGGGCGGTAATTCAGGTGTTTGGATGCTTATTTGGGTGGTCCAGAACGCCCCAACGCCCCATACTACTATTCTGTTTGCATATGCTGCTCCGGTACGAGACCACCCCAACCCAGGGGGTATCACCAATTGGAGAAATCCCACCCCCTGTATATACCAACCCACATGGCAATGGCAAACGTGCAAGCATTCAAGGACTTCCTGAATCACGCGAGACTGGTCTGATTCAAAAGAGCGAAGAATGGGTCAAAGCCAGACAAAATACAATCGGTGCATCGGAGATCTCTGCCTTGACAGGATCTTCGCCATTTGAGAGTCAGTCAAGTCTAATTCGCAAAAAAGTAAAGCCCATCGATATGAGCAAAAATGTGGCCTGCGCTTGGGGCACATTATTTGAGCCTTCTGGTCCGTGAATACTTTGAGAAGAAACATTCTGTCAAAGTTTTCGGATATAAGGGTTCTATAAATCTTGCAAAGGATCACCCTCTTTTTGGGAAGGTCACTTGCAGTCCAGACGGATACTTCTCACACAAAGACGAGACAATAGTCTTGTTAGAGTTCAAGTGCCCTTACACCAGAAAGATCACAGGCAATAAAATTCTTAAACAATACCGTGATCAAATACAAACCGGCCTTGCTCTCAGCGGGGAGAGAGTTAACAAAGGCTTGTTTGTCGATGCCTATTTCAGAATGTGTTCTTTGAAGCAGCGTAGCCTTAGCCTTGAACACAATTCCTTGCCAAACAAAGGGGTTGTACACAAAACAAAAAAACCATCAGCACTCGCCTGTGGTATTTATCTTCTATCTTGCAAGCAAAAATTATTTCCAGATCAATCAAAATTACTTAACCTCGGCGAAACAAAATCAACAGAAATGTTTGAAAAAATTATGAGAGGAATTTCATCGGGAGATATCTTGTGTACTGGTGATTGGTTTTATATGACATATGATGAGGATCAGAAACTAAACGATTTAGAATTTTTGAAGGACATAGGCAGAAGGACATTCAGTGAAGATTGGCCCCCAAACTATTATAAGACAGTAGCCTTCTTCGCATGGAAGCTGCTGGACATAACAGAAATTTGGGAAACAAAACAACCAAATTTCTTAGAAAACATTCACGAATCAGTCAAAAGTTTTCATGAAAATTTATCAAAACATAAACACCTTGACAAAACTAGGCCTATTGAAACTTTTGAAAGCAACATCGGTGATGACAGTGCCATGTTGGAAGACTTTTTACATAGCAGGCTGTCCCAGACAGCCCTTTTTGCTTAAAAGGGACGTTTCGTGCCGCATATACAATATCTTTCTTTGCCCGTCTCAGTCCCCCCGCGGTCAGAAGGCTTCGATAGTCCTTCGGCCGCCATTATTGTTAACTTTGGCCGATAAAATAGCGCCAGAGCTTCAATCTCGTTCAAATACACTGCAGATGTGGACGCAGTAACTTCGAGAAATGCCACCTAAAGTGTCAGAGTGAGAGAATCAGAAGAAAGTGAAAAAAATCACCGGATTTGCAGTTTGATAGATCGATCTACGATCGTGAGGAAACTGTTTCTTTGGCTTGTTTAACTGATGATTCAGTCAGTAATTTTTTTTATTTTTTATTTATTTATTCAGTCTCTAATACTTATTTTTATTCAGTCTCTAATACTTCCAGGATGGATTCCACAACTTCATATGTTATTTGTCTGACATTTTTCTCAATCTTACAAGGTAAGAATAAAGTATTTTGGCTTTTATTGTCTTAAAACCGCATGTAGAATAAAGTATTTTGGCTCATGTAGAATAAAATATTTTAGCTCATACAGAATAGAGTATTTTGGCTTTTATTGCCTCAAAACCGCATGTATAGAATAAAGTATTTTGGCTCATGTAGAATATAGTATTTTGGCTCATGTAGAATAAAGTATTTTGGCTTATGTAGAAAGTATTTTGGTTTTTATTGCCCTAAAAGCGCATGCGTATTGCTTCAATTTTTTTTTAACCAAAATCGAAACCACAAGTAAGCGGCTTGTTGAACTAACGCTAATAAATAGAAAAATCGACCTATATATTCTTTAGTTCATAGACTTCGGTGAAGTCTAGGGAGGTGAAAGATGGCCAACTTTCTGAATCCCGTTTAAGAGCAAATCCGTGCAAAAATCAAACATAACACGGCAAAGTTAAAAAAACTAAAATTCGCTCTTCTTTTGCATACAGGTAGCCTTTAGTAAGTATACAATTGCTGTGTACTTTTTTCTTGAAAATTTTATTTGTTACTGGAAAACGAAAACACTTAGTTTTCAGGCCCGGGTTCGATTTGGCGACACCAAACAGGCTTAAAATAAGTCATGACTCACTCGACTCGCGTATCAAAACTACTTCGCCAGAAAAAGCTGTCATAGTTCCAATTTGTTGTATAACTTGTCATAGTCTAAACACCATAATTTCATAAAAATTAGATTAATCTAAGTATTCAAGGAAAGTCAAAAGCTTATTGCTCTCCTGTGCTCCGTAAAACGGTAGGCGAAAAACAACGATGATTTTGAGCATGTGCCTTTGTTCAGAATTTCGTAATATTACGAATGACAATACTAGAGTTGACGATCTTTCAAAATATGGAAAGTTTAGTTTGGGGAAATGAATTTGGCATTTTTAAGATTTTGTTGAAAATCGCGAACGAAAGACATGAAATCACGCCATCTTGTGTATGCGTGACCAACAACAAAAACAAAAATGTTTTTCATTGAGAAATCTTGGCAACTCTGACGCCAAAAAAAAATGGAAATATACAAACCTTAACTTGGATATGACATTCTTGAATGTCCAAAGTGTTTTATTTTGCCGTCTGTTCAATTTCATTCGTGAAGTTTATCATGAACAGTGAAGCCCGTCGCCACGATCAAAAACGCTTTACTTTTCGCTGAATTCTTCTCAGCTCACTTTGCACTTTCGCACTCTTTATACTGTTGATACAATTTTTTCCCCAGATTTCTGGCGAAAACTGTAAAAGGGCTGACAATAAAGCGAACTTGTTCACGCATATGTTCCCAGTTTTCCATCCTTGCATAATCGTGAACCGTTTTGAGACAAAATGCAAATTACGTCTAAAATTTGCATATCAGGCTGAGCAAGCGTTCGTGACAGTCACGGTTGGTACACAGGTGAGTAAGGTATTCTCAGTGGCCCAAATTGGGTCTTTTTGTCATATGTTTCATGTCTTTTTTTAGAAACGCTTAATGCTCACGCTATGTACAGTGGGGTATGCTTCAAGGCTAGAACACGGTGCGACTGCAATACCTGAACTAGAGAAAGCAGAACTTTCCCAAACGTTTTCTGCCCCATCTCTCTCAATGGGATGGGCCCTGAAATGTTCTCGTATCCGAAGTACTCAGTTTTCTGTGAAACGGAAGGAGTACTTCAACGCCAAATTCCAGATCGGAGAGTGGTACGGTCAAAAAGCAGATTCCGCAGGTGTTCCCAAAGCTATGCGCACAGCCAAGGATGCTTGTGGTGCGCGGCGATATGAAAGCGTCGAATTTCTAACTCCGCAACAGATTTCCGGCTATTTCTCCGCCTAGCCGCAAAGAGAAACACTGAATAAAATACTCAGGTAGATGAAGACGAAGAAGAAACCGCCAGTTTGGAAAATGAAACCCACCTCAACATCCAATCGTGTACGACGCATATAACATCTGCGAACTTGTGGAAAAGTCCAAACTTTCGTACGCAATAGTAGTGGACTATCATATTTTGTACAAGCGACGTAGCACTCGCTTAATGAAATTATGTATGTATGATAGATGGGAGGTAATTGTTGTTGTTTGCTGTTTTTGTAAATACCCCTATAAAAAAGAAATCAGAACGCGGAAGATTCTTTGTTCCATGGTTTTCTAATTTTCTTTCTAGGACCAGTAGTCCACAAGGGAGTTCAGGGGTTAAATGCCTTGAAGCACTTCTACATACACTAAAAAAATATCACATCAGTTTATTTTCTTTTTATTATATTAGCATTAATTAATTAATTAATTAATTAGTTAATCAATTACGTTTCTTAATGCTGTGCATGAAATGCTGTGTATGAAACGCTGTGCATTGATCCTTTTTACCTAGTTTTTCATTTTATTGTGTTTATTTTTTTTATTTGATTTTGATTGATTTCTTATTGGCTCGACCTTCCCCTTAAAAAACAAAAAAGGTAACACCAGAGCAAGAAATGAGCGGAAAGCACGAGTCATGCATGTATCGGCTAAAGAGCAGATTAACCAAGATATTTCTTATTAAAAGCGAGACAATGAAGGTGGAATGTTTCTCTCACAACTGAAGCATTGATGAAACTAGGGCTGGCATGTCTTTGTTGTTGTTTTACTATAGCAGTCCAATCAGATACCAGAGGCTGCAAGTACAAGCACAAGTATTACCGGACTTTATAAAACTCTAAAACTAAAAACAATGGCAAGTAATTTCTTGATATTCGTACCTGCGTTTTCGTTTGAAAGAGTGTTTGTGTGTTAAGGCCTGGTCGCACTACAGTCAAAAACAAAAATTAGCACGTGCAAAATGACATAAAAACAAAAAAATTCCGCAAATAGCGTGTCCCACCGGAGTGGTTTCTTTTCTTTTCCTCGATTTTTTCACGGGCTAATTTTTCTTTTTGACTGAAGTGCGACCAGGCCCTTAACATGTGAAATCCAGGCCGACAAGATCTACCCCAACACAACCCAACCCATGTAAAACATATTGGTTTTCTGTCAATACATGTCCTGTATTTTAAAACCCACGAGATCTCTTTCCTGCTTTGAACTGTATTAATTGCAAGCTTCCCAACAACAATCGTCAAACTTCAAGAAAAAATATGGAATATTGGCCACTGAGAATACCTTATCTACCAACCGTGACTGTCACGAACGCTTGCTCAGCCTGATATGAAAATTTTAGACGTAATTTGCGTATAGTCTCAAAACGGTTCACAATTATGCAAGGATGGAAAACTGGGAACATATACGTGAACAAGTTCGCTTTATTGTCAGCCCTTTTTAGTCCATGGGCCAGAGCCACTCAAATGTACCAATTCGAGGGACCAGCCGAGAGTGGTACGGATTTGAAGCTTGTCCGACGGTGATTCCAAAAAGTCATGATATCAATTTAAAATCGGTAGCTTTTTTGTATTTTTGAAGCATTGAAATATCGCCAAAGCCCGCTTTTGCATAAAAACGGGGCTGAATTTTAAAAGTGCTATAGAATTTATCGTTCGAAGCGAAAACTTTATTTATTTTATCAAAATAAAAGAAAGAAGCGTTTTTCATAGTTTTATTATGTTAGATTTGGATATTTTTTAAAAAACGACAACATAAGAAACAATTCATTATGAGCCTGTGCTCGCAATGCATCATGGGTAAAATTCAAGATGGCGACTACAACTAAGGCAGGTGAGTGTTTGTTTCTCGCTATTTTATTATCTTTTTTAACAAAGAAATCGAAACTAGAAGGAACAATTATTATTGCACATTGATAAATGACTATTAATACCTTGAGAATGCTTTTAATTTTGTCAATAAAGAGTAAAAATATTTCCAAAACTTACAGACATTCGAGAGGCGAATGGAGGTTCGATAATTAAATAGGCTCACTCTCACTCAGAGCATTTTCAAACTATCCCTCCGGACTTCGAATAATGGAGCCAATGGCACCCATTGTAGGCTAATGAAGGATACCGTGCTCAAATTTTTCTATTTTCTTAAGTCGTTTTGGCAATTTAAAGCGGAAATAATGAAAACGTTAGCCATTCGAGTTCGCCAATAGCCAGTTATTATGAAAAGTTGAGAACTGTAAGGCAGCCAAAGCAATCTTTTTATTTTATAACCCCCTAATGTAGTTGATAAATACTTTCTGCAGTATTTTGTTACATCGCGGACGATATCTTCGTACTATATATTTCTACTTTTGTTCAAAAGGAGCCAAACGAAAAGTCACAGATAATAGAGAACAGGATAAACGACAACGGAGAGAAGAAGAATGTATAATTCACTGTTGCAACGACACGGGAGAATTGGCAACCTTAAAGGACCTCGAGTCCTGGAAAACACTTTTAAATGCTGCAACTATTCGTAACCACGAGCCGATTCTTGAGATCGCGAAAACTCTAGAAGAAGGAGAACTACCTAGAGTTACTTACCATAGGCAGTGCCGTAGCATATTTACGCTGAAGAGAAACCTCGACAAGTTATCTCAATTGGATGCGAAAGAGAGAGCAAATTGTAACTCCACCGACAGTGGCAGATCTTCCATCCGACAACCCACGGCCAATCCTAGTAGAATTTATCAGCGGGTTTGTATCTTTTGCGAAAAGGATAAATACACCAGGAACTCTCGCACAAGGGAGGAACTGATTCAGTGCGTGGATATGCGCGCCGATGAAACGATCAGGAAGGCTGCTGTAGTAAAAAATGATCACAGAATCTTGGCTGTCGTCTCTAGAGAGCTTGTGGCTGCTGAAGCGTGCTACCATAAGTCATGCTATCGCAATTATACCCGAAATATCCCTGTCAGTGGCGATAAGAAAGAAGACAGCGAGTATATCGAATATTCGCGTGCGGAATTGCAGGGGTATGAGAAATTGTTCAACTACATTAGAACCGATTTGCTACAAAATCCTAGGATTGTGAGATTGAGCGAGTTATATGCCCTGTTTACCTCTTTTGTTAATTCTCAAGGAGAACTAGAAATACCAGAATCCACAAGAACCCATTTCAGAAGAAGTCTTGAGAAAGAATTTAGAGATGCTATTGATTTTGAAGATCTGTATGGGAACAATCGAATTTTTGCGATTCCAAGAAATCTTTCAAGACTGGATTTAGCCAAGCAAGTTACAGAGAAGAGTAATACTACTTAGTCTAGCACTAGCGATACATCATTTACCGCCCTTAGCCTAAGAGAAGCGATCCAAGCCCAAGATACCGAAGCCTCATGGCCTCCAAAACCATCTGACTTGACCGAAAATGCCATGAACATCCCAGAGGTAGTCAAAAAGTTCTTATATACTCTTATGACAGGTAGCACTAGCTTTTCAGGAATGGAATCTTGTTCGCCAAGGACTCATCGCCTTATGCTGTCATTAGGACAAGACCTGATATTTGCTGTAAGTGGCGGAAGGCAGAAGCCCCCGAAGCATATCTTACTCCCGTATGCCGTCAAATCTCTCACCAACAATGTTGACCTTATCCAGATCTTGAACCGATGTGGCCACGGAGTTGCGTACTCCCAACTAGAAGAGATAAATACCGCACTGTGCCTTCAAAAGATGGCGGCAACTCCTGGTAACTCCTGGTAACGAAGTTCCTCTTCCTGAAAACATCCGCCCGTTTATCGGTACTACTCTCGCCTGGGACAACATCGATCGTCTCGAAGAAACTTTGTCTGGTGAGGGCACCTCCCACCGAGTCAATAGTATCGCCGCACAAGCTGTGCATTTTGGTCCTCAACTTCCACCCGCGTCAATACCTGCGATGGTCAAATCAAAAAAGAGAAGCATAGATACACTGGACGACGCCAATCTTCCTATTTATAATGCAGGTGATCGACGCGGCCCCCCTTCTCGAGGATATGTAAAGGTGACATCAACACAAATAATGGAAAACGCTAGGAAAAAGAACTTGCTATGGCTTTTGGCGCGCCTTCATTCGAGTGAAAACCAAACCATTCCAAGCTGGACTGGATTCAATATTTTGGTGAGAAACGAGCACGTGGTCGCAAAGGATAGCGTAGGTTACCTCCCCACTATCAACGCCCCGGCGACTGATATGTCTACCGTGTACCAAGTCCTGACGAAGTCGCTTCAGATCAAAGAAACCTTGCGTTTCCAAAGTATTGTTGTTGTGTTCGACCAGGCGCTTTACGCCAAGGCTACCGAGATAAAATGGAAACACAGTGCCCAGTTCAATGATATTGTTTTGAGAATGGGAGTTTTTCATACCATTTGTACGTTCTTGGCGGTGATAGGAAAGCGTTTCCAGGATGCTGGTTTGCGAGATGTATGCGTGGAATCTGGAGTGATTGCTGACGGATCCGCGGCTGGCGTTATGGAAGGTCGTAGCTATAATCGTGCCATCAGGTTTCACAAGCTCATGTTCGAAGTTCTTAACCGACTAGCGTGGAATGGGTTTCAGCGGTGGATTGAAGAACACCACGAAGACAAGAAACCTCGTGTGGATGAGCTTATGAAAGGACTGAAGCCGCTCATTGATTCTACGTGTGAACCGGAGTCTCAGGACGTCATGAGAAGTCCCTTATTTGAAGAGGTCTCGCAGCTATTTCTGTCGTATTCGCACCACCTTCGTCATAGTAACGGAAAGCTTTCGAAGTTCTGGATGTCGTATGTTGACATGGTCGAGGTGCTACTGGGACTGATAAGAGCGACAAGGGAGGGAAACTGGTCAATGCACCTCTCTTCTCTCAGAGGAATTGTCCCTTGGTGCTTCGCTTATGATAAAGTCAATTACGCCAGGTACCTCTCTGCGTATATCTCGGAAATGTCCCATCTTCCCGAGGAGCACCCAGACGCATTCGAGTATCTAAGTTCGGGAGGACTTTCTGTTCAGCTCGGCAACAGCAATCCTTTTGGGAGAGTACCTGTTGACCAAACATGTGAAGAGACAGTAAATAAGGACACTCAAACCTCAGGAGGCACGAAAGGATTCAGCCTAAAACCCAACGCCGTCAGCAAGTACTATTTGGTGGCGGAATATCGAAGCACGTTCCTCAGGCAACTTAAGGACATGCTGCATATCAACAGCTCTTCTTCGAAACACAATGACTTACAGCGCTCAAGGATCACGCGTGATGAAACTGACGTTAAGAACATCATTTCATTACTTCACGATACTTGGCTAAATCCCTTCAACCCCGACCTTCAAGATCTTGTCTGTCTATCGACCGGAAAAGTCGCCTCTTCTGAAGTAGAGGATGATCTGCTACGAGCGAAAGATGTTGGCGAGGAAGCTTACAAAGCTTTCAGAGAACAGCGTCTCGAATGTGATCCGCCAAATGTAAAATTCCACGACACCTTGAAGAAAGCCAAGCTCAAGACCTTTACTGACCTCAACAAGAAGATAAAGGTTAAAGCTTCTAACAACCAAGAAGTTGTTCTTAAAGCCGAGAGAAGATTGTTTGGACAAATGATTGTGATCGCAGAGAGTCGAAACTTGCAGATGAGTGAAGTCCTCGCCCACTCTCTCGGACCACTCCCATGGACACTGGCTAAGCCAGATGGCACGTTGCGCAAGACGAATAAAGCCTCCTTGGCAAAGGAACTCCAGAAGAATGTGCAAGCAGCAGATGTTATTCCCCAACCCTCAGCATGCTTGATAGATGGCATGGCTTTAGTTCAGCGTCTAAAGGGTGACCAGAAAACATTTGCTGAGATTGCTGAGTCTCTACTTAGCATGGCGTTAAACGAAGGCACTTCGAGCGACAGAATTGATGTCGTATTCGATGATTACCGAGACGACTCAATAAAGAGCGCGGAACGAGAGAACAGAGGGGAAGGTTCAGGAAGTGAGTTTCGTAACCTCCAAGCAGATCACCAGGTCAGACAATGGCGAAAATTCCTGTGCCGTTCACGGAACAAGCAAGCATTGATAGTCTTTGTGACTAAGGAATGGCAGAAGGAAAAGTATGCAGACAAATTATCAGGGAAGACGCTTGTGGTCACCTGTGGCAGAGAAGCCCACCAGTTGTCATCCGGAGTGGTTGAACGTCTGACTGATCTCGACTCATCTCAAGAAGAAGCGGACACCAGGTTACTGTTGCATGCAGCTCATGCCGCGAGATCAAAGTTTGTTGCTGTAATAATCGTGTCCGAAGATACAGATGTCTTGGTACTGTGCTTGGCCTTCAAGAGTTTTATTCCGTCTTCCATGTTCATCAAATGCAGTTCCCAGACAAGAGTAAAGTACTTAGATGTTTCAAGGATAGTCCAGCGAATTGGAGCAAGTACATGCAGATCATTGCCGGGATTCCATGCGTTTACTGGCTGTGATACAGTTAGTGCGTTTCAGGGACGGGGGAAGGTACTAGTGTTTCGGATCATGGCACAAGATCAAGGGTTCCAGGAAGTATTCCAGGGACTTGGAACGGAATGGCAGCTGTCTAACGAGCTTTACCGTGACCTCCAGAGGTTCACCTGTGCTATGTACTGCAAGAATGCGGGAACAAATGAAGTCAACGAGCTGCGATACCGGTTGTTCTGCTTGAAGAAAGGGGATGTTGATTCCAATCAGCTACCTCCCTGTGACGACTCACTTCGCAAGCATGCGCTTAGAGCTAACTACCAGGCCGCAATTTGGAAACGAAGTCTTCAACGATTCCCCGAAATACCTTCGCCTCTTGGATGTGGCTGGTGCACTGAAGATGGCAGGCTGGCGATTGATTGGATGGGTGGTCTACCAGCCCCGAAAGCAGTTCTGGAACTGTTGTCTTGCCAATGCAGCAGGTCCTGTAAGCTTCCATCATGCTCCTGTATGGCAAATGGCCTGAAATGCACTGACCTCTGTCGCCTTCAGGATTGCACCAACAGGTGTGACGATGATGATGTCGTGCCTGACGATGAAGATGACGATGACCATGACGATGAGAACTGCGATAGCAGGTAAGGCTCTCGTTATCAAATATCGAGTCGCCTCTAAGGAAGTAAAACAAGTTACAGGAAAAAATATTTCCTTAGTTTTGCTGAATCAGCTGTTGCGTATCACTTGTGTCAGCCGTAGATGTAGTACTTCTCGGCAAGTTTGCCAGTATAAAGCTGGTTTAATTTTAGCGGTAACAGAATGTTTTTATCTTCCAGTGAAACTGATGCTTGAATCGTACGAAACTAGCATGAATGGTTTTCTGCGATGGGTGCATAAAAGCCGGACTGTCGTGGACGGAGGTTTATCAGAACTTAAGGGAGCTCATTACAGCCTATAGCTAATCAGATTACACGTGTAATTAACGACTGATGTAAACTCTGTTAATAACAGTTAATATTCTATTTCGTCGAGAAAACATGCAAAATATTCGGCGAATATCGCTATGGGGCTATACAAGGAAAAATATCCTGTTTCCTTGGTAACCGTTTCCATGGTAACCAAAACAGTAAAATTGTTGTTTAAAAAGAATAACCTATGGGGAAACATAAAATGTCCAAGTATAGTTTGATTTCCGCTAAATGGTAAAAAAATACGAATTCTTCGATGCTTTCCCCTATTTATAAATATAATAGTAGTTTCTAGGCAATTATTGACAAGTTTCGATATTCACTGTGAAGCGATATTTTACTGACATCACTTTATCTTGTAATATTTTATGATTTGAATACTTATTAAATTGAAACATGGAATTTGGGGCAATATGAGTACATCAAAGTTAGAAAACAAGCTTCGTGATTTCGCTATGCGTGAAAACAAGCATCCGTCCAAAGGCGAAAAATACCGCTTCTACGGTATTCGTTGCCATGGCAACGAAATAAACACACGCGACTTCCCAGAATGAAAGGTCTAATAGATATACATAACATATCCAAGTATCACTTCTTGCGGATATCATGGTCCAAAGATATTAATATTTTAATGTTGAGCATTATGCAAAAATTGCCATATTTTTTATTCTACTGGAGACCCCACCCCCCCTCAATTTTCAGGTCATTTCACCAAAAAAGCTACCGATTCAGCGTTGATATCATGGATTTTCGTAAAGTTAAATAAATGTAGATTAAAAAAATCCATGATAGCACTGGTCCCTCCAATTGGTACAAAAAACCCTATTTTGGGGGTCTTGGCCCATGGACTATTTACAGTTTCCGCCAGAAATCTGGGGAAAAATTGTATCAACAGTATAAAGAGTGCGAAAGTGCAAAGTGAGCTAAGAAGAATTCAGCGAAAAGTAAAGCGTTGTTGATCGTGGCGACGGGCTTCACTGTTCATGATAAACTTCACGAATGAAATTGAACAGACGGCAAAATAAAACACTTTGGACATTCAAGAATGTCATATCCAAGTTAAGGTTGTATATTTCCATTGTTTTTTGGCGTCAGAGTTGCCAAGATTTCTCAAGGAAAAACATTTTGTTTTTGTTGTTGGTCACGCATACACAAGATGGCGTGATTTCATGTCTTTCGTTCGCGATTTTCAACAAATTCTTAAAAATGCCAAATTCATTTCCCCAAACTAAACTTTCCATATTTTGAAAGATCGTCAACTCTAGTATTGTCATTCGTAATATTACGAAATTCTGAACAAAGGCACATGCTCAAAATCATCGTTGTTTTTCGCCTACCGTTTTACGGAGCACAGGAGAGCAATAAGCTTTTGACTTTCCTTGAATGCTTACATAAATCTAATTTTTATGAAATCATGGTGTTTAGACTATGACAAGTTATACAACAAATTGGAACTATGACAGCTTTCTCTAGCGCAGTAGTTTTGATACGCGAGTCGAGTGAATCATGACTTATTTCAACCCTGTCTGCATGTGTTTGGGATCGCCAAATTGTGCCCTGAGTTGATAACAACTTTCTTCGTTTTTCTCGGAAACGAATAGATATTTCAAGGAAAAAACTACATGGCATTCATATCATTATTATAGGCTATCTATATGCAAAAGAGGAACGAATTTGATTTTTTTTAGCTTTGCCGAAGATTTGCGATTTTGTTTGATTCTTGCACGGATCTTCTCTTAAAGACTTGTGCGAAAGGTGAATTACAGAGTAGAGGGGGATGTCTTCCAGTGTACGGTACCCCCGAGTGAGCCCGCTCTGGCCCTACTGGTTCCAGGGGGGTGCCAAACAGAGTTCTCCTCGGAGTTCTCGCCCTCGCTCCCAGAGGTAAAATGTGGAAATGACAACCGTCTTGTCAGCGGTTAAAGTCCTAGCCGAGGCTTGGCAAAGAACAGCCACCGGCACCCTCCTGCAAGGGTTTTTGTCCCTTTTTTGGGTATGTCACGCAATGTGTCACGCGTGACAAGTAATGCAATGTCACACAACGTGACACATCTTTCCAAGCACGATCTGCCATTTTTGCTCGTGTTTCCACATTGATTTTTGTGGAATTTGTAGCCAGAAGTAATTGAGAATAACACATTGTGATTCTTTTAGTAGTTGTATCCCGTCTAAGATTTTTTAGGCTACAAATGGCATAGAGATTCTATCCGGTAGATGCTCTTCGACGAAATTGAAGGCATTATTTGCACCTTGTATTTCTTCGTAGGACAAGCAGGCGTAGGGTTCACAAATTTTCAGATGTTTGTTGAGATAGTTTTTGAAGTTGTAGCGTTTGGTGGGCCTTCTTTTTTTGGTAATTTTGTAATCACCACCACAGAGTTCGTTATAATCAAAGGTCACACCATCCAGAGGCTCTAGGAGCCCGCAGTTCTCACAGCAAAGTTCAGATGAAAACATACTGAGGTTTAATTTGCCTTTGCAGTTTTGGCAAGCTTTTATCCTTTCATTCCAAAGGTAGGTAGGTTGGAGTAGGTTGTGGTGGTATTGTGCCACGTGACAAAGACACTCCTTGATGTGATGAAGGCGTTCTGGCAGGCTTGAACGCCGTATTTCCTTGTTGTAGTTGTCGAGTGAGCGTAGGATGATAAAGTTGTGTTCTTTATCAAGCTCATCGAGTTTGGCTTTGTATTCACCTTTAGTGTCCAAGCGTCCTTGTTGTAGTTGTCGAGTGAGCGTAGGATGATAAAGTTGTGTTCTTTATCAAGCTCATCGAGTTTGGCTTTGTATTCACCTTTAGTGTCCAAGCGTCGAACATCAGCCAGATGTTTAGCAAATTTCTCCATAGTCGTACACAGCCGTATTGTGTATTCAATTAGGCGCAAAGGATTTATCCTTCGAAATGTAGAGGTTAAATCCAGAATTTAATCTCTCAAATCGGACTTGGATGCTGCGTTGAGAAGATTTATCTTTTTTTGAAATTCTTGTTTGACTTCCTTGCGAAGTTCGTTTTTGAGTTTCTCGAGGTCTGGCGCTTGTGTTTGAGTGGCAACGTCTTTTGATGCCTTCACACCATCCCGGATTGTGGCCTTGAGTTCGTGATATTTTTGCACCTCACGAGTAATTATTGTGAATTCTGTATTACTGATCCTCTTGTCTTCCAGAGCGTTTGAGACCAGTTCATTGACAGAGTTGCGTTTAGCCAGGGCTAGTGTATAGATACTTTCGTGTTTTGCCCCCTTCCGCTCTAACCGCTTGTTAGCAGCTGTAAAGCCAACTGATGACAGCCCACAAAGCGTGGCAACGCCTGCAAGTGCAGGGCTTGCAACAATGCCGAACCCAGTCAAGGCAGTGGCTAGGGCTCCTGATGACAGCCCAACAGAAAGCGACCCAAGTCCAACCGCCGAGTAATGAACTAATGATTGGGTCCGTTTGTATTTCTTTGCGACTTGCCTGTAGTGCTCGGCTTCGTCAGACAACTCCTTCAGCAAGTCAGAGATCTTTTTTAGACGAAAGTCTTCTGCATTGATTTGAGTGATTTCACGCATAGGGTAGAGCGGTTGTGTCTCGCTGTATTCCGGAGCCGATGGAAGCACATTGGCAGAACTCATGGCATATATATATATATATATATATATATATATTTAATTTATCTCTATGTCAAGATTAAAAGGTAAGCCGTGGAAGTCAAAGAGGTTTCCGTGTTCGTCTTTGATTGAAACTGTTAAACTATGTACAAAATTGCCAGATGTTGTTCTAATAAAGGCATGCTGTGTTGTTCGCCAATATTCAAATATATCGCAGGGAGACCACTCAGTATTAATGTGAATTTTTGCCAAAACAGACGAAGGCTTACCATTAACTAAGCTTTGTTCTTTATCGACAATATCACAATGAATGTAATAGAAGTCTGGTTCCACTAAATTCTTAATGTATGTCGTCCCAGACTGTAATTTAGGACCCACGCCTAATAATTTAGACAAAGCAGGATTTAATTCTATCTCATTAGGAAAATGTTTGTGTATAACCATTGTCGCATGACTTCACCGGTTTGGACGATTAATTGTACCGGTTGATTAATGAATACGTGATGTATATGGGCCTTCAACTTATATATGCTGTAGATCCCTGCGGGTAATGTCAAGACAGTTCCTGTTTTATTTCCATCAGTGGTATACCATGTTATTGTTCCATCTGTTTTCAAATTATTCCACGATTTGTGAATCGTGCACCAGATAAGCCGGATGGTGCTCGGCTTCAGAAGCGGTTGATCAAAGTAAATGGTGTAAGGATTCGAATGTGCGCAAATTCTTAGCATAACCATTGCACCGTTCTGTGTATATATAAGATTTTTTAATTTATCTCGATTTCAAATTCTAAGGGCATGTTATTAAAGTCGAAGAGGTCATTGTTTTCATCCCTCACTGACAGTGATATGTTGTTTACATAATCACCAGACGAGACGTCACGCAAGACGTTCTGTTGTGTTGATTCGTAATAAACCTTCTCAAAAGCTTTTCCACGAATATCAAACCGAGCCAAAACTGTCGAAGGCTTACCATTGAGGAGGTTTTGTTCTTTATCGACCATATCACAGTGGATGAAGTAAGTGCTTGGTGACCTTAATCCTTTGACGATTGTTATTAGAGATAATATAGGTCTTATGCCAAGCAATTCTGCCAGATTGTTACTAAACTTCACATTACTGTTATTCTGAATGATCATGGCTCCGAGTGGTGTGTTTGTCTCAATTGATAGACTTAAATGGCTGTTAGCCTTCTTTAGGTTTTCAAAATCATTCGCTAAGCTATCAATAGTGTAATGACCTTGAAGTAAGTTCGCGCTATTTGATGAACCATTGGCAGGTTCTGTCGTTGTTGAAATAAGTGCTTCTTCTTTCAAATTATGCCACGAGTTGAAAATCGAGCAAGAGATGAACCGTATGTAACTCGGTTTCGGAAGCGGGTGATCGAAGTAGATCGTGTGAGGGTTCGAAGGCGCGACGATTGTTAACACAACCATGATTGCATGTATAATTACTTTTTTAAATATAAATATATACAATCATGTTTGGCAGACGCCCCGGTGGATTTAATCCTAATTCAAATCTTGGCCTAAACATTGGCGGTCACAATTATAGCCCCCCACCCCCTTTTAATTCAACTCCAAACGTCTATAGCCATGTAAAGCCACCCCCAGATCCACTAGCCTGGATGAGAACACCGGAAGCAACAAAGCTCGCTGTCGCGGCCAAGGCCAAGGCGATCTCAGACTTCAAAAAGCGTTTCCCGCTCGCTGATATGTCCCACTTTGAAGTGCAAGTAGAGTTTGGTGACGACCACAAAACCGCCACAGGGGAAGTGCTTTACAAAGAGGGCCAAGGCTCATTAGCACTCGTTTCAGAAATACCCCACAAAGATTGGACTCAAGCCATGAAAGACGCTCTTGGTCTCCATCAAGACGGTGGTTTTCCGTATCAGCTATCGTTGACTCAAAATACAAATAAGCCAATCCCAGCTGTTGATTTCTCCACCACAATAGACAAGGATATGATGATTGGCGCAATCTTGAACGACGAAGCGCAAAAGATTTACGTCACGCCCACTGATTATTTCACAGCGAAATACAGAAATATCTTCAGAGACACACAGATTTCATTCACAACCGCGAAATACGGTACAAAGTGGCTCGGTGGACCGCATATCAGTTTTTGGCCACAACAACTATCCTTCGCACTGTGGTGTGCAACAACCGGCTGCGGAATCTCGCGTGACATTCTCTTCGATAAGAACTCCAGTCTATCCCTAACCCCCCAGCTCCGGTCATTTTACCGGTTCCACGTTTATTTCACAACAAGGCGAATATTCTACAAGATGGGTGGGGAACAAAGCGTGAGTGCTTTGCCAGACGACCCTCCATTCAACCAGAAAGACAACAAGTATAACATCGACGCGTACAAGAAGATTTGCATAGAGTTCGGTATCGACCCCAGTTCTGACTTCCGTTTCACATACGGTAAGAACCACGGTCTTGGGAATGTCTACATTGGTGAATATGGAGGTGGCAACATTTCTACCGATTACGACTACCCCGATCCCGATCTAGCTCTGTTCAATGATGAGCGCGTGACTGACAGAAACGACCCCAACTATCGCGCCAATGGAATATCTTTCGTCCGCAACGACCAAGGGGCGGACACCCAGTTCGAGCACTTTGTGCCAAATTACGCACAGGGGCTAACACAGCCAGGGCTCGCGCGTATGAACCAATCAATCGAGGCCTTTGTGTACTGCATTCTTGGTTCACAAGCGAAAACCCGCAGCAGCATCATTGGAAGAGGAGGCCGGGCGTTCGAAACGCAGAGAGTATTCCTCACCCATCTAGAGGAGGCCATAATACTGAACGACATCGCAACGAGCGTACAGCGTTACCAGCTTGCCATCCAAGCAACGAAAGTGCGCCTAGACTTTGCGACAGCACCCGGAAGTTGGCTCATGCCATCACGCATGGTTATCAACACAGAGAGCGTGATCGGGTATAACAACAATCTGAAGGAGGCAACGCAAGGGATGAAGCTGGGTGTGAACAATGATGTTAATCTGGACACAAAAAAAGCCTCACTTCGCCACATGGAGGGTGGACCAACAAAAATCAATCCACCAAACAGTCACCCATCAAACCTGATACATAAAGAGGCTACACAGGCACAGGGCATCGCGCCAGCCCCAGCCACAAGCAAAACACCAAATCCCACGTCAACCACAAGCAAAACACCACATTCCACACCACCCCAAACCGACCCGCATCATGTAAACAAGGCACTCATAGGTGTGGGTGCGCTTGCTTTGGCAGGCGCTATCGTTTGGTTTAGATAAAGCGGAAATCTCAAGACTTCGCACGCTTAGTGATCCTTTCAAAAAGAAAGGCCACCACGGCAAGGATGAGCAGCCAAGCGTGTTCACCCAGAAAGGAGATGACCTACATTGACCTACCCAGCCGCTTTAAAAATGAAGCTCACAATCTAGCCAATGAGGCCAGGCAAGGCGGCAGCTGCCTTTTTGCCAAGCTCTTTAAGCCCATTTCCAATAGCCTTGGTGGCCCTTGCCAGGCCATTCAAGGTGGCTAGTACCACAGCGCTGATGGTGATGCCAGCTGCCAGAACAACAGCTTGCAGTGTCCATCCGTTTTTCTTGAAGATTTCTCTAACCCTCTCTAGCAAGGGCCTTTGCCTTTCCCGCACCTCAATTTCTGTATTGAGCCTTGCCAGCTCTTCTTCTCGCTCAGCAACCCGAGCTTCCACGGCTTCTCTTTCAGAGGGAGAAGTGTCCTCAGCCTCTATGATGAGCTTGTCTTCAGCGTTCTGTCATTCAAGCTCTTCTTTGTTCTGTTTCAGTTCGTCCAGTGGTTTTATGGCGTCCTTTTTTGCTCTAAGTTCCTCTAAGCGTCCTTCTAAACCCCTACTGTCAAGCATGAGTTTGTCGATATCTTTTTGTAGTTTGTCTGCTTGTTGGGCAGCTTTTTGCGCATTGTCCAGTTCTTTTCGTTTGGCTTGATGCTCAGATTCAAGAGCTTTCTTTTCATTTTTCAGTCTTTGTTTTGCCTCCGTATCCAGTGGCCCATGTGCATCTTCCATCTCTTGCATCTGGTCATCAGCCTCTTTGATTCTATTTCTGAGGGCATCCATGTCGCGGCAAAATTTTTGTGCATCAGCAGCCATTTGTTCTTTTTGTTGTAGTTGCTTTTGGTTTGCTTCACGTTCTTTTTGTTTTGCTTCAAGTGCAGCATTTGTTTCATTGAACTCTTCAGTCACAGACTTTCCGAGAGCATCTTTGATCTCTTTGGAAAGATTAGCGGCGAGAGTCTTTTCGACATCACCACGGCTTTTTGTGTACATATCATACCATTTCTCTCTAGTATGATATCTTACCTCGATGATGGCCCCACCTGATTTTGGTTTCGGCTTGTACCGAAAATTAAGTTGATTTCTGTCTGCGTTGGTAAACTCTTCCTTAACCTCGAAATAGGCCATATCATCCGCTGTTAACAATCGCCGGCCTTGAGTAGCCCCTGTTATGAAAGAGGTTTCTGCAGTGCGGGACCCTTGTTGCTCTTGGGGCGGTCTTGTTCTTGAGGCCATAGCCACTTGTTCGCCAGATGGTGTGGAAGTATAACCTGGTTCACCAGGTTTCGTGGTGACGGTGTCTTGGATGGTCTTGGCCCATTCACTGAGTTTTTGCTGTTCTTCTTCTGACATTTGATTCCACCTGTTGATTAAAGCATCATCATCATCATCATCATCGCCAGCACCCCCTTTCTCTGGGATGAGAGGGTCTGTTTCTTTTGTCTCAGCTGGATCAACATCTGTCATGATGATATATAAATATAAATTAAAAAAAACACAAATATATACCATGGCTGTGCAACCGAATCTACTTCCATCTCACAGTGAAAAGACACTTGGCGCCATGAAGGCAGAGCGAACCGTAAAGCGCATCACATTCAACCCATCTGAGGCCAATCCCGGCGAAACACTGTACGTCTCGGTGCCTAAGCTGGGCGAGCACGATGTCATTGTGTCTGGTTCACTTGCACTGGTGTTCAACATCAACCCAGCCGGAGGCCATGCAAACAACTATCTCGTACAAAACGTTTCTCGGGCCCTGGTGGACAGGTTCGTTGTAAAGTTTGCCGCAACCACCGTCCAGGACACGGCTGGGTACGACATCTACAAAATTTTCGAAGACCTATTCAAATCAACCGATGAGCGGGACAACATGATTATGGAGGGCATCCAGAGTGTGGGTTTGTGTAAGATCCGCTCTGGTGCTGGTGACAAGCCGACCTCAGGCGTGGATGCGGAAACCAAGCTGGAGACAATTTATAAAAATAAGTATCGCATCAACCTCGATCACCAAATCTTAACTGATCACGGAATCCTATATCCTCAAGCACTATTCAATGATCTGGTCTTCGAACTAACCCTCGCCCCCGCATCCCAAGTTGTCCGGGGCTCAGACACAAGCAAGCTCGTGTACAAGTTGGAAAACCTCCAGCTGGAGTATGAGACGATCAGCAGTAAGAGTCTGGCCGACGAGGCAACAAGTACTTACACTAATGGCAAGGAGTTCGCCTATGACCACGTAATACGAGATCGTGTGCATCCCTTCACAAAAGGCGTTGACACTCGGCTGAATCTTCGGATTAACCCACAGCGTCGGTCTCTCAAGGGCATCCTCTTGCTGTTCATCAATCCCTATGCAGCGGGTGCCAGGGACACTGAGCACTATTTCAATCCCGACATCACCAAAGTTAAGATCACAGTCAACGGTGTCCCAAACAGGGTATACAACGAAGGCATCAGTGGTACTGACATGTGGAATGAAATATACCGATACTTTAACCCACACACGCGCGGCAGGCCCAACATGAACCTGACCAAATATCTCACAGGCAACAAGTTTGGTCTCTGGATTGACCTGCGGTCCATGGCTGACACAGCCCTGCACGGCAACGGTCAACGGCTCGTCAACACACAGGATGGCGTGCAACTCGAGATCGAACGAGAAGGTAAAGGCTCGGGAAATGCAAACTGCCACATCTTCACCATCTCAGACTCACAGATGAACATCATGAGCAGGCAGCTGGAATCGGTTCAGTACTAGACACATATATATATATACCACCAGCCCCATGGCCACAAAACAACAAACAACAAGCAAAAAACAACAAGCAACAAGCAACAAGATCAACTTTTACGATAAGCCGGCTCCACTGCCATCCACCAGACCACTATCATACAATGAAATACAAAGACTTCTGGCAATGGCACCCTCCCCACCAACACATGAACCAATTGTTTGCAAACCAACTAATATAGGTGTTGGTTATGGACCCAAGAAAGCTGCCATTCAATGCACTAATCGTGGGACCCACTAACTCTGGCAAGACACAGTATCTTCTAAACCAACTGCGAGGCCCCTTTAGGGGTTGTTTTGACTACATCGTTTTATTCTGCCCCACATTTGTCAAGAACAAGACATACAATGGCTTCGTGGACCGCGATCCGCGAATCTTCGTGATTGTCTGCCAACAGCATGAGATCGAATACTGGTTGAAGTTGGCGAGCTTCTTTTTCATATGCACCAACACTTTATTCATTCTCGATGACTGCGCCGCCTCCAAAGATGTCAAAGGCCGCACGAGCCAGCTGGTCAATCTGGGGTTCAGCGCAAGGCATGACGGCATATCCGTGTGGGTCTTGACCCAGCAGATCACCAGCATTGCTAAGCCATATCGTGATAATATCACAGCGACCGTGCTCTTTTACACGCCCTCCAGCAAGACTACCAAGGCCATATTCGAAGACTATGCCGGCGAGCTCTCCAACGAGGAGTACAAAGAGCTTATCGCAAGGCTCAAATCCCGCAAGTTCTCCCACCTGGTTTTCTCTCTGAGGCACCCATATGGACTTGAGTACAAGATGTAAATAATAGACACATATATACACAAATATACACATGGCTATGAATGCTCCAACCAACCTGCACCTCATGCTTCTCAACAGATATCCATTGCGGTTGAATTCTATGCCAGACACCATGGCGGGGCTTATACGGGAGCTTGAAACCCTTTTGCCCGACATCAAGAGAATTATCGAAAAATAACAAACAAATAAAAAACACATATGTATACACCTTGCTGATGGCACAAGCAGCTGAAGACCAGACCGCTTTGAAGTATTGCAGATGCTGGAGGCCACCCCTGATACCACACCTCCCACAGGGATAGCCGGTCGCAGTGACATTCCTGCCAAACGTGAGAAGCTGGCAATCCTTGTTTCTACTGGCAAGGCCAAAGAAGCTATCGGCGTGCAGCTCACACACGATCATGTCAAGCGGTTGTCAGACAAGGACGTTGACAAGTACTGCAAAAGGTACGAGGCCTACATAGGCAACAAGACAACCGAATCCCTAGTTGATTCCGCTATCATGCTCATGTCTAAACGCGTTGGCATGGTGATCCCGGTTGAGGATGTCAAGGAATTGCAGCAAGAACTCAAGAACGATTACATCATCAACCAGGAGCTGTCAAATCTTGCTGGGGCTCTTGCCATTCGATGCGGACGATGGCTGGCGCTTGCCAATGCTGCTCTCATCACAACAAAACACATCAAGCTTGAACGAGAGCCTGATCACAAGCCTGATTTGGAACCCCAACCCACACATCCAAGCAAAGACAGTGAAGGCTATCCACTTGAGGGCTTTGATGAAGTTGGTGTTAATGTGGCAGCAACCTCGCAGCAACCTTGAAGGAACCTGGCTGGAACCTGCCAGGAACCTGACAACAATCTGTCAGCACACTTGTCACGTTTTTCAAAAAATAAAATTTACATATATACCCACTATGGCCACACCACTCGAGACGATCCCTGAAGAAACTCAAACTCCAACTCCAACCCAAACACCTGTCCGTGTTACCTATGAGACCCCGAAAACAAAGCCTGCAACAGAAAAGAACCCCGGCCGCGTTGCTTCTGGCAAAAGGCTAGCAGAACGCAACCGCCTGGCCCGTGAAGCAGAGAAAAAGGCTGAAGCACAAGACTGCAAACCAACCATCAACAAGTGTCACCAGTGCTGCAAACCAACCCTCAACAAGTAACACTGGTGGCACAACAAGTGACACCAACAGCAACTCAATCTTTTATATTCTGGGGGTTGGTGGGTTGATTGTCTCTGCTGCGGGTGTGTACTACCAACGCGAAGCCATAATGCAAAAGCTTGGACGCAAACCAAACACACCACCAACACAAGCAACACAACCACCACCACTAACACCTGCTGCACCACCCCCATCTCGAATTCCGGTTAGACATCTTTAATTTTTGGCTCCTCGTTGTCTTCCTCGTCATCGTTGTCCTCATCGGAGGTTATAGTGTCTTCCATTCCGCTCTCCATTTCTTCTTCATCCCAGTCTACTTTTCTCTTCATATCGATCCGTACTCGTTAAAGAAAAGCTTCAAATAATCAGTGCAACAATGCATAGTTTCTTTTATAGCATCAAAACGCCCAAGCTTGTAACAACGGGGGCCAATAAGTCTTGTATGAAGCTACCACCCTCTTGTACAAGTATTTGCTTCTTTGTCTTGTAGGGAACGTTTTGATTGGCCAGATTAATAAGAGCATCCTTATGTCGAAGCAAAACACGCTTATTTGTTTCAGGACAGGGATTGTTTTCCGTAAGAACATTATAAAGAATATGTAACAAGGCGTGAACCTGTTGTGGAGAAGCTGTCCTTAAGAGAAATTGGCGCTGATGATCGGGACCATTAGCTAAGAGTTGTAGAAAACCCCGGTTGTTATTTACTACTTGAGACATAACTGTAGAATGAGCTAAGAATAGTGAGTTGTTGTCTTTTATCGTGGAATAGAAGGAAAAAAACAATAGGATTGTGGTGGTGGTGGTGAAAACAATAGAATTGTGGTGGTGGCGGTCGTGGTGAAATCAATAGAATTGTGGTGGTGGTGGTGGTGAAAACAATAGAATTGTGGTGGTGGTGGTGGTGGTGGTGGTGGTGGTGGTGAAAACAATAGAATTGTGGTGGTGGTGAAAACAATAGAATTGTGGTGGTGGTGGTGGTGGCGGTGGTGGTGAAATCAATAGAATTGTGGTGGTGGTGGTGGTGGTGGTGGTGGTGAAAACAATAGAATTGTGGTGGTGGTGGTAAAAACAATAGAATTGAGGAGGAATTAGCCTAAAAAATGAGCAACATTCGCCTCTTTCTCGGTTCACATTGAGCTTTCATTGAGTTGACATGAATTTGTCCTGTCCCATTTGTGAGAAGACATTTAGCAGGAAAGATAGTATACAAAGACATATGACCAACAAACACGCCAGTCCTACTTTCACTCCATTTAAAACAATGCCGATTTCTACACAAAAGTGTCAGCGGTTTCACTTCGAACACCCTTTTACTTGTATGGTTGCAGGGATGACCGGTTCAAGGAAAACGTTTTGGGTTCAATCACTGTTACAACAGGCTTCAGACGTGATAAACCCACCACCCGAGAGGATTGTCTGGTGTTATTCCCAATGGCAGCCCGCGTACATACAGATGCTAGTCACAATACCACAAATTGAATTTGTCAAGGGTATTCCTCCTGCGTTGGAACACGATACCTATTTCGATGTCAACAAACGCAACTTAATCGTCTTTGACGATCAAATGATTGACGCCGGCAAAGACAAGCGAATAGTAAACCTTTTTACACGAGGTTCTCATCAACGCAACCTAAGTGTCATTTATATCGTACAGAATCTATTTCATCAGGGCAAGGAAAGCCGAAGTATCAGTTTAAACAGTCACTACTTGGTCTTTTTCAAGAATCCCAGAGAAAAACTGCAAATTTTGACTCTAGCAAAGCAAATGTATCCTGGGCA
The DNA here is from genome assembly GCA_024195265.1 of Dendrophyllia cribrosa. NCBI lineage: Eukaryota > Metazoa > Cnidaria > Anthozoa > Scleractinia > Dendrophylliidae > Dendrophyllia > Dendrophyllia cribrosa. The sequence continues at coordinate 25,240,186 of JAJLRJ010000006.1, forward strand.
AACGGCTTTCTTTATAAACCACTACGCAGTGGCTGTACGAAGACCCTTTGGTTATCTCCTGGTGGATTTAAAAACAACCACACAAGATAATTGTAGACTGCGAACGAATGTACTACCCGGCGAAGAACAATTTAATCAAACAGGGGTGCAAGACAATACTTCTCAGGAGCTACTAAAGTATCTCAGACAAAAGAACCTTTCGACAGCTCCAGTTCTCTTAGCCATGCAGGGACTACAGGACAGAATGGACAGCCTTCTCTCCCGTACAGACCTTGGGGAAAATGACAAAGCCAAACAGTACCTTGAGCTGCAAAACAGATATCTGACGTTAAACATCAATTGAATGGAAGACCTCAACAGTCTGATGAAATGAAAAGAAGTTTTGCAAGTCATCCGGAAGATTATTTACCCACCATTATACAAGAACCCACAGCATTAACAGCGGCGACAACCTCTACACCCTTAAATCCATTTATCGCGACACCTCTCCAGCGCTCACCATACAAAAAACTACCGCAGTAACGCCACTACCTTTAAATCCAGCCGTCTTGACCCCTCCCCCTACAGTACAAACACCCTCGCCAGCACCGAAGCGCAAACGACCTAGAATCCAGTTAGTAAATTACTTAGATGTTGGTGATGATAAAGCTAAAAGACAATCGCGGCGTTACAGATATAGAGCTGCACCTTATAAGCATTCTAAGAATCAAGAGGATTAATTTCACCTGAAACGATGATTGCAGTGCGGTGAGACACAGAAAACCAAGGGAATCAAACAGTACTTTGTATAAACCCGATGAAAAATAATAAATCAACTCTGTCTGTTCCTTTCCAACTAAGCTTTTAAATTGTCTGTATAATTATGAAATTGTTTGTAATCAATAAATATAGTTTGAACTTAAACAAAGTGCGGGTTTATTGTTTTAGCGCGCGCATGTAATTTGTTGCTTTGTTAATTTTTCCGAGGTGCTAATTTTTCATGCAAATTTGGTTCAGTGTTAGTTCGCATAATTAAAAGTTTTAACTTTGAAGCTACCGGTAAAGTCAAGTGATAAAACTTAAAGTGGGTGATGGCTTGCAAACTGAAAATCGATATAGAGTCTAGCGATGAAGCGGCTAAAACGGCGGTAAATACGAATAAGAAGCGATTTTTAATACTGTGCAATTTTATTGCTTCTAAACTTGAATTGTTTCGGAGCAGTTTCGAACCCGGTAGATCGCATAATTTCTCCTTCAATAACGCTAGTTCACACTATTTTAACTTTTCATTTAACATCCCCTTGAAATTTATAAGCATTAAAATTGTATGAAATTGTAATAAAATAATCACATTATGTCATTCTACCCAGTGTGACTCTCGAGTTAAAAATAGATTGATGTCATTCGTTTCCGACTCCCCATTGACTTAAAATAGATAATGATGTCATTCATTTCCGACTTCCCATTGACTTAAAATAGATTATGATGTCATCACTCCCCATTGACCCAAAAAAGATTATGATGTCATTTCTACCTATGTCATCACTCCCCATTGACCTAAATAGATTATGATGTCATCTCTACCTATTTTTAACCCATGACCTCACCTCTAGGGATCATGACGTCAGCCATTCCCACTCCTCCCGTTGGTCAACCCCCACATTCCTACTTCTTTCCACCCTTTCTGTAAACCCCCTCCACTGTTTTGTTGTCAATACCGGCCTTATATACTCAACTTCTCCTTCATGGCTTCAGAGATCGGTAACTGATGCAGCTTTGACTTTCGCGAACTTTCCTCCTGTGAAGATTCCATCTTTTTTACGAACACAACCGCCGGACAGAGCTGCCAACAAACCTTTCAGCTGAGATTTTCAGAGGAGACTGAAACATAATCCGCGACAGGGTGACAGGATCCTGTTATGCATCATGCGCGTCAATCTTTTCTTTCAGTGAAAAGTCCGACAACTTACTCTTGAAGGAATGCTTCATTCCATTTAAATAATTTAAATTCCTTTTAAGAGCATTAATCAGAACTGGAAAGTCGAATTTGTCACCATTGTGAGCGACAACAACTACCTGGAATGGGCGAGGCTTCTGTTGAAGAAAATTGCAAAAATCAGTAACACACTGAGTCTGCGATACCTCTGCCAGTTCTTCTGCTCTCATCAACAACGTTTTTCTACCGTTACGAAACTCTACGCTGATACCGTGAACCTGCGTCGCCGACTGAGCAATAATTCGATGCACCAGAAAAAAGATTTACTGAAAATTGATCACTTTCAGCATTGGTGGGGTGCATGAAATTTGCAGAATTTCAGATTTCCGGTCAAGACCTGTTGTTTCTATATCAAAGGACAAGAAGAGATAGTTTAGTAAGGTGATAGGTAATTCGATTTCCGGACTGTTTCCTTCATTTGATTTTGGGAAAGCATCTGTGTAATCATTAAACTCCTCCTTTCTCATGCTTGATTTAAGACCATTCATAGTTGCATTGGTAATGGTAGGTTTTTCTTTGTCGGTTTGCCGCAATCCAAAAAAAAAAAAAAGAATAGTTTTGTACCCTGAAGAAGGCAACATTGCCGGAACGTCGGTAGAGAAAAATTATATGAACAGCGTCAATTTCAACATTTTGTTCATTTCATGCTGCAATCCAATGCCGCTTTCATATGTTACTCCTTCGCGTGCTTCCACCGAATTCTTTCCTTGGTTCCTTTTCTTTCGAAAGTTTCCTCTTGCTCTTTTGAACTCATAGGTTGATCTTCTGTCGGCGTCGTTTTTCCTTTCTATCTTCTTAGTGTACTGTTCGGTAACAGAATCGGCGATAGACCCATTTTTTTTCTGAGGACGGTGTGATGTACATGTGCTCTTCGTTGAATTAGCCGATTCCTGCCGCGGTTCGAAAGTCACTACTTTGGGACTTTCCATAGTGCCTGAGGTTTGGAGCTTTCGATCCAACAACGCTGTTTATGCATTCATTACGCTGCGGTGAGCCGTCAGGCGTTAGCTTCTTTGCCGATGCCTCAGACATGAATGGCCAAAGAGCCCCTTCAAGGCTCGCGCGCAGGTCTTCGCTCTTCAAGTCCTTGCCTCCGTGAAGATATCCATGCTTGTGGCTTTCTGGATCTTTCTTGTATCCACACCAAGAGGTGCTCTGTTGTTCTGCAGAATGATACGTCTTTTGTTATTTTCTGGACAAAGAGACCATCGACATGGCTGCATTACAGCGTAATAGCGTGACATCGAGAGCATAATGTTATTACAACTAGTAGTGATAAGCTTACCCGCCCTGGCTCACCCCCCAGGCCCCCAAAAACCTAAACAAATCCCCTTCTGGCTCACCTTGTTTCGCCAGGAGGGACTTTTATGTTTAGGTCTTTGGGTCTGGGGGGTGAGCCAGAGCCGGGTAAGCTCATCACTACTAACTCGACCAAGGGGCACCTCACTCGCCTGCGGCTACTGATCAGGTTAATTTTCATCAATTGAAGAAATATAAACCCCTATGTATAAGACCGATCTGCCTCACCCTCCTTATGGCTTCCACGAGAGACAACACACTCGCCTTTGAACTACAGACTCGTGCTTTCTTTAACCCTATTCGGCCTGGGGAGGGGGGGGGGGGGGGGGGGGGCGGGGCACAAAGTGCCCGCGCTAACTTTCAACGTTCATAACTTCTTTAATATGTATTCAAACGCCATCAAACTTTGTGACTTTTCCTAAAGTTTATCTGGCAACAATTTCATATGACAATTTTTTGATCACGTGACTTGATGTTTCCATGGCCACAAGATTTTGACAGCCATGTTTTTTTGAAATTTGCATATTTATACCTTTGAATGAAGAAAACCAATGTTTATTGGTATAACTTTTGTATTTATACGTCATTTAGCGTTTATTTATTGCCTTTGATTAATTTTGCGTCAATTTGGACGGTGTTTAAGAGGTTTTAAAAATTTTCAGAAATCCAAGATGGCGGATCCAAGATGGCGGCCGTATAACTAATTACCTATTAACTACGTCATATGACGTCATCGTTTCATTGTGCGGACCGCAAAGGAGACAGTTTTGGACGTACTATGTACCCTCTAGGTTTCATTGTCGTAGCCTTAATGTTCTCGAAGTTACGAAGGGGGGGGGGGGGGGGGGCACAATGTGCCCCCCCAGGCTCAGGATCTCAAAAAAAGCCCAGGCTGAATAGGGTTAATTCGCTGCGCAGCTATAAGATGACTGTTCCACCCAACTACCCCACAAAGGATCTCTCATTGTTTTACGATGAGATCGAACCTGAGCTTCTTAGAGTAATTAGAATAGTAGTTAAACGTTTAGGCCCAGTTAAGGTTTACTTTACTAAGCGAATTAAACTTAGAAAAGATACAAATAAGGGCACTGAGTACACAAACTTTTTCTTCAGGCAAGATGTGCCATTTATTATTAACAACTATAACCCAGAAAAAAATCATAGAAAACCTTAATACCGCAGTGAACAAAAACAAAGAACTGATCTCGTATTGGGTTGAAAGAGACTCAAGGTGGGTTGTTGACAGGCTTTTGAACGTTTATCTTGACTTTGCAAAAAACGTGCCAATAGGAGGCGGTTCATATATCCCTCTTCCTCCAAAGCTCAAAGCTAAACATGCTATTTAAAAACATCAAAAACAAAGACCATGCTTGTTTGCCTTGGGCTTTGAGAGCTGCACTTTTCCCCACTGATAAAATTCTGATAGACCAGCAGATATCCAACAAACGACGGTTTGGACTTCACAGGCATTCCCTTCGCAACGCCTTTGCAGGAAATACCGAAGGTCGAGAAACTGAACAACATTGCAATCAATGTTCTCGGTTGGCAAGAAGGAAGAGCAGTGCTGTACGATGTCAGCGACATGGAAGGCCAGGAGATCCCAAGGATCAATGTAATGCTCCCAACTGACGCATACAGAAGCCACTACTGCGATATCAAAAGCCTAGGCAGGCTTCTCCGAGAACAACACTCCAAAGACAACCAGGTTCACTTCTGTGTGAGATGCTTGCAAGGCTTCTCATCAGACAGGGTTCTCAAAGACCATCTCCTCTACTGCAAAGGAGCAAAGGGTCGTGCAGTTAGAGTCGAGATGCCCAAGAAAGGCGAACACATGCTTCGCTTTGAGAACTACCAAAAGCAGATAAAGGCGCCCTTCATAATCTACGCTGATTGTGAAAGCCTAATCCAGAAGATGGACACATGTAAACCATTCCCTCAACAAAGCAGTACCACCAAGACCGAGGTTCACAAACCCTGCGGCTTCAGCTTCGTTGTTGTCAAATCGGATGGCGCGTCAGGCAAGCCATATCTCTATAGAGGGGAGAACGCTGTGCGAGAGTTTCTGACTACTCTTCTTGGAGTGGAAAAGGCAATCAGAGAAACCTCAAGCAGAATGCTCCACTACAAATGACAAAAGAAGACTGGAAAGACTTCAACACAGCCAAAAAATGCAACATCTGTCACAAAAACTTAATCAAACACAACACAAGAGACGCGGTAGAATTCTTCGACGCAACCACAGGAGAATACTTCGGCCTTATTCACAGGAACACAAACAGATGTTACTCCAAAATCATCAAACTCACGACTCAAGACCATGAAGGCAAGTGTATCATCGACAAGTGGCACCCAAGATTGCCAAAGCCCGACGATGAGATTGAAGACGACTGTTGCTTCTGCGGCGAGCCTCTATTACACGACAGTTTTAGAGATGCAGTAAGAGACTATTGTCACATCTCAGGCAAATACCGCGGTGCTGCCAACAACTCTTACAACAGAAGTCTTTTCAGAATTAAGCCCAATCAAATCATCGTCCCCGTTGTCTTTCACAACCTGAAAGGCTACGACGCTCACCATCTTATGCAGCAAATCACAGAGTTTGCTTCTGATCTGAAATGCATCCCCACGAACATTGAGAAGTACATCTTATTCTCCCTAGGCAAGCTGAGGTTCATAGACAGTTGTCAGTTCTTGCAAGCAAGGCCTAAACAGCCTTGTTGGATCAAACAAACCAGAGGACTCCGAGATTACAAAGCAACATGAAGCGGATCCAGCAATTAAGAAGAAGCCTTCTTCTCCAAAAGGGCGTCTACCCTTACGAATACATGGACTCTTTCGAGCGATTCGAAGAAGAGTCTTTACCCCCGAAAGAGGCCTTCTACAGCAAGCTCAAAATAGAGCACATTAAATATGAAGACTACGAACACACTCAATGGGTGTGGGATACCCTCGCATGCAAGAATCTCTGAGAGTATCACGATCTTTATCTGCGATCAGATGTCTTGCTCCTTGCAAATGTGTATGAGAACTTTACGAAAACGTGCCTCAAAAACTACGGCCTATAGACCCCGCACACAACCACACCAGTCCTGGTTTGAGTTGGAATGCGTTGTTGAAATACATGAACATTGAGCTGGAGCTCCTGACCGACTACAACATGCATATCTTCATCAAAAAGGGAATGAGAGGCGGCATATTCACAGAGATGAAGCGCTACAGCAAGACGAACAACCCATACCTCACCGACCACAACCCAGAGGAAGAGATGTTCTATATCATCTACCTCGATGCAAATAACCTCTATGGTTGGGCCATGAGACAGCCGCTTCCCGTTGGCAACTTACATGGGCCCGAGAGATGCCAACCGAAGAGCAGATCATGAAGTTACGACCAGACAGAAAGCGCGACTTCATCCTCGAGGTTGACCTGGAGTACCCAAAAGAGCTCCACGACAAGCACAACTTATACCCTCTCGCCCCGGAGTGGTCACAGGTTCCCAGTGAGTGAATGTCGCCATACCAAATATCCCTCGCGAGAGAGCTGCATCAAGGGAAGGACAGGACAGAAAAGCTATACTCCTCACGTTAAAAGACAAGCACAACTATGTCCTTCACTACAGGAATCTCCAGAAATATCTCAAGCTCGGGATGAAGCTGAAGAAGGTGCACAGGGTGTGTGTTTCGACCAGAAGGCCCGGATGGAGCCCTACATCAGACTGAACACAGAGCTTAGAAAACAAGCCACATCAGAGTTTGAAAAGAACTTTTTCAAACTCATGAACAACTCAGTCTTCGGCAAGATGATGGAAAACCTCAGGACTCGCACCGACGGAAGGCTTGTTCGAGCGGATGAGACAGACAAGCTGAGGAAGCTAATCGCTAACTCGCCATACGCAAGAGCATTGCTCTTCCGAGAGAGTATTGCTGGCATCCAGATACACAAAGACATAAGTAGTTATAGTATTAAATTTACTGTAAGGATTTAGAAATATTGTGAAATATATGGAAGTAAGCTTAGTGTTACACGTAATATGTCATGGTTTGTAATGTTTTTGTGATTCCTTTTTTTCTGTAATGTAACATTATTGTTTCTTGTTTAAATAAAAAAAAAAAAAAAGATACACAAAGACAAGATAAGGCCGTTCTACACAGGCATGTGCGTGCTAGATCTGAGCAAGACCCTGATGTACGACTTCTACTACAACCACCTGGATCTGAGGTATGGCTCTAGATGTCAGCTTCTCTACACCGACACAGATTCCCTGCTTCTGGAAATCAAGACAGAGGACGTCCACAAGGACATGGAAAACGACCTCAACCTCTACGACACGAGCGACTTCCCAAAGGACCACTTCCTTCATAGTCAAGAGAAAAAGAAGGTCATTGGTAAAATGAAGGACGAGTTGGATTTCAGACGATGGAGTCTACACGCTTGCATATGGTCATGCACAAAGATATTGGTGGCTGCTGAGTGAAAGGCGGCACAACAAGCAGCTCCTCACGGACGAAGCCCCGCTTGGGGCTATCGAAAAGGTAATACAGGACCGGCTTGTTTGGTTTGGTAACAACCCTTTAAATGTTGTAGACCTTTAAAGACCAGATTGGGTCGGTCGCTCGTCTACCGCCCCCTTCCAGCTCTCCAGGCTGGTACAAATATCTCACACTCAACCGGGGAGGAAGCTTTTTTCCCGTTCAACCCCACAAGTCTCAAATATGGAGTAGAGGGTTTGGCTGACACGGCTTTCTCTTTGATTGCTTCCGCAGGCTTCTTTCCCGTCAAACGAGTTACTTCATTGTTCAAAGCTGATACAACTTCAGCAAGTCTTTTAACCCATTCAGTCGACCTCTGGCCGGAGGGCAGTCGCATTTCAACAGCATACTGGTGGCCAAACAAGCGTTCGGCCAGGGTTCGGTTGAATCTTTCAACTATCGCTTGGTCTCGGTGGATATCAACACGTCCACGACGAATAGCAGTTTTGTTGTTTTCCAAAACCTTAGTTACAGCACCCATAAACTCACGCCTAGGGTCGACCTGCAGCAGTTGAGGCCATTTCAAAGGCCCTCGTCTGTGAATCTTCTGAAAGGCCTTTGAAACCTCATCAGACTCTTTCAAGGTCAAGGAATCTGCTTCTTTGTAACGGCTAGCCATCGTCAAAGCGTATTTATAAACTTTGCGCCCTCGAGGAAGTTTGCCGTGAGGCAAAAAAAGGAGGTCTGCTTGATGCACCGCATTAGGCGAGAAGACATCAAACTTTGGTCGAGGAATGTAGCGTGGCGCGGGAAGGAATGTTTGCCAAAGGGCTTCCTTGACGAGCCACTTTTGTGCAGTCTCATCGTCAACCTTAGCCGCGGCAGCAAGCTTTTTCACAGCGGCAAGCCTTTTCCAATAGCCTTGTGGGCTGTAGTAGGTCTTTGAGAGTTTTGCATCCATATCATATATTTAGGATTTAAAGAAATAAACCCTTGCATTTTTCAAGTTTTTTTTTAGATCGATCTGAACTTGTCTGTTCTTCCTCTGCTTCTTAAAAAAGCGAGGCAACTTGTGAGAAGAATAAACTGCTGGTTAAAACTCAAACAGAAGCGATGCTGACAAATCCGAAAAATCTGATCACTTCGTCTAGAGTGTCGTTACCCATGGTTGTATATAAAAGATTTTTAAAACTTAATTGTCTTTCTTTATGGGATTTAAAGAAATCGAAAGGCTGCATACCCAAGTACAAGCGCGCCAGTGCCAATAAACAGGAGCTCGCCTTGCTTCTGCTTTTCGCTAGGCTGATAGAAGTCAGAGAACTCGGGCTCTTGGGGAGGTGTTATTTGTTGGTCTCGGTGGGTTTGGCTGTAGAGCACCAGTGCTTTGTCGGTTTTAGTGAAATTTTGTTTCGCTTGAATTTGATCCGATCGTTGGTTGTAATCCAGTCGAGTTGCTCTGCGCGGTCTTTTTGATATTTAGCTAAGGCCTCCTGGTATTTTTCGAGAGCTTTGTTGTGTCTGACTCTCTCTTCATCCGCAGCTTCGGAATCATCACCGGCTATATATTTTGCGAGATAATTGCCGCCAGTGAATGCGGCTGCATTGAGAACTGCTCCAACTCCCATGATAACAAAGCTGGTCATTGTTGTGTATATAAATGTTTTTAAATCGAGGTGGGGAGAATTTTCTGGTCCTCAAGGTATTGCTTCAATGCAATGCTTCCCGCCATAACCATTGTAAACTTTACGTAGTTCATCACATTCGAGCTGGGATCAGCTGTAAATGTTTTTTTTTAACGGTTTTTTACCAATCCATTCAATACCAGCGACAAGGCCAGTGATTGTGGCGGCATCAAGAACAGATTTCACAAGCTTGCTGTCAAACATGGTGTGTGTATATTAGAAGACTTAACTTTTTAATCATTTAGATGAACAGAATAACCATCCGAAGAAACGCTGACATCGTATATGTTTTGTTAAAACAAGGCAAAATAATTTTGAAGCAAAGACAACTGAAGGTTTTCTGTTCAGCGAATGGTATCCGTTTCAGCCTAAAATAACCACACAAAGATAAAACACAAGGGTATATTAAATTGTCTCTATAATATTCAAGAGAATATTACCGCTTTAAAGGCATCTGAAAAGCTAAATATCTCTGAAAAATTGCAGTTTCCTCAGTAACAAGGGAAGAAGTATAAACCATTCAATCGACTCTTGTAGTCTCAAGAAGTACTCACGAACTCTCTTGGTACATTTGCTGCGATCACAGCCGCTTCCGGAACCCTGCTGATCGTTTGCAGCTCGACTTTTGAACTCCATTCAGCGAAATAAAGCTCTGGCTTTCGATCGACACACTGCATGTTCGGTGAGCTACCATTGATGATTCTCCCGTCGACGTACTGTAGTGGGCTTTCATAGCCTCAGGATTACAAAATCTGGCTCTTTTTCAACGATTCTACATTTTTTTAGGCACAAATTACGGTGAGACAACAGCACTGGCCAATTGTCTCTACAGCTTGCAATTGTTTACACTTTGTGCTCAGTAATGATCAGCGGATACCAAAAGGGGGCAGCAGGGCACCCAGCAGGGGCAGCTCTTTTTAAAATTCCAAAATTCCACGACTTTTCACCAGGATATGCGTGTGTTTAATTTTTTTTTTAAATCTATTAAAATGTTTGTGCAACTGTACAGCATTCTGAGCCTCTAATTATGTCAAATTTGAATGTTTCTAGAATAAATTATAAAAAGATGAGGTCTAATCTGAAATACACAGGGTTTTCCCTTCATTATATTTTGGACAATCAGATCCAGAATATTTCAGAGGCAAAGAGTATCCTACCTAAAAGCATACGTGAAACCACCCAGGATTCACCACAAGTGGAAAACAAACTTCGCGTGTACATACCTTCGTGCAATCCCACAATTTCCATTACAAACGCTATCAAAACTATAACATTGCCAAAAGTGATTTTCTTCTTAACGTTTATTAATTAAAATATGTTACCCTAAAACATACGCGAAGCCTCCCAAGATTCACCACACTTGTTTGTTTAAAAACTTTACCGGAACTCCACGAGTGAAAAACAAACTGCACGTGTACATACCTTTGTGCGGTCACGCAAATTCAATTACAAGCGCTTTCACAACCATATCGGTGCACGATAGTGCCTTTCTTCGTAATATTTATAAATTAAGAGAGTGTCCACGATAGGACCAGGCAGGAGGTGATAATACTCAAATCACCAATTTCGCTTAAACTTGGTACAAAGGTTGAGGGTCATGAGTAGATACATGTACCAAAATATAAGGTCAAATTTTTTTATTCTCTCGGAGTTGTAGCCCTGTAATTCTCTGTTTATAGTCAAAACAGAAGGGAAGGAAACTTTGAAAATTTTTAAATTGTTGAGTTATTTAAAGGCCCATGTTCACCCAATCTGCTTTGCGCGCTTGTGTTTTTGTTTTGAAACGGTTCAATTGTTCAATGTAGCGTTATGATTGGCTGGCACGTCGATTTTTTGATTTTCCGTCTGTGCCTTTAACTGGATTCAAAATTGACGCTAATCCTGGGTTAGCTTAATCGTGCTTTAATGGACTGGATAATTTTTTACAGTCGATTTCAAACATTGATTTTTTCGAACTTTAGAAATAAATATTTGTGACCGGTAAAATTCAGTACCAAAGATTCTGGAAAATCGGATGATTCCTTGATGACAGTTATCTTTTGTTTGTCTTTTGCTACCAAAAGTAGCAAAACGTGTAATGTTTCATTTTTTACAACTCTACCAAAAACTATTTGCAATTTCTGCATTTTCCCGATAAATTTGAATTTTTAGTAGCGCCATAACCCAAAATATTTACCTTATCTTGTATAACACATCACAGGCTATGTATTATAGATAAAATATTTCCGAAATATTGTAAAAGCGCAAAAACACAAGGGAGGAGTTGCAATCAACCCCCCCCCCCCCCCCTGCCTTTTGGTTGCACTTGGAAGAGTTTCGAGTATAGAGTTAAAAGAAAAAGATTTTAGACGAATCATTTAAAAGGCAATCGGCCTAACAAGTTATCTGTTTCCATGCCTGAAGGTTTGATTTGAGCTTATCATGTCTCATGCGCAGTAAATAATATACAGGTAACAATAAGATCCAAAAAGGTTTCGAATTCTATTTAAATATAACTAACTAGATGTTTTTAACTATTTTGTAGTAACATAGTTGTAGTATAAGACCGTATAACTTTTCTACCGATCCCTTACCTGGCCTTAACGGAGACGTGCGGCCCGATAGAGTACTTCACTACAAATGGGGTTCTTGTCTCTTAACGGGGTCTCGATTCCATCACTTGTTGTCTTTAACGAGGTATCTTTTCATGGCCTAATGCCACAATCAGGATAAGCATATATATTAAGTTATACAAACTGTAGAAACCAAATCGCAAGCCGATTTTGAACTAGTATTTTGTTGGCGCTGACTTCCGTTAACTTTGGCATTCAAAATGGCAGAGAATGTTTACTTCTGTCTCCGACCTTATGAGCTAGTCTAGATCCACCAAGGGCTCATACTTTGTTTCACTCACAAACCAAAATGAAAGCAAAAAAAAAGAAACAAAAAAAAGCAACGAGAAACACAAGACAAATGTCGAATTATTTTTAGAGCGGTCAAGGAGTTATTTGATTTTCCAGACTCTTTAGTATTGAATTTTCTGGTCACAAATCTTAAGTTATGGACTGTTTCTGCAGTTCTAAATAATCAATGTTTGAAAATCGACCGTAAAATTTAACCAGTCCAAATCTTATATCCTGTATGCATTTTACACCAAGTTATCCGTTATATTATGCGTAGTCCGTGGTCCGTACGAGTTGTCCGTCGATCCGGTAATTCGGTAGTCCGTTGTCCATACTGACCACAACGCAGGCTCAACTTCAAAATGGCGAAGAATGTTTTCCAAACATTATGTTGACAGTTTTCGATCGCGTTTATGGTTCTCCCGTGGTTTTATAACTTATTTGTTTCACTCTTACTGGCATAAACTGGAGCTATTACAACAACGTAGCAGTGTATATTCTCATAGCAAAGTCAACAGCGATGAACTGCGCGATAAATATCGACGAAGATCTGAATTAGGCGATCGAATTTTAAAAAATATAAGCTTACTGGATCTGGCCGGATCGCAATGGAACCTAGCAATGAGTCTGAAGCACTTAAATGACATGTATGTATCAGTCTTTGCCTTTTTGTGTCCCTTACTGTACCTGAAAGTAAAATTCAGAGTTATTGTAGATCGAAGAGAAGTGTCCCATTGATTTTTTTTTTGCATTGAAAATGAAGTATTAAAGACAGAAACCCTCATTTACAAACTTCATGAAATGTGCTTCAAAACGCTTTTCTTGCTAGTTTTAGCATTGTTTTAAGCAGAACGATGCTTAGCTGAACATTTACTGTCTTTTTCTTGCAATTTCATTAAAATTAAACAACTTTTTTTAATTACCGAATTTTGATGACATCGCCAGAAATCGTTGAGTGAGGTGCAAAAATTTCTTCATACTAAAAAGGTATTTAGTTGCCCAAAAATTTTATTATATTTTTCGAAAGCATAACGATACTTCTTACTTCTGGTATTAAAACTACGTTGTTAGCTTGTTGCCCATTGGAGATATTAAGATCTAAAATGACCTAATTTTGGCGTCTCGTGAAAATGACCAAATATGCCTTTCACTTTCGGTATTAGGAAAGCAGCAAATCAAAGCAACCGATTCCAATAACACATTTTGCTGCAAGACCTACCAATATAGAATACGATTTAGTAGTTTTTATTCCCAGGCTGCTATTTTTGTTGTCTAACCACTCGAATAAATTTAGCTAATTAATATGCATAAATTTGTGCCAAATGGCCATTTTTCGGGGGGGGGGGGGGGGGGACCCTACAACTCAGAGAGAATAATAAATTTTGACCTTATATTTTGGTACATGTATCTACTCATGACCCTCAACTTTTGTGCCAAGTTTGAGCGAAATCGGTGATTTGAGTATTATCACCTCCTGCCTGGTCCTGCCTTGTTTTCTGGTGGACACTCTCTTAAGTACAATGTACCTTAAATCTAAACGTACGTGAAACCACCCAGGGTTCACCACATGTGTCTGTTTAAAAACTTCACTGACTTCACTGGAACTCCACAAGTGAAAAACAAACTGCGCGTGTACATTCCTTCGTGCAGTCTCACAAATTCAATTACACGCGCTCTAATTTATTTAAACAGACAGTACGTGCGCACAAAACGGATAAATCGATCTCTTGTCTGAAGCAAAGATGTCGGCTTCGGAGCTGTCATGCTCATTTTCTTCCATTTGTCAAACACACTGCGATATTTCGATGAGAAATCCTAATTTCACAGGATTTTACACTTTGAATTCCTGCTGCTGGAACCCTTTAGCACTCCTACGGTGGAAGCTGGTGTTTTGACCTCTACTAGAAGAGCTGAACAATAGCCCCTGCTGAAGAATCAGGTCCAAACCGAGATGAGGAGATAGCTCCCCCGTCCACAGAAGTTGTAGCTTTCTGTTGCCTTGAAGAAGGGTGTATAAAGAGATACCAGTCGTTTATTGCCTTGCAAAGACACCCAGACATTGGAGAGCACCTCATAAGACCCAAAAGAGAGTCAGCCTACGATGAAGTCAAACGAAAATTGGCAGAAACGTGCAAGCAGGTGTCCGGGGGTTACGTCAGGACAGGTGCTTCCTCCTCGTCCTATAACATGCAGGTATTCACGGACGAGCCGGTAGCCGAGGCAGGATGGTCCTTGAAGAAAGGGAAGCGTGCCACTAGATTCTCTGACAAGGCCAGAAGCTGCTTGAAAGATATTTTCCTGCAAGGGGAGAAAACTGGAAATAAAGCAAATGCCGCTCAAGTTGCCTAGCATTTTACATCAGGTTGTATTACGGCTCTCTTTTTGTCTTATGTGACATTTTTTAAATGATATGCTCTACTGAAAATTTCTGTGTTCTCAATTGCATGCTAGGAATATGTAAACGTGATAAACATTATACAAAAATGAAATCTATAGGCCTGTCAGTATTCGATAAAGGCTTTATCAGATGTGTAGCTTTGTCAGTGATGCTCTACTATTGATCATTGATCAGCTTACGATGTAAGAGAAGAGGAAGAGTGTCCATACTGCGCAAACCCAGCGTGTTTGTTTGTGTTTGCAAGCAAAAACAGCCTAATGAGCGAAAATTGAGCTGATTTAGGCTCTCTGTCGGTATGTACTGAGCCCAGTATTGCTGATATTGTTAGTACAAAGGTTGGTCTTCATCGTCGTATGCTTGTTATTGACAGCAAGAGTGGTGCATTGGAGATTTTTGGACCCAAATTCTGCTGTTTTAGTACCGTTGAAAAATTCAGTGTCACGTAGGTCTTGATTGACTGGTCTTAATTAACTGCAATTCCTTGAATTACTCTGACAACTTCACATTCTAATAACAAGAGAAAAATTAATACCCATGCAAAAGATGAAAAGTTTGAAGTTTGAGTGTTGGGGAGCAGTCTAATTTTGTTGCACATTTTCATCAATTTTAGGGATTTTCTTGGGAAACTCTCGCACAGCGTTCTCCCCTCTATAGAGATATGGCTTGCCTGACGCGCCATCCCATTTGACAACAACGAAGCTGAAGCCGCAGGGTTTGTGAACCTCGGTCTTGGTGGTACTGCTTTGTTGTGGGAATGGTTTACATGTGTCCATATGCTGGATTAGGCTTTCGCAATCAGCGTAGATTATGAAGGGCGCCTTTATCTGCTTTTGGTAGTTCTCAAAGCGAAGCATGTGTTCGCCTTTCTTGGGCATCTCGACTCTAACTGCACGACCCTTTGCTCCTTTGCCGTAGAGGGGATGGTCTTTGAGAACCCTGTCTGATGAGAAGCCTTGCAAGCATCTCACACAGAAGTGAACCTGGTTGTCTTTGGAGTGTTGTTCTCGGTGAAGCCTGCCTAGGCTTTTGATATAGCAGTAGTGGCTTCTGTATGCGTCAGTTGGGAGCATTACATTGATCCTTGGGATCTCCTGGCCTACCATGTCGCTGACATCGTACAGCACTGCTCTTCCTTCTTGCCAACCGAGAACATTGATTGCAATGTTGTTCAGTTTCTCGACCTTCAGTATTTCCTGCAAAGGCGTTGCGAAGAAAATGCCTGTGAAGTCGTTTGTTGGATATCTGCTTGGTCTATCACATTCTCATCCCCAGAGCCTTTGTTTCGTTAGGTCAGCGGAAAAAAAAACAAAGAGCTCTGGTAACAGTGCCTTCGGATATCGTAAAATCCACGACATCCGTTAGCGCATGCCTAATGCATTAATGTACTATTGCGCTTGCTCATTGCCAGAAACCGGAAATAAAAAAAAAACCTTTCGTGTGTGCATTCTCGGCCCCAGAGCCCTCGTTTCGTTTGGTTGAGCTCTGGAGACGAGAATGTATTTGCGGAATGGCGTTCGAAAGGACTGTATCTCAAGAAAACATCGCGCTAAAAAAGAAAGAAGAAAAGCTTTACGTGCTGCTGATATTAAGAAGAAAAATTGTCTGCATTTTGCCTACTGGTTTTAGAAATTCCTCGATAAGTCAACCGATTTCTTTCGTTTGGGAGCTGTGTATTTATCGTTTCGCCACTGAACGCTATCATATACGACCAAAAATGGGACAGCCAAGTTTGTTGATGGACACGCTGTGGTCATTGATTCATCGAACAGTGGTAAGAAATATCGAGGAATTTTTGTTTTGCATTCGTTTCATGTTATTTTAATTGGGAATCGAGTGACCTTCGTTTCCCTAGATTTGTATTTCAAGTTGTAGCAAAAAATACTACCTAATAAAGAAAATATTACTTGCTTACGAGAGTACTGATAGCGTTGTTGTTGTTGTTGTTTTTGTTATTTAAAATGGGTAACCTAGTGGTTATATTTCATTTCACCCGTGGGCTTTCTTCAGGATTTCTGCCTCTCCTTTAATTAATACTCGTCCCTGTTCCAAACAACATACTTCTTTAATATTCGCGGCAGCTAACTTTAATTGGAAACAAGCTTTTACCCAGATAAGCCGAACTTGTAAAGAGAATAAAATAAGATAATTCAATTTCAAATTATTCCATAGGATAACAGTCACCAGAAAAGAGTTACACACCTATGGTATCGAAACAAACAACAAATGTCTTTACTGCGATGAGCCGGATTCGATATTACACACCTATGTATGTAGAATGCCAACTCTCTCAGTCTTTTTTCAAAAAGGTTGTAATATGGTTTAACCAAACAAATAATTCTCATTGTTCACCTACTCTGTTCGAAAAACTGTTTGGAATAATGGAATGCAGTAACAATGATCCAAAACTATCCAAACTCAATTATTGCCTTCTCTTCGCCAAATATTTTTTGTATTGTCAGAAGCTGAATAAAAACGAGTGCGACTTCGATGAGTTTATTAGAAAGTTACAGTGCAAACTTCGTATTGAGTTCAACTGAAAATGATCTCTTAGAAGGAGAAGATGCTTCAATATCAATGTCTTATTTATTAACTAATGTTTGTAGTCAGTGTAATTTAATGCCAATGCTTCTTGGGTATACCCCAGCCCATCATTATCATCATTACGTAATATGTGCTTGCACCAACTTCCATGTAATCTTCTATCTTTTACTTGTTTTTTTGTTTGTATGTGTGTATGTATCCTTTTATTCACTGTAATTTTCTGTCATTGAGGTAATAAAGCTTTGATTAAAAAAATATACATATATATTCGTGGCAGCTTATAGCTTCGTCTTCCAAGACACATACTGATTATTTTCGGAAACGAATCGCTCATATTTAACGACAATCAGATCCCGTTATACTTTGAAATTTAGCAGCCGTATCTTTACCTTTTAAACCAAACAAAACTGGGTGATATTGGTCGTTGAAAGCGTTGAAATTAAACCGTTGGTTTTATTGATGGAGTCGTCATTGGACTTCAACATTTGAAATTCAACCGGAAGAAAAACCTTGTGCGTAGAAGCGTATTTTTTTTTACCTTGTTACGCATTCATTTTTAAACGGCCAATCAAATAATTCAAATTTTTGTCCGTTACCACAGCTACAAAAGACGCAATTAAAAAAAAAAACCGTGGAGCTTTGTGGACGATAATGGGTCTATCAGAGTTTTTATCAGTGGGGAAAAGTGTAGCTCTCAAA
Organism: Dendrophyllia cribrosa; assembly: GCA_024195265.1. Lineage (NCBI taxonomy): Eukaryota > Metazoa > Cnidaria > Anthozoa > Scleractinia > Dendrophylliidae > Dendrophyllia > Dendrophyllia cribrosa. The sequence goes on from JAJLRJ010000006.1 coordinate 25,258,131, forward strand.
GCCCAAGGCAAACAAGCATGGTCTTTGTTTTTGGTGTTTATAATAGCATGTTTAGATTTGAGCTTTGGAGAGAGAGGGATATATGAACCGCCTCTTATTGGCACGTTTTTTGCAAAGTCAATATAAACGTTCAAAAGCCTGTCAACAACCTATCCTGAGCCTCTTTCTACCTAATACGAGATCAGTTCTTTGTTTTTTAGGTTCACTGCGGTGTTAAGGTTTTCTATGATTTTTTTTTCTGGGTTATAGTTGTTAATAATAAATGGCACATCTTGCCTGAAGAAAAAGTTAGTGTACTCAGTGCCCTTATTTGTATCTTTTTTAAGTTTAATTCGCTTTGTAAAGTTAAACTTAACTGGGCCTAAACGTTTAACTGCTATTCTAATTACTCTAGGAAGCTCAGGTTCGATCTCATTGTAAAACAATGAGAGATCCTTTGTGGGGTAATTGGGTGAAACAGTCATCTTATAGCTGCGCAGCCAATTAAGAAAAGCACGATTCTGTAGTTCAAAGGCGAGTGTGTTATCGCTCGTGGAAGCCATATGGAGGGTGAGGCAGATCGGTCTTATATATAGGGGTTTATTTTTCTTCAATTGATGAAAATGAACCTGATCAGTAGCCGCAGGCGAGTGAGGCGCCCATTGATCGATTTAGTAGTGATGAGATCACCCGGCTCTGGCTCACCCCCAGGCCCAAAGACCTAAACAAATCCCCTCCTGGCTCACTTCGTTTCGCTAGGAGGGGATTTGTTTAGGTCTTTGGAGGCCTGGGGGTGAACCAGGGCGGGTAATCTCATCACTACTCAATTCTCAAGCCAGTTATTAGCATGTTTCGGAAAGCGATCAAGCATTCTGTTCGATCCAAAAATTGTTTTTGCTTATGTTATGCACATGCATATGAAACTTAAAACAATACCTGTGAATAATGAGGACGCTTACTTGTAAACACGAAATCTTCGGGAAACAATTGGTACATTGGAGGCAATATTTAATTGTCTTGCATGTTTTCAATGTCCTTGAAACTTGCAGGCCGTTTAAATCAATGATTAGTCTCGAGATTGTCAAATTTTAAACAGAATCATCAAGCGATTTCCAAATTATCATTCCATTTGTAGGCGTAAAGTAAATTACATACACAAATGGCAACAAGAGCAGCTGAACGCACAACAATCGCAATCGACCAAAGCAATCAATCAGGATCGACCACAGAAAAACAGAGAAGGGCTCTGGGGTACATAAAGCGATATTGCAAAATTTTGTGCTATAGTTTCGATCGCTACGATTGCCACGATCGATGAAAGTGATATTCATATGCTCGTAATGATCGCTACGATCGCTGTACACCGATTGTTAGCGATCGCTGAGATAGAATTGTTTCTAGCCCAGCGATCGCGATCGCTGCGATCGTTGACGATCGTTACGATCGCTACGATCGCCGAGCAGAGTGATTTCCATATGATCACTACAGCCGGGTTTCCATATGATCACTACAATCGCTGCGATTGCTAAAAAACGTTCAGCTCTTGTACCGAAATGGACTACGCCACTCTCCAGCGATCGTGCGATTATGTTTAGTTGAAAGTGTGTAGAGTTGCTTAGTCCATTTCGCTACAAGCGCTGAACGTTTTTTTAGCGATCGCAGCTATCGTGGCGATCATATGATAACCAGGCTTGCTATCTTCGGTCTCGTTTTACGGCGATCGTAACCATCATATGGAAACCAGTCGCAAGCGGCCGCTATTAGGCTACTTACTCTACTATGTTTCTACAACAGAATAGATAGTGAGTAGCGTAGCCAATAACAGAAGGCAACCCAACATTCCACCACCATAAAGCGATCCACGCGCGACAAATTTATAGACCTCGCTTCGCGAGGAATAACGCAACCTTTTTCGAGTTTTTAGCCCAAAACGTTTTTAATTATGGTGGCGTGATTAGCACACGCACAGCACAGCTCGATGTAAACAAACCGTTCAAACAATTCGTCATCATTTTTCCATATTTGGTCAACTTAAGTATGATGGCTCAGATCCATAGCGGAGGGAACCAATCAGAAATCTAAAGAAATCTAAAAAAATATTATCCAGAGATACATATTTACCGGCTAATTCCGAGTATAAAATAATTCTTTGATTCTTCAAGAAGTAAATCGTGGTTGATTTGGTAAGTTGTTTAATAGCATGAATTTCTCTGAATTTACTGCTTTCGCTTACCGAAGTTTGCATAGCATGTGCCAGCTTAGTCGAATGGAACGCTTTCTAAGCACTGTTAAAATGTTGTTTTCAATGAGAAACCAAACAGGCGCATTGAAGGGCACTCACGCGAAGGAGAGAAAAATTATCGAACCTCTGTCGAGGATAAATGATCCCTATTGTAGGAAAATTAGGCCCGTTCGCGGGATTGATGAAGCCTTCCTAGGCATTTTTGAAGACACAAGAAGCGCAACGCACACTGTACTTTTCCTTAGCACGTCTGTGAAACCTGTGGTTAGAACAGCAAGTTTCGATGTTTTGATGTCTGTGGCTACGATTGTCGTAGTGTTGAAAAACATGTTTCAAAATCCCACATTTTTTCGTGCAAGACAGGCAACAGTTGTGAGCTATTTGTAGTCTGATTAAGACGACGCAATTCGTGTTGTATGTATGGCGTGAGCAGATTGTATGCGATAATTGATCGAAGGCAAAGTTGTGCCGCCTAAATCAACCTTAACATCCTGCGAAGTTGAGCAAGATGCAAATGGAATTGTGATGCTTAAGTATATTTTAGGCAATGGAATGTATGTTAGAGCTTTTTATAGGCGACAAAGTTTATTTTCTTGCTTGTTTAATAACTAGTATTGATTCTCATCTGAGTACGAGTGAGTGCTGATAGCTTGCGAGTAAAATTTTATTCATTAGTCATCCAGACAAGTGCCATATCGTTTCATGTTTCCGAGTAATCTGCGTCTGTTTCATCAACGGCCTTACTCTTTCCTTGTGTACATGACAGGACCAAATGTAGAGGCGAGAGAAGTTAGATAAAGCATTTAACGGGGAAAGGATTTAACGCGTACGAGAAACAGTCATATTATCCTGACTGAAGAAAGTATAAACTAGTTGTGTGCGCATAACGAAACGGCTTGACTAGCCACATGGAATCAAGACTCACAACGGGAGTCATTAACGACAAAAATTTAAGGATTTGTAATGGATTTCATAGTGAGTTTGATAAAATATCAAAATTATAAATAAACAGCCATTAAAGTGTTTTACTGAGTAATGTCTATCTGTTGCTTCTTGGCGGCTTTATGACTTCTGAAAAGCCTTTTAGCGAGTTTTGTGGTTCTGGATTGATTCGCCTGCTTTCATGCATGAACAGTGATATGAAAATATTGATGTTCATTCAATTTTTTTTATTTTCAGCAATACATGCACTCTTGTTGAATGCAAATCGCTATTTTTCCGCGTTGAGAAAAGAAATTGGACAAATTGGACTTGAACTTAGCTTCTTGAATTTCTGCAAAGGTTGGCAGGGAGCCAAGAAAGGTACGAAAACTTGTTTTAAAAATGATTTCAATGTCTGGGACAGTGAATTTAGTGGTATGAGCTGTCTTGGCCTTTTGATCTGTGTGTAAGTCTAAAAAAAGCGCGGCAGCAAAATGAAGTTGTAAGAGGAAGTTGTTCCACCACAGGAAGTGAAACCGAAGAAAAATTTACAATACCGAGCCTCAAGGACTCGTAATCCTCGCAAAGATCGGGCGGGTGACTTCTGACATTCTTGTATAAAGTAAATTTAAGTTCCTTCAGTCGAGTAGTTTTTAGTCTGAGCGATATTTATTTATTGCAGTTTGCAAATAAATTAAAATAATACCCTTCCGTGCACATATTCCAGACCAAATCGATCGATTTAGGTTTCTAAGAAATATGCATCGGTTTTATCGACTTCATTAGTATATTCATATTTCCATGAGTAGATTCGAGTACCCAAAAAGGAGGTCCTGACAGGGTTGGTTGAGACAAGGAACTGGAATAAAATAGCAATTAAAATGAAAGACAACCTAATTTAAATTAATTTAATTTAAGACTGGAATGCTGTCGAATGGTACAAAAACAGCGATACACTGACTATGTAGAAGTAGACAAGGAGGGCGCTTGTAACAAAGCCTCAGAACGGCGTGTTAGCATTGTTATGAAACACAATTGAAAAAGCATCTAAAGAACCTTCGTATTATTCTAAAAAGAAAGCAAAAACAAGTTTTGTTCGCTCACCCACACGACTTGTTTTAGCGACCCAATCCCGATTTCATTTTTTACTGAGTTTAACTGGGTCGAAAAGGCATAAAAACGATAGTAATATGATATTGCTATCGTTTTTCTTCGACGACAGTTTAAAGTGAGAATGTTTATCTTACACCTATATTTAAGTCTCTTGACACGCATCAACAATTCAAGCAAAATTGTGTGTCTTTTGTTGAATGTGAACGCCCTTAACAATGCTGGTCGTTTTAAAATAGCCGGAGGGCAATGATTTGAATCAGTGATTTGCCTAATTAAAAATCTACTTTGCACGTTACATATCGAACATAAAAATGCCTTCATCTGAAGCAAAATGTAAAAAGATGGCTCCAAAAACATTTTGAATACTTTATTTCATTGCTTTCACTGCTAGGTTTGTGAGGTAGCTCTAATATTTGAGTTTCACTGACCATGCAGAACACACCCGTATCGATGTCACCACATGCTCTCTTTTAATAATTACCCGATCATGCAGTTAGCAGCTGACTTTTAGAAACTCTTGATATTTAGCCTGATTTTAAATCAAGCGCCTTTTCTTTGGTAAGGTAATCAACGATACAAGTCTACAAACCCTTACCAAACCAAACACTATTTTAATACTGTTTTTAATGTATTTTCAATGCCTAAACCTGTTTAAAACGATATCGAAATATATTTTTAAAACCTTTTTAAAGTGTAGTTTCGATGCATTCATATCCACAGAAACGTTTTAAGAGTCTGTCCACGAGAGGACCAGGCAGACGTGACACATGCCATCTCACCGATTTCTTTCAAACTTTGACAGATTTTTAGGTTCACTAAGTTATTCAAGAAACCAAAGTGGTTCGGTCCCCTGACCATTCCCTGGGGTATTAGAGGCCCCACCTCAATTCCTAGGGGTAAAACCCAAAAATATCCCTTAAAAATGCACTGAAAAGAGACTTCTCTCAAACTAACAGAATGTAATGGATTCTAATCTAATTTCAGCCAACAATTGCTGGAACCCTTAGGAACTAAAAACTTAAAGTTCATGTAATTTAATATTATTCCTGTCAATTAAGAGCTGTCAATCATTGACCATGTTACGCAACTTCGTCAAATTGTACTTTTTCAAATGCAATTATCTCCAATGGGCAACATTGTAATTCAACAAACGTTATACTACAATACAAACCTATCCTAGTACTATGTTTCTGTGAAAAAAAAATTTTTGGCATCTGTCAAATATTCTTAATGGCATTCATTTAAAGTAAGTGACCAGCGTCTTCAATGTGCTTTTTTTTCGACACAGAGAATATAAAAAAAATTGAATGCTGACGAGCCATTCGACGCTGTAATTATCAACATGCCTCCTTTAACTATATATTATGCGTCGAAACACATTTTCAAGACAGTTTAACTGCTAAATTTCTCGCTGATATGCTAAATATTCGATGACAGCGCAACGTGGACAACGTTAATCAGTATACATAATTAATTAGCATCCACGTCTCTGCTTTATCGGCTCCATTTGTAGCCTACACATTGTTAGGGCAAAATGTTACCCAGTTGAGTCATTTGAGAACTTTTTTGGGTAATATTTTCGTTGAAATTATCGCTCTGCGCGATTACCTATTTTGGCTATGTTACTCATGTTTCATTCGGTGTTGGTTTTGTTGTGTTATCATATTTTCCGGCGTATTTTATACTATATATGACGGGGGAAGTAGTAATGTACTACACTCTGAGGCAATTGCCTCAGAGAATGTAGTACATCACTACTTTCTATCTGCTGGATTTAAAATATGGAAATATTGAATGGAAATATTAAATGACGAAATCAAATGGAAAAATCAAATGAAACTATATGTTAATAAAAACAAAGTGCGTTTATTCCATTGCGTGATTTCCTTTGCGTGACATGATTCTCGGAAAAACAGGAAGTTGATTTCACCAACCTTTATTCACCCATCAGAGTGGGGGGTTTTAATATCCATAAGGATATGTTTCGATACAGTTTTCAGATATGTGTTTTATTGCGCGCTTGTCATATCCAAAACTGTATACCTTTTCTTCATATTTGTTTACGATTTGTTTGTTTTGTCTGGTTATTTTCTTTTCATTTACCAACGTGAGGTCTTTGATTTCGTTTTTTACCATTTTAATCATATTTGTGTGATTTAGTATTTGGGAATTTTCGTGGTTAAGTCTGAAACCTTTGATAACACATTTCTGTTTATTACTTCCATATATGAAACTATAATTTTTTGGACCACCTGATACAAAAGTGTCTTTTATAATTTCACCATCTAATTCATCTGTGAGATCACCTAACATATCTCCTGTTTCTACTTTCTTACTCTTTGGAGATTCAATGTACACAATACTATCTGTGTCAAAATATAATACTTGTTTACCTAAATAATCTAGTTTTTCATACAACATTAGCCGTGCACTGCTAGTTGTAAAACATGCTACAAAGATGTTAGTATTATATGAATTGTCAACGAACTGATCTTTATACGTATAAGTCATTTGTACCATTTCATTGTTTATGAAATTCATATTTAAATTATCAATGGTATCATCAAGTACTATTTGATAAAATTCATTAATATCAGTTACGTATTTACATTGATTCGTATTATTTCGTTGACCAAATTTACCCCATAAACTGTTTAGACACATTTTAGCAATAGCTCGTAAACCTGCATTTTCATTTAATTCACCTAATTCAATATCTAATGTTTTTTGGACATTATTTCTGAAAATCATTTCTTCTTTTTCATTTTTGAAATTATATTTTGTTGATTCAAGTTTAAGCTTCATGAATTTTTTTGATATATCCTCTAAATAAATCATTGCTTGACTTTTCAAAATGCCAAACCTCGTATATTTTTATGATTGTATAACCTTTTTCAATGGATTTATTTACTTCATCTGTTGTCCATGTACCTATAAATGATCGCTCATTTTCACTATGCTGACATTTGTCTTGTTGTTTTGTTTTTGCACATGATATACACAGAGGAAACATTAACTTTTCTGATTTTTCACATTTTATTTTCTGAGGTAAAACTGGATGGTATAAATTTCGTGGTGGTAAAATTTTGCATTTTATGAAACCATACCATTTTACGTCGTATTTTTCTGGTGATATTATTTTTTTAGGATGACCTATGGGATATATTTTGTAGAACTGAACTGTAGGATAAAGAGAACAAAAATCAATATATTTTCCACATTCACCTTCTTTGAATTTATACAATAATTTGGTAGCATTTGTTCGTCCACCATAAAAAGCATCTCTCGGGTTTAACGGTTCGACCACTTCTCGATTCCATTCAACTTTATAATATTTCTGAAAATTTTTATCGTTTTTTAATTTGCATTCCCACATTTCAATAAGATTGTAACCATCAGCTATTATTTTGTTATTTTTATCTTGGGTTTTATTATACAAAGTACCCATGTCGCTTTGATTCTTGTTATTGATAACATCAGGTTTGTAACAATCTGGGCATCCATGCCAGAAACAACCTTGAAATTCATAAACAGTATTTGTAGATTCGCAAAAACCATCTACTTTTATTTTGTTATTGATACATTTGATAGCTTTTTCACCACCTTCTAAGGCATGTTGAATTTTAATATTATTTTTCTTGCTGATATAATCCAGCCATGCAATACTAACTGTACTGTGGTTTTCTGTTTGAACAACATTATCAACTACAGCTATGGTATTTTTTGGTATGTAATTTCCTCTATAAATAGCCATACAAACACCAGCTATTGTGATGTATTTTAGTGGATCAATATTTTCTTGGTTCATGAAATCTTGTCTGAATTTTAACATACATCTTCTTAATATATCAACATCTGACCTACAGTATTCAATTATTTCTTTTTTGAAATCGAAAACATAATTTTCATTAACACGGTCATCATACCATTGTAAAAATTTCTCTCTATCTTGTGTTTTCATTTGATTATATCCATAATGTTTTTTAGATGGCATCTCTCCTATATAGTTTTGATTACAATTTTTGTTGAAATAATGTGGAAAATATCCTTTTTTCAACTCGATTAAATCAAATGTTTTAGGGAAAGAGGACAAAGGTTGTTGAATAAAATTTAGGCTGTCGATTATTTTTATTCTTAATTTTGGAATTTCCATCATCATTATTTTTGCACCATTGTAAATACAATAAGGTTTGAATCCATTATCTATACACCATTTAAGAATAAAATGGCTATCGTATCCTTTTGAATTATGAGCCACAAATGTGTAACCTTTATATTTTTCATTGAGAATACCATTACAAAAACTATTTATATCATTGAAGATTGATTCATTACCATTGAAATCATGACAGATAGCCAAATTGACTACATGTGTTCCAGTGTTTTGTGTACATTCGAAATCAAAAAATGAATATTTTTCATTATATGTTCTACATGAATAACAATAATCTTTTTTTAGTATGGATTTATTTAATCTGCAAGGATTTTTAGTATCTTTGATACAATTACCTCCTTTACATTTTATCTTTTTCATAAAACATTTATGCTTACTTTCACAATATTTGTTACAGTTATTACACATTTTATATCCACATTTGTGCATTTTTATATATGGTTTCAGTATTATTTGGTTGCATTTTGAACATTTTGCTACACTGTTACATACTGAATCATTGTCATCTTTTTTAGAACGATTACTTGTATGATTTTTAAAACAAACATCACCATGAAAAACACGATTGCAGTGTTTACAGGTGACGTCTTTTCCATCACATTTATTTCCATCTGGAAAATATTTAAAACAAGATAGGCATTTTTGTGGGCATTTGTGTTTGTCACGTCTTGTATAAGCTTTTTTACAACTATGACAGTAATAAGCTACATCTAAAAAAGCTGTCATTGATTTTATGACATCAAAATGATTTCGTGTTTTGTATAAATAGATTTTGTCTGTTTTTCCTTTGTTGGCTGTGTATATGATTTCATTGAAGTGTTCTGAATCGATGATATTAATCTCTGTATCTAAATATGATGCAAAGCTATTGACATCTTCCAAACTGTTTCCATATTCATTTATCTCTACATTACAATTTTCATGTAATTTTATAGCTTCAGTTTCTTGTAGTTTTCGGCTTTTGTTTAATCCATCTTTCAACTGAGTTGTGGTGTAATTCTCAGGGTGTAAATGAGCATAAGCTGTTACAATAGCCCTTGCTAAACATGTTGTATCATTATTTTTTATTGTGATAATACATTGTTTCCTATTCACTGTTTGTTTTGATAAATATAACCGCCCTTTACCTGTTGGTATTTTCACAGATTGAATAATTATTTTGCAATTTTCTAAATCTATTTCTTTATATTCCAACGTATTAATAACATCTGAAAGTTGATTTAACTTGAAATCAGAAACTTTTAACAATTTTGTTGAGATAGGATGATCTAATTCATCATTTGAAATTACCAATCTGAATCTGTCATTACCTTTTAACTGTCTTTTCTTTATTGTCATTTCAACCATTTTTTCAAAGACACTGAAAACATCATTTTTATTGTTTATGAAATTTTTGCGTACAGAAATTTTGAATTCATTAGTATAAGCGTTGAATTTTTTATTAGCTGTATTTCTGATTTCGGTTATTTTGAATAGAGGTTGGTCATTGGATGATGAATCAAAAATAGTGTCATCGAAATTGAATTCATTTGAGAGATTAGTTCTCGGTGCTGGAACTGGTTTAATAGTTCTTGGTGCTGGAACTGGTCTTTTAGTTCTTGGTGCTGGCACTGGTTTAATAGTTCTTGGTGCTGGCACTGGTTTATCCCTGAATTCCAATGGTGGAAGAATTATATTGTTTTCATAATCTTGAACCATTTGATTTACACTCTTGCGAGGTGTTGGAATAGGCCTCCTTGGTGTTGGAACTGGTTTGGTATCATCTACGATGATAATTTCAGGCTTTTTCTTCTGTTGCTTTAAAAGCAATTTGATTAGTTCTGATTTACTAAGTTTCTCAAGATCGATCTTGTTCATTTTATATACTATAGTATAGATAATTCTTTATATGTATTCAGTTGGTGCGTTTAAGTATGGTTGAGAATTTAAGTGATCCAATCATGGATCCATTAAACTATATATTTCTTAGTTTTTATTGTGTGTTTAAATGAACGAATTCACGGATCTGCCTATTAATATTATCCATATGTTTATTAGTTTTCAAATGACAGAATTTTCCAGCAAGTGAGTAGTTGATATTGTTATTACATGCACGGCAATACCACTCTTTATTTAACATATAACGAGTTTTGGATCTTTTAATAGCTTCTTTTTTGGCTTCTTGGGTTTGGTATATAGGCGGTCGCCCCCTACCTCTTTTTATTATTACTTCTTTTTCCATTATATTATTACTATATATTATTTTATCTTTATATGCGTTTAAATATGGTTGAGAATTCAAATGATCCAGTTATGAATCTTTTAAACTATATTCAGATATTCATTTCAGTTTTCAATTCAGCTATATTATCAACTTTTGTTTGTTTCAACACATTACATTCCTCATCGTATTTATTGTTTTCTATCTCATTGCAGATAATATTCAATAACTGTTTCAATGTTATATCTTCATCCATTTCATGTATTTTTTTATGATAAAGTTTCAATAATTTCTTTTTATATTGTAACATATCCAATCTACGCTCATTATCGTATATTTTATCACGAAGATTGTCTGATTCATCTTCACATTCATTAATTTGAACATTTATTTTTTCAATATATTTCTTAATACCACTCATGATATATATAAACATTATATATTTTTGACATCTTTTAACGGTATCCATGAATTAAATTCTTTTGGATAACCAGACCATGATACCAAAGCTTGTTTTTTCTTGTAATCCCTCCTAATGACTTTGCCAATTCTGAATACATCCTGTTTTGCTAATTGTAATTCAGGTTCATAAAATGACCCTTCTATTGATTCATTATTAAGATCCTTTAACTTATATGTAATAGGGTTTGTGTATTGTATCTTATCGACTGTAAACACTTCTTCAGTCCAGTTTGGTGTATAACCCTTGTCGAACACATTCCGTTTATACTTTGAAATTCTAACCTTATCACCAACTTTAAATTTTGGTTTATATGATAATAGTTCCGTATCATATAGATTGAAATAAACAGTTCCTTCATTCTTTTTCATAGATGCTTCAATAGGTTTCATTTTAATACTTGAATGCTTTGTACTGTTGTATTCATTTAATAGTTTTGGTAACATGTCTAAATATTGTGTTGTATTTTGAGCTGTAAATTGTTTCCACATTTTAGATTTTAATGTTCTGTTAAATCTCTCAATAACAACAGCTTTACCTTCATTGAAAGTAGAATACATCTCAATATTATTTTTCTTTAGCCAGTCTTTGAAAGTTTTATTATAGAATTCAGACCCTTGGTCTACCCATAAATATTTCGGTTTTCTTTTATACTTTTTAATAACATCATCAAATGATTCAGTAATTGTATTACCGGTTTTATTTTTAATGGGAATGCTCCAAGCAAATTTTGAAAACACATCAATGATGTTTAACAAATATCTATATCCTTTATTCCATTTTGAAAACTTCTGCATTTCTACAAGGTCAGCGCTCCAAATATCATCTATTCCATTAACAATAACACGTCTCTTTTGAAATTTCCGTTTGATTGGTTTATGTAGTTTATTTGCAAGGAGTTCAGCCCAATCATTACTCAACTCCTTTTTACGTTTTTTGACTTCCTTTTAACACCTAATCCAAGTTTTTGTTTTACATCAATCGTGTTTCTAGCCAACCAATGCCCCCATTGTCTTTCATTATACGGTACGTTGTCTAAAGCTTGAACCATTTTTCGGTCTGCCTTATTTTTACATTTCCTATCATCCTTGCAGACTGAATAATCGACATCATGTTGCATTGCTATTTCATCAGTTCTTCCTGTAGGTTGGTCATATATTTCTAATATTTGGCCAGTTGTTGGGTCATATTTCACTTGACTCTTTAAATCATTATATGGGCCAGTATATTTATGGCCGGGTAATGTCCAACCGCCTTTTGGTTTCGGAAGCTTCCCAATGGCCTTATGAATATCAATCCCACTACCTTTATGCAATGGATCTAGTTTCTTACTAATATCTGAAGTTAAACTATCTAAGGCTTGATCCAAATATTTATCAGCCATTCCTTTTATTTTTTGTTTAGCATAACCAGATTTAATTGCCTTTGATGCTCCGATTCTACCTAAATTATACAAACCTTTTAAAGCGCTTTTAGCTGCTATTTCACCAAGACTGTGACTACCTTCTATATTTAAAAAGCCCCCATCTTGTGAGGGCTCAATTAGTTTCCCTGTTTTTGTTTTATAAATTTGGTTTTTGTTATACCACATTCAGCGCAAGTGCATTTCAACATAGTTCGACCATTTTTAGTTTTCACATATCGTTCGCTTCCTGGAACACATTCAGTGACTTTCTTCTGTCTAACACAATATGATCTTACCATTATATATATAAGTTAGATATTTCTAAAATAATGTTCGAGGAATCTCTCATTCTTCATTGTATCATATATGTCAAATACTTGCAATAAATTATAATACGAATTCCCCTTATTCATTTCGTTCAGAAAGTATAAACAGAAGTAGCCACATGTAGACGTTGTTATGTTTTGGATTTGGTTGTTTTGGTGAAGCAGTGTCATATTCCTTCTTTTCGCATGATTTACGATCTCTTGAAATGGAGGCATACCAAAACTGTCAAAATAATTTATCACGTTGTCTTTTACATAAGTTGTAACCCAATGAGATCCTGCCATATAACTAGGTTCCAGATTGTAAATAAATAATGCTTGGCTATGATTATGTGGAACTCTTTCATCCCTTGACAGAACATCACTGATTGGGATGTTTAAATATCTGCACCATTTTATTAGATCATGATTACTTAACGGGATGTCTTTGTGGAATTTCGGTTTTACAGTATTGCTCCGAGAAGAGGAATACCATTGAAAGGGCTGCTTTTCCCTAATAGCAAGCCTTCGCCTCTTTTGGTCGTCTTTTTTTGTTGTTGTTTTTTTTTAATCCCCATACCTATCGTATTATCGGGCCAACTCCCATAAAATGGAGGTGGTCTATATACACCAATTCTTGGAGCTCCCATACCCTTTTTCTTACTAGTTCCCATTCGTGGAGCCCCACTACCAGTTTTACCAGTCAAAGCATTTAGAAGGAGTGGAACACCAATGCTTGCCAACAGAGTGCCTAAAAATCCACCTGATTGTGTTTTTGTTGGTTTCACATGAACACCTGAACCTGATTGAAGGGCTTTCAATATATCCTGTTTTTGTTTCGCAGATAAAAGATGCTTATATTCTATCAGCTTATTAATTTTGTCTTGTGGTACGAGAAAACCACCCGACTGTACGCCTTTGCCAGATATTGATTTCACAATCTGAGAAGCACCTTCTGAAGCCAATCCAGCAAGAGCTGATAGCCCAAGGGTTTTGCCTATAGTTGGTGCTAGCGTCTTTCCAATACTTAAGATAGAAGTTAGTAGACTACCTCCAACCTGTTTTCTGATATTACTTTTAACAAGTTTGATATCCATACCCTTATTCATCATACGATTCTTCTCCAATCTCTTCTTCACCATCGATGATACATATAAAACGTCATTGCCATGAAGAGATTTATTTGATAGTCTGAGAACAATAGTTTCCCTTTTTTTGAAAGCATTGCTAAGATTCTTCTTTTGATTGTCAGACAAATTTACTTTGATTTCAAAAAGCTGAGTCATTTCTTATATATAATATATATTATATAAAATTTCACATAATATATATGAAATAAGGATATTTATTTTACACTATAACCAATTCATTACCCACCTTGTCAATGACAACAGATTCTTCATATAGGACTACAGCATGAACATTGAAGTTTGCAACTGCATTCTGGCTTAGTCTATACCTAAAGATTAGCTGTTTCGGATCTCTTGTTATTTTTTCAGTTTGATACGTAAGATTAAAGTAAATCAACCCATACAGAGAACTATAGTTTGCTAAGTTCAGCTGAGTTCCGCTGTTATAGTCATTTTTCCGCATAGTATATGACATCAAATCGTTAAAGATTCTCACTTTTGATTCTGTATCATACTCTGTTTCTGGATAAAAGACTCCATTTCCATATTCTAGTCTACAGTTTAAAAGGGAAGAGTTATTATCAGCAGCATTAAGTTTAAAAGTGTTCATTAGATAAGGACTGTCTTCTTCAACTGCATCATTAGGCGGGTTTGTTCTTTTCAAGTAAACAAAAATGTGTTTGACATTGTCAATACTGCTTGAAATCTGGAAAAATCTTGATGATTGTGTAGGAGCTGATGCTTCGTACATTTCCCTTAAATATTTCCACTGAGTTTCTTTAAGAAATGAACTAACGAAATTGTCATACAATGAATCCTTTGGGGTTAGTTTTGGCACCCATAGCAAAAATCTATTAACAACAATTCTTCCAGCATCAGTTCCATTAGCCATGTGAATGAGTTCACCATCGTTTTGTAGCTCAATGTTAAATTGTATTTGCATTGGTACAAGCATCTTATCTTCAAGTTCTTCAAAAAATGAGAACCTGTTCAATGGTATAATCACATTAATGTTTTTAGCACCACCAGTCCCATTGTCTCGAAGTGCTTGAGTTTGCAACCTGCGAGCTTCAAATCCTGTATTCGTGTTGGCTGTTGTAGCATTCGTGTCCAAATACCAGAAACTGTTTTTAGCGACTGATCTGCTATAATCATCAGAATACTCTAGCAGGTTTTTAACAAAAGTGACTTTATGGAGATTGTCAGTGTCATAAACTATTTTTCCTGCAGATTTAATCATTATGTGGTCAATTAAGGAATGCCCTCCATTAATTACCGTTATTCGATCAGCAGCAGCATATCCTGCTCCGTCTGCTAATTTCTGTAGTTGGAATTGGACTTCAATATAGGCATTGTACCAATCGTAGAAACTCGATCGATCATTAATTGTAAATTTATAACCATTTTTCGTTTGGTGTTGACCGTTAGCTGGAGACCTGATTACATCATCGAGTTGGAATCGCACCAACTCATTTCTTTGTAGAAAATTATCTGTTCTAAAAGACATATATTATTATGTTATATAATTTTAACAATTAAAAAATATATTCATTGATTCTATACAAATCTAACTCTACGTCTTCTCCTCAAACCATCTCCAGAAATGAGTCTATTCAGTATCATATCAGTACTTTCTTGATCTAGTTTTGGCTGATAATGTTGCTGCAGCTGTTTAATGGGTGAGGATGGAACAATTGCTGTTTGTCTTGTAGCTCCTTTTCTCAAATTTGTCAATCTTTTCATTATCAAATCACCAGATTTTTGAGATACCGCCTTACCCAGTCGCTCACCTGCATGGGATATCCCCGATTCTAACGCCTTCTTTGCTATTGGCTTAGCAAATTTCTTGAAAACAGATGATGCAACACTCTTCAACGGTTTGAAAATATTATCAACGATAAGCCTAGACCCTTTGTGTTGATATACAAATTTACCAAGTTTTGGATGGTAAAATCTTTTGAATTCATACGGTTTCATTATACTATTATGTTATATTATTCTATACTTTTCAGAATTAGTGAGAAAGATGTATCTGCTCCATTCAGGTTAACTAATCTTCTTTTTCCATCAGTAATGTATACCCTGATACTACTAATATTATTCTTATTGACTGGATTGAATGTGACTCTTCGTGGTTCGAGGGTAAAGGAGTAACTAGGTTGGAGTACACTGGTCGAGAAGGAATAAATGATGTCTGTATCTTGACCGTCGACAAGACTGTCGTTTATTAGGTTACAATGGATATTCAGGATATCTGTGTCTTGACTGAGATTGGGCACTTTCGGCCCTATATTTGTTTCATTAGATAATACTGTCTTATCAAACCCGATTAGATCATTAAAATTGGAATGCGTCAAATCAAGCTGATAATTCTGAGTCAATGTAATCGTAACCCTAAATGTTGTATTATCGAATTCAAGAGTGATAGGATACGTATCACCAGTCTTCGTTATATCCTTGATATATGTATTGAAGTCTGTATAATTCCATACTCCAGCTGGAAAGGTGATGTTGTTAAATGTTGAACCACTATCAGAGCTAAATTTAATTAATTGATTATTGTATCCAGCATTAACATTAAACCATGTAAAACTCATATTGATAATTCGGTTAAGGCCGATCACATATTGAATATTACTATCCAATATCATTGGTCTAGTAAATTTTGTTGTGAAATCTTCAGGTTTATTATTCCCTTGATTTTTTACACTATAAGATGATAAAACTATCTCTCGTTCCATTTATATAATAAAGTTACATTATATTTTTAAAATATTGACTATACAATTTACTATATTGTGACCTATTGATTTTCGACATTTTCATTAATTTATCTAGTATAGTTACTCCCATATTCCTCATCTCAATGCTCGTATTCCCTGCCAATCTTTCACCAATAATCAATTCCAATTTTTTCAAAAGCTGCTTTACATCATTAAAAAACATAATATTTCCACCTCTCTGTTTTCTTCCTCGGCCTTTGATTCCAGAACCTTTCATTGTTTCCAATTTAGTATTATAATGTTTTATGTATTCATTTAAAGTAACTCTTGCGTTGTCTATTCTTTTGTTTTTCATTTGTCTCTCGGCTTCAGATATAGCCCCACTTTTGAACTGTTTTGTAACATGTGACTTAAATCCACCTAATTGACTTCTTTTTGCTTTAGCATTTTTTATAATCTTATTAAGATATGTCTTAGTTTTTTTGTCTGTTATTGATGATTGATTCAATATCTTATCCACATTTTCATAATTAGTAATACCAAGATCATCCAAAATCAAATTACTTTCATCTTCATCATCTAATCCATAGTCCATCTCATCGTCGTCATCATATTCTGGCGGTAATTCATCTGGTTCATCACCAAAGTACTGAGGATCAACATAAATCTCCTTCTTCCCTTCTAAAATATCCTTCAACGATTCTTCATATGTTGGTGGTTTCGGTACAAGTTGTTTCTCTTGATTTGGTGGGACATAATCACCAAATAAATCATCAACTTGCATGTCTTCGAAAGGGTCAACTTCAGGCATATAGTCAATACCTTGGTCAGCTTTTTTAGGTGCTCTTTTCTTTCTTATGGGTACCCTTAAATCTACACTACTGTCGATAACATCATCTAATTTACTAGTCACAGGTTTGAATACCTTAGCCAATGACTCTTGACTTATCTTATGACTAAGATTATGTTTTGTGATTGCATCATGTACAAGATTAATCTTATTACCTAATTCAGATTTTCTCTTTGCAAGTTCTTTCCACTTAAGTAAACTCATTTATTGTTATATTATTACGTTACATAAAAATGAAAATCATATATAAAAAATAACGTTTAACACTGTGTTATACACCGTGTTGAACACCGTGTTGAACACCGTGTTGAACACCGTGTTATACACCATGTTATATTGAAATAATATACCCATATAATATAAATGATAATACCAAATTACGATGTTGAAGACGATATGGTCTCGAACTTTAGACAGTTATATGATTTCATGCCAGATCAATCATTTAGGATGTTGGTTTGCGGCCCAAGTGGTTCGGGAAAAACAAATACACTTATGCATATGATTTACAATTTATTGTACTTTGATAAAATATACCTGTATGCGAAAAACTTAGAGCAGTCCAAGTATCAGAATCTTATGGATATATTCCAGCCAATAAGTGATGAAGCTGGTTATAATGTTATTGAAGCAAGCAATGATCAAATTATTCCTGTAAATGATATTGATAATGAAAGTCAGAAAATAGTGATATTCGACGATTTCGTATGTGATAAAAACCAAAAACCATTAGTCGACTATTTTATACGAGGGAGACATAAAAACTGTAGTGTGATTTATTTGAGTCAGAGCTATTATAAGACACCGAAAGACATAAGATTGAACTGTTCACATTTCTGTATATACGAATTCCCAAGTACCAATGAGAAAAGTCTAATTTGCCGTGAAAACAGTATTTCAAAACAATTATATGATAAAGCAACTAAAGAACCATTTTCATTCATATATATTGATAAACCAAAGAAATTCACAACCAAGAATTTTAATGAAAAAATATAATCGAAGTAATATAATGTTATTATATAAATGAGTTACTCAAACGGACGTTTACCTGAATCAACATTTAATAATCAATCTCAACGGGGATTACCTGGTGTTGGGTTTGTATTAACAGATGACGGAAATTATGATATTCAGAAAAAAAGATTGACAAATGTTGCAGAAGCTATTAACAATAACGACGTAATCACAAAGCATCAGGTTGACACGCTTGGAACAAGTTTGGAAAACAAACTGATTCAACTGAGGGCTGATTCTCTTCAAGTTGACGGATCATCTCATATGACTGGAGATCTTGATTTGAGGGGACATAAACTAATTCTACCCGGTGAGATTGATATGGATAGAAAATTAATCACAAACATGGACGCTGATTTGAATAATGACCTGGCTGCTGTTAATTCGATAACTCTCAAAAATCAGGTCAATAACAAAGCAAACATTACAGATGCATATATGAAAAATAAAAGAATAGGATTGACTGATCACATGGATGCCAATTATCATTCTATATTAAATGTTCAAGCAGCTGGTGATAACGATGCTTTTCCTTTTTATCATGGAAAAACACATTTTTTAAATTATGATGGTCAACAATACGATGCGAAGAATAAGAAAATCGTAAATGTAATAACCGATGAATCCAATGATTTAAGTAGTGTAAACATGGTTACTTTGAAAAAATATCATCCCGATGTTCCTGATCACACTCATGAAGTTACTAAAAACATTGATTTGAAAGAACTTTTTAATATTATTAAGTCGAAACAACAGACATACTTGGATTTAGCTGCAAATTACAACAATCTTGTTAGTTATAATGATGTTAAAAACATTTTTGTCAGTCGTAAAGAGATGTTGCCAATGGAGACTGGTTTGGATATGAATAATAATACAATTTTCAATATAAAAGATCCAACAGCAGTTGATCATGCTGTGAATAAAAGGTATGTGGATGATGAAGCAGACAAAAGGCTTTCTTTATCAGGCGGAACAATGACTGGTACTCTTGATATGGGATCGGAGAAAATCATTGGTCTTCCCGATCCAAAAACATCCAATGAAGCAACATCAAAACAATATGTTGATACACAGCTAAATGAGAAGACAGTAGCTCTGGCAGTGGAACTAATAAAAACAGAAGCTGAACTCAAAAAATATGTCAATGAATCGCATATATCGTCAACCTCCCACTTGAAGGATGAATTCCGGTATTTGATGGAGGATGTGGATGAATCCAGCTCTGAACATAATATAACAGTGACTGGAATAACTGATTTTTCAAGTTCTCCACATCATTTCAATAAGAAGGCGTATGATTTGAAAATAACAAAAGATGTTTTCAATGAATACTCTGGGAGACTTGGTTTCAACATGTTAAAACTTCCAGAAGGAGAATATGCGATTTGTATTGAATTCTTTCCCGCTTCCATGACGGGTGTGAGCGTTGACGTTGTGAGCACAAGCCTGAATATCAATCAACAATCAACAAAAAAATTTGTGAAGTATTCAAGGTCAATTATTCACATGCATAAATGGCAGATTTCTCCACCTGAATTCATTTTTCTGGATCTGAAATGGAAAGGGACAGCTGACGATGTCGTTCAAGGCCCAGCAAAGCTGATTATTTATGGCGTTAAAGGTTCTCAATCAGATGTTGAAAGTTCTGTTTATGATTCTCCCTTTGTTTATGAAAATCAAAAGATGGTTATGGAGACTGGTATTGATTTAAATGGATATAAAATATTAAATAGCAAAAGAAAAATATTTTTTTATGGAAAATTAGACAAGTCATTGGCGAAGTGGCATATATATTTTGAAGGACAGCGAAACATCATATGTCCTGCAAATCTCACACTGAAAAAATGTTTGATCTATATATTAGATCAAAATGATCCAAATTTACAACAAGGTATTTTCAAAATAGTTAGAATTCGAGTTATAAATAACAATACCGTCCATCCATCAAATATGGGGACGGGAGGAAAGAATCAAATTATAAATAATATAAATGCAAATATCGATGAAGGCAACATTTTAAACATTAATGCATTTTTAGGCACAGGTGTTGATGCTGCATATCAATTCATAACAACTATAATATGTGAAGAAAGCGATTAAAATAATATAATCAATAAATATACATGCCTAATTTGGAGCAAGCAATTAATTTTTGTAATAAATTTTTCACAACCCAAAAAAACCTACATCCTAATACTAAAGATGAAATATTAAAATCGGCTTTAATATATCAATTTTTGTACATTAACTATTTGAATAAGCCAATATCATTTAACCAAATATCAGAAAAACACTCTGACATTGGATTAATAGGACCAGGTTCTTGTACTCTAAATACCAAATACCAATTTTTAATTAAACATGCTATTTTTCATGATGCATTTGGAAGATTTTATAATGACTATGAAATGGGGCCTGGATACACATATTGCTTCCTTTCAATACCGAAGAAATTAAAAAGATCTCCAATAATGGGCCAAATAAGTGGTGTATTATATTGTCTTATTTCAAATCCTAAAATATAATATGTACTAATAATATATAGAATAGAATGACTAAAACAGATATCTTTCAATTTAATCATATCGATAAGTGTATAAGCAAAGAAAAATTATCTGGAATCAAAGCGTTATATAGATATTACCACAAACGCTTTTGGTGTTATAAAAAGGCTTTCAAATATTTTAAGAGATTGAATTTAATTGGAAATGTTACTTCAACAGGCTTAGTAGTTATTGGTACAATAGCTGGTAGTATCACATTAAATCCTGCTATACTAGCTTCTATTTCTGGAGCTGGTTTATTGCTTAAGACAATATCTGAAATCAAGGACTATAAGAGAAAAATTGAAATGTCTAAATTTTTCTTATATGACTTATGAAAAAGTGTTAGTTGATCTACGGTCTTTTTTTAAGAGGAAATCAATTCAACCACACTGTTTTCATCAATGAAATGAGACAGTTAGATGAAATAATCATCGATCTTTGTCCTCTTGCTGATAAATTCGAGAAACAGTATGATAAAAAATTCGAGTAAATTTTATTTTATGAGAATCATGCAACAGGTCACCTTTTAATAATTTTGTTGACATCATTCTTTATTAATTTATAAACATCATCCCACCATTGTTCATAAAATTTTAATGTCTTTTTAGAAGAAGTTATTTTTATTTTATCATAAGGTAATCCTAAAATTTTTAATAATCTTCTCAAAACATAGGTTACACTAATCATCCGTTTCCGGTTCTTATTGACTTCTGGTAACACGTTGTTTATTAATCCAAAAATCTTATATATTTTGTTACGGTCATTAAAACTTAAATGAATCTCTTTTATATATTTATTGATTGTATTTTCGATATGATATTTTCTTACATATACACTCTTTTTTCTTATTCTATATAATTTTTCATGAAAGTCAGCATATGAATTAACTAATTCATAACCATGGACGGAACCGCAATTTAGACAGACGCTCATACCATCTATACTATTTATATCTTGTTCACTACAGCATGACTTGACCACTCTCACACTTCTGTCAACTTCTGCCAATTGCTCATCACAAAAGGGACACGTCAACTCACCAATACTCATCATATAATCGTGAATATCCAAATTACAATAATTCATTCTATACTATTATATGAGATTATATTTTTTTTAAACAATAGCTATAAGCGGTGCGTGTCTAAATTCCCAGAAAACAAAAATAGCGAACATGTAAAAATCGGCTAACGCGAATTTATTGCTACCGAACGATGTCATTTCCTCACAATAAATATTCCCACGCGTGGGAAACTATCTTTGTTCCATTGCGTAGATGTTATTACGCGAATTTATTGCTGCCGAGCGATGTCATTTCCTCACAATAAATATTCCCACGCGTGGGAAACTATCTTTGTTCCATTGCGTAGATGTTATTTTTAATCCAAATGCTAATCATGGAAGCTGTCATAAAAGGTGATGAAACAATAAATATTCCCACGCGTGGGAAACTGAACCAATATAAACAAGAGTGGAAGGCATAATATTTCGCACACCTTTGATATCACTGATGGATAAACAGCGTTTTATTGAGTTTAGAACAGACCGGGCAAAGTTGAGAGATCTTGTAAAGTTAAATCAAACCCCATAATATGTTGAAAATATTTTCTCTCGTGATCTGAAACAATAGCTATAGTGATGACTCATTTCATAGGGGGCTTCCCCTGTTTTTTCCGAGAATGTCACACACCGATAACTCCATCCTGTTTACAATCTGATGACTCATTTCCTCACAATAAATATTCCCACGCGTGGGAAACTATCTTTGTTCCATTGCGTAGATGTTATTTTTAATCCAAATGCTAACTCTTTGATGGTTGTCATAAAAGGTGATGAGACAATAAATATTCCCACGCGTGGGAAACTCAACCAATATAAACAAGAGTGGAAGGCATAATATTTCGCACACTTTTGATATCACTGATGGATAAACAGCGTTTTATTGCGTTTAGACGCAAAGGAAATCACGCAATGGAATAAACGCACTTTGTTTTTATTAACATATAGTTTCATTTGATTTTTCCATTTGATTTCGTCATTTAATATTTCCATTCAATATTTCCATATTTTAAATCCAGCAGATAGAAAGTAGTGATGTACTACATTCTCTGAGGCAATTGCCTCAGAGTGTAGTACATTACTACTGGGGGAATACGATACAATACAAACCTGCAGACGATGTAAAGTCAACTTTGGACAAATTCCCAACTTTGAGATAATTACTTTTCTCTTTTCAAGTCATTTTTGAGTGTATCGAATGTTCTGAGCGACAAATGAAATCAACATTGCGTGACAAGGTGAACATAAATGTTCATAAAATGTGGGTGCGTGACGTGACACCCGCCAGGCATTCTGGCTTGAAAATAAAGTTCAGGTTCACATTTATTATAATTACTTGAGTCAAGTACTTAGAATATGAAGTTTAGCTGAAAATCCGCTTTATACAGAAATTTAACTTTCTCTTGTATATCTGACTTTTACCATCACATTCAGTTCACGTTTCTAATTACCAAGGTCTCGCTTTCTGTAAACAACAAAATATAAATCACAAACGAAGCGCTTCGTGCCGGCCGGAGTCGTATTATTGTTTACTTGTTCAGTGCAACGAAAAGAGAATATATGAAGTTTTAAATAGCTTGCGTCTTACTACAGCAGCCTTTACGGCTGCACAATTGTCAGAATTGTCGTGTTCGTTTGTTGCATACTGCAACAACAGTTGCGATGTTTCGGCACGATTTCCTGGGCGTATACACCGAATGCAAATATGGCCGCACAACAATTTTTTGTTTGGACAGGATCTCAAGAAAAGAAAAGCAATTGAATAATGATAAAGATCAGGTCGAAATAAGTCATTGTGTGGATTTTCAAGGCCATATTCTTATTTAAGGAGAAGTTATAGGCAATCAAATTTCGGGAAAAACATGAAAGCGAGGGTAGTGAGGCTAGAATGTCTTTTCTCATACAAATGCTTATAATTTCAGTGAGCCATGACTTTGCAATCGTTTAACCAAAAACACTCAAACTTTGCAAGATGGTACACTTTGCAGCACTTGTTTATGTGATATCATTAATTTCTCTGAAAACTTGGCCAAACAAAAAACTGCCTGACGGCCATATTCGCATTCGGTGTATTGTGTGTTTCACTCTGTCTGCATGTGTGGAGGACATCATCTGCGACAGCTAAAGTAGCCCAAACTAACGTTAGCACAGAAAGATGTCTTATTTTAGCGCGTGTTGGATTGTTTGATCACCACGGACATAATATGACCATTTGTCCAAAGCATCGTACTGCGCTAGGAACATAGCGGAGAACAAGCCTGAAATGTCACCATCCTCTTCACGGCAATTCCCGAATAACCAGGCAGAAGGAGGAGCAAACCTTCACATAAGCAAAGCTCGTTACACAAAGAGATCATGGCTAAATGGAACGCTCTTGTTCCAGATGGTGCAGGTATGAACGCAGACGATACCCGTGGATTCAACTTTCATATTTACACTATATGTAGGGCATGGGTTTCAAACAATTTTGTACGTTATAGGGTATAGAAATCAGATAGTTTTGGTCTAGAATAGAGTATCATTTACCGAGAAAACGATTAGTAGTATGAAGAATTTAGTCTAGAATAGAAATCGGAAATCGGAAGTGACACGTGATTGCATGCAGCCGGAAATTGGTGATTGCACTGTACAACAACAACGTTATTTCAGTATTCCCATTTCTCCCATCTGGACCCCCACCTAGACCCCATCTGGACTCCCCTCTGGACCCACATCTGGACCTCCTTCTGGATCACCTCTTTTTCCAAGAAATGGCCAAATGACAGTTTTGAATTAATACGCGTGTGCGAAGTAGGAAAAAATGTAGAAAAAATAATAATATTAAGCAGCTGCAGACTTTCTTTTCACGGTATGTCATTATTATTTAACGATGGTCTCCGAAAAGACCAGATTCAACATCGGCCACCCTCGGGGAACTGGCAAGTGGCCGCTTAATAGGGGTTCGTCAGAAATTAGCATAATGCGTGGTATAAACGTTACTTTATTTTAATACAAGGCAGTTGGAGGACTGTTGAACGTAATACAGCCTGAGTTCGGACTGTAAATCCAAGTTCATAATTTCGAAGTTCGTGTGCTAAAAAGAACAACAAAAGAGTCCAACACAAAACCGCAACTCGCAGTTTCAACTAGGCTGCAAAACAGTCGGTTTTGTCCTCTTAAAGCCATGCGAGGTTCGAAGCAAGAGGCGCGAAGCGTCGATCCGCGCGCGAGCCTCACGCGCCCGCAGGGCGCTTGAGGCGAGGAAAAAACCGACTGTCCTGTTTCGTTCCGACTAAGGGGTCTGATTACTTCCGTCCAGTTGTCAAGAATTCTTTCGCAGCTCCGCCTACTAGAGAATTTGATACCGTAAATATGAGACTTGCGGGTAAGCACACGACAGTCGATCTACGTGGCAAAATTCTAGTCTTCTTTCGCTTCGACAAAATAATTTTTTATCTTGCTCGTACGGGAAAATGTAAGATCTTAATGAGTCAGACGACCCCCAAAAAGCCAACCCGCGGACGCGGATCAAAGCCTAAACCGCCGTCTGTGTCCGATTTTTGCCGGCTGTGTGGCTGTTGTTTTAAAACCCAATTCGGTAGTTTTAAAAGTGGATGGCTTTCTTCAGAAAATATATTCCCCGAATCGCAAAGAAATGGAAAAACAAGGAGAATGTTGGCCGAGATATTGAAGCTTGACCTCTCCATCCATGTAGAGGAATCTAGTGCTGTTTCTTCGAAAGTCTGTTCGCCGTGTTTAACGAAAACAAGAAACTGTGCAGCTGTGTTCTGCCTTCTAAAAGAAAAATTTGGTGGCACAGTGCATCCTGTAGACAACCCAACAGTTTGCCGTGATGATGTCGAAGAAGTACGATGGATGCGAATGAGCAAATCCCCTCATTCTTCGCAAATTAAAAAAACGCACGGATATCCACCGCGAGTTGCGATGACGGCGACAAAGGGGAACCTAGAGGTAGACAGACAGGTTAAATTCATTCGTTGCAATCTGCTCTTCTATAATGCTTTTGAGGGGACTGATCACGATGATCCTGGGCTGTTCAACTGAAATTGAAAGGGTTTTCTTTGCCAGTACGAAAAGCTGATAAATCAGGCTTTTTCCAAAACCTGTTAGCAGAACTGTGAACACATCTCCTCCCTCGAAAAGCGATCTCATTGCTTCCTTCTGTTCGGCTTTAAACACAATCCCCAATTTGTCTCCAGCAAGCGTGTCTTAAGTTTACATTTTCCATTTTGCCGCGAATAACTGAAATTGATATGCCGTCGGTTATAATTTTGATGAGGTGTGATAAAATGTGGTGACATTTGTTGACAGATAGCGTAATTTTTCAGCCAATGGGATTCCCCGTTTCTGAGGAACGGAACGAATCAGGACAGTCCGTATTTTTAGCGTCCCTCCCCAGTCTCACTCCCTGTATCCACACTCGCTCCAGATCTTTTCGGTCGCGCATTTTTTTCGGAGGACAAGCGCAAAAATACGGACTGTTTTGCAGTCTAAGTTTCAACTCAAACGTGATCCAATGGCACAGCGTGTTAAGGGGCAAACGTATAAACAGAGGCGACGGCTATGGCTTGGAAGTTCCATGTCAATACCACTTCACGGGAGACAAATTTTCCATTGAATGGTTGGAATCAAAGCTTGAAAAGGAAGGATTTGAACTCACATCAGTCTAATGGACAGTTATCGACGTTCAAATTTGACACGCTCTAAACTTTTTTCATATGCTGATTACATATGTTTTTTATACAAATCAAAATATAGTACATTACTTGACAACAAAATCACGCCAAGATTCGTCACCTTCTATTTCGGACTCTCTTCTGTCATCAGGTTATTCAAAACGATGGCAGCTACTTGTATTAAATTTTTGGTGGCTGCTTAACCGAGGTAAAAGCAATTGGAAAACCCTCATCGGGACCGCCAAAAGGTGGCCGCGGTCGCTTAACAGGGGTTTTATTTACAGTATTATACTGACAATAAATTCGGGACTTTGATAACTGGCCGCTTAACAGGGGGTGGCCGCTTAATAGGTGGCCGCCTAATAGGGGTTTCACTGCACAAGAGAAAGTTAAACTTCTGTATAAAGCGGATTTTCAGCTAAACTTCATATTCTAAGTACTTGACTCAAGTAATTATAATAAATGTGAACCTGAACTTTATTTTCAAGCCAGAATGCCTGGCGGGTGTCACGTCACGCACCCAAATTTTATGAACATTTATGTTCACCTTGTCACGCAATGTTGATTTCATTTGTCGCTCAGAACATTCGATACACTCAAAAATGACTTGAAAAGAGAAAAGTAATTATTTCAAAGCTGGGAATTTGTCCAAAGTTGACTTTACATCGTCTGCAGGTTTGTATTGTATCGTATTCCCCCGTCATATATAGTATAAAATACGCCGGAAAATATGATAACACAACAAAACCAACACCGAATGAAACAAGAGTAACATGGCCAAAATAGGTTATCGCGCAGAGCGATAATTGCAACGAAAATATTACCCAAAAGAGTTCTCAAATGACTCAACTGGGTAACATTTTGCCCTAACGATGTGTAGGCTACAAATGGAGCCGATAAAGCAGAGACGTGGATGCTAATTAATTATGTATACTGATTAACGTTGTCAACGTTGCGCTGTCATCGAATATTTAGCATATCAGCGAGAAATTTAGCAGTTAAACTGTCTTGAAAATGTGTTTCGACGCATAATATATAGTGAAAGGAGGCATGTTGATAATTACAGCGTCGAATGGCTCGTCAGCATTCAATTTTTTTTATATTCTCTGTGTCGAAAAAAAGCACATTGAAGACGCTGGTCACTTACTTTAAATGAATGCCATTAAGAATATTTGACAGATGCCAAAAATTTTTTTTCACATAATCATAGTACTAGGATAGGTTTGTATTGTAGTATAACGTTTGTTGAATTACAATGTTGCCCATTGGAGATAATTGCATTTAAAAAAGTACAATTTGACGAAGTTGCGTGACATGGTCAATGATTGACAGCTCTTAATTGACAGGAATAATATTAAATTACATGAACTTTAAGTGTTTAGTTCCTAAGTGTTCCAGCAATTGTTGGATGAAATTAGATTAGAATCCATTACATTCTGTTAGTTTGAGAGAAATCTCTTTTCAGTGCATTTTTGAGGGATATTTCTGGGTTTTACCCCTGGGAATTGAGGTGGGGCCTCTAATACCCCAGGGAATGGTCAGGGGACCGAACCACTTTGGTTTCTTGAATAACTTAGTGAACCTAAAAATCTGTCAAAGTTTGAAAGAAATCGGTGAGATGGCATGTGTCACGTCTGCCTGGTCCTCTCGTGGACAGACTCTTAAATTATATTTCAAATAGATTTAAACACCTTCAAAAATAGTGGAAAATTAGCATCAAAACAGTTTACAAATTGTTTAATAAACACGTTATAAATTCTCAAAGTATTTGTAAACAGTTTGAAAACCTATTTTTAATGTATTTGTATTCAAAATACATTTAAAGTTCTTACTTAAAATGTAGTTTTTAAGTAGTTTTTGACTTCTTTTAACGAAGTTTAAAACTGTTTAAAACACTATTGTAACATATTTTGAAATAGTGGAAAATTAGCATCCCTTACCACACCAGGTGTATTTTAAAAGACATTTTAAAGTACTTTAAAGGTATTTGAACGATTTTAACTATATTTTTAGCTCATCATAGTGTATTTTTATTATATTTTAACAAAAATTATAATAAGTGGTAACAGTTTGAAACGTAGTTTAGGTATAGTTAAATGCTATTTAAGGTGATTCCATTGAAAAAGAAGGAATTTTTACGATTTTCTAAAACTTGGTCCAGATGGTAATTATGTTATGAGCATCACAAAAATGAAATAAAAAATAGGGGTCACCGCGCTCGTTTTTTGCACAACATGGATGGCCATTATAGTAACTATACGACCCGCGAGGTTTCATTACTGAACCCTAGTAATCAGAAAGGGGACTATAATTTCTAAAAGAAAATCATTGCTGCGATTAAAATAATAGAGCAGTTCAACAAAATTGACTTTGATCTTACATTATAAACTATTTTAGTTGACCAGGAATTAAGATAATGAAAGAAATTAAAGAATTTGCGGCGTGCACGCGCATACCCAACACTACCTGAAGACGTGTTCTTTACAGCATTCAAATACAAATATTTCAAAGCAGAATTTTTAACTTTTCTTTAAATCGTGATATATTGTAGTCAACCGTGTGTCATTTAAATTTCTGCATTAAAAATGGGGGGGGGGGGGGGGTGGGGGGGGGGGGGGTCACCGTGCTCGTTGTCAAGCTATTGTTCCCGACCAGCGCGAGATCCTCTTTGTAATTGAATCCTTAATGGCACCCTCTTGCTCGTGCACGCGCAAATGACGCAATTTATTATGCGCAGTAGTGATGCGCAATGCAAAACTAGAGAATCACCTTAATATACCGGATATGTTTTTACATGTATTTGTAATCTATTTGTCGCCAAAACTACATTTCAAATAGAGTATTTAAACACTACTTTGACATGACTGCCGAAGTATTACTCTTAACTGATTTAAAATAAGAATATTTGAACACTGTTTGGAAAAGAATCATAACATTTTGTCGATTTATAATGTAGTTGTTAGAAGTAAAAAAAATAAAAATACGTTTTAAAAACGTTGTTTAAATACTATTTAAAATGGACATAAATAGTCTATTTAAAACATGTTTGAAGTTGAATTCATAAGTCAGAGCTATTTGAAAAGCGATTTTAAAATACTCAAACCAGGAGCTGTTTCCAAACAGACTTTAAACAGACTATTTTCTTAGTATTTCGAGAGAAAAACACTTTGCTACAGGTATGTACACAAAATATATTTAAAGTTCACCTCCTCCTCCATAAGTCAGTAAAACTGTTTTAAACGTATTTGTGACAAAGTCGCAAAAAATAATATAATAGCTATGTCGGTTTTCTTTTAATTGCAGCAATCAAAACTTTTATAGACTTTTATAGACGGATACCCGTAGCGCCCCCCCCCCCCCCCCCCCCCCCCCCTTTCCCCTCCATAAAAAAATCCTGGTTCCGCCACTGTATATCATAACGAATGACGATTGATATTTACATTTATATTTGTAGAATATCCAATATTTCGAAAGGTACAGCCTTTCTTATTCATGGTATTATTATTTGTAAAACCCTAAAGAGGAACGACTTTGCCTTTCGAAATTTTGGATATTTTACAAATATAGTCATTTCCATAAAGTCAGCCTTGCTATATATTTTATCAAATCGTTTCATTATTTTATAGCCGATTCGATCCTTTACTACATGATCCGGTGCTTCTATTAGTTATTCGTTAAATTGAATTGGCTGGAATTTCTAAAAAGACATGCCTGCTATTAGAATGAAGCAGTGACTTTCGTGTTCATAGCCTTTTATTTTTTAGTTCTTGAGCGGCAAACAGAAGCCTCGAGATTTCAGCAGCTGTTACTGCTATAGCACCTCAAGAAATTGAAGCAAAAATGGATAGTTTTAACTCAAATTGCATTATGAAATACAAGGCGTGCTAGACATGCATGGTCATGGTCAAGTTTACCTTTCAGGTTATCCGCCGTAAGGATCAAAGGCTTTACCAGGATTGTTTCGTGAAGGATTATTTTGTGCTACAGCTAAAAAGCTGTTAAAATGCAGTCAAATAAAGTGATCTGAACACCGTGGGAAGTGAAATAGTATGCCACCCCAAGCGGATGTATCAGTCATTTTGACCTCGGTTAACGACCTAAACCATGCCTGATCACAGCGGAATTACAACATTTACCCTGGTCAAATTTCTATTGTCTTTAAGGGCATTTACTAGGTATAAGTTGCCGTTTACACTCATGAAAAGTTTACCTTGGTAAGTAAGCTCCGATACCGCAGTAAAACCCTCAAGTGTAAACAAGGCAAAATTACTTTACATGTCTGTACGTACTGTATGTACTGGACACAGTTGAAATAATTTTATTATACAAATAAAACCCTGCAAATTATTTGTGACCTTGTAGCACAAGCAACTAGCGTGCTTTTGCTGAGCCATAATGAAGGCTCCCAGCTCCTGAGTTCGAATTCTATTGGGGAGCAGTGGCGATTTTTGTCATTAAAGTTATTTAGTGCAGTGACACCGCTTTATTAGCGAAATGTCAACTTTTATATGTTGTCAATGGATCTGTTCCTCAAGTGAAAAAATATCCTTGCTACTGAACTGCATAAAACATATGACATAAATCATATCGTAAATTATGTCTGCCAGCCTTTGTCAAAGCGTGGCCTTAAAACTACATGTATGGTGAAATTTCTACATTTAGCTTGGATAGATAAGACTGCTCAACGATTCCAACGACTTGTAAATGGAAAGCCATACCAAATTACTATTTTGATAAATATGGGGGTTTACTCTTTCTTATTACGTACATGTACTGTAAATGTAACCACAATACTGCAAATCTCGCTCGATAAAAATTTAACTATATTTTATCACAAATTATTAGACTACCTCTAAGAATTGACTAATTTTTCAAAAGACAACAAAATGACCTCATTCTTTGGAATAAAAGGAAAATAACTATCGAAGAGAGTTCTGTTTTTTGGAAACACTGGTTTGACTAGAGAATTTATTTTATAGCGGAGCTCTGCGCGTAGCCCCATACTCATAGAACCAGAGAACCATAGAACCCATGCTCGTCATTTTTCATGGTCATGGCTAGCGGAATGTTTCGCGGGCGTGTTGTGTGCCCGGTGTACGCGCAGGGCTAACTCGCGGGCACGTATACCGTCGTAAAGCATGCGCTTATGACGCAACAAACACTGCTGTGTTTAGCGGAGAAAACCGTTTAAATTAAAGTCGTTATTCGCCTGCATTTTTTCGCGGTTTGCTACTCAAGACAGGGATACTAATTAAGGGATACTCAAAAGCCGCTATAGTGGAAAAAGAGAGCTTTCATGGAAAAAAATCTTGCTTCGAGGATGGGATCAATGCGGGAGATGTTTGTCAATTCGGATTTCAGAACTGAAGAAGCGGAGATTTAAAGAATTTCCAAGCAGTGGAGGGACTCAAAGGTAAAACAAAATGCATTTTTCGATTGTAATTTATGTTGATATCAATCTGTGATTGACTTTTTTTTTGTGTTCTCGTTAGTTTTGAAGTATTGTTTATAAAACGCGCTCAATTAAATTCAGTTGTTTTGATTTCTTTCATCGGAGACATCTCGGCCTCGATGAGCTACAAATAGTTCGTGTTTTGCTTTTAAACATAAACTTATGGAGATTTGAATAAAATGTTTCGAAAGAAGATTGTGTTGTCCATTTTTATGTGTTTGTTCATTCATTACACAGGTTGAAAAGCGATTTTATGTAAACGAAACAAGACTTAGATTTTATAGTTCTAAACTTCACTCGCGTGGCCTTATGCAAATATGTTTGTGTATTTTTTGCAATTTTGATTTCCAAATCAGTTTCTCGGACAATTTTTTGTAAGCAGCAGGTGTATTTTATTTCAAATTAATCGTACTAGTTAGTCTAGTCGGAGAAAAAAATTGTTTTTGTGAACTCTTGTACGGTCTCAATGTACTATGCAAACGGTCACGTAAGTCTGTTTTTGAGAATTGCTAAAATTAAAAATTAAATAGCCCGATCGTCAATTTAGTTTACTCTTGTGCTTCCGACCTTTCACCTCGGTTAAGTTTATCATCGGCTTTCTGTTCAAAGAGCGACGCCGTTAGGCTCAGCCTATATATATATATATATATACAATTATGTATACAATGTGCCCTCCCGGTTATTACCATAATGGCTTTATGGCAACTCCTGAACTTGGGCACAGGATGTACGGTTACACATTGTTGGATTGCATTGTGGAGTCACGAGAGTGCTCAAACTGCAAGTAGTGTGCGAAGCAATATGCCAATAGTGAACACCTCTTAGGAGGCTCTCCACCCAATCCAGAGAGTGCTCAAACTGTATGAACAGTGAGCGTAATATACAATTATGTATACAATGTGCCCTCCCGGTTATTACCATAATGGCTTTATGGCAACTCCTGAACTTGGGCACAGGATGTACGGTTACACATTGTTGGATTGCATTGTGGAGTCACGAGAGTGCTCAAACTGCAAGTAGTGAG
Source organism: Dendrophyllia cribrosa (assembly GCA_024195265.1). NCBI lineage: Eukaryota > Metazoa > Cnidaria > Anthozoa > Scleractinia > Dendrophylliidae > Dendrophyllia > Dendrophyllia cribrosa. The sequence goes on from JAJLRJ010000006.1 coordinate 25,291,410, forward strand.
CGAAGCAATATGCCAATAGTGAACACCTCTTAGGAGGCTCTCCACCCAATCCAGAGAGTGCTCAAACTGTATGAACAGTATATATATATATATATATATATATATATATAAAGTCTTCTCACGAACATCCAATGAGTAAAGATTTGATCTTCATAATAAATATATATATATATATATATATATATATATATTTCACTGTCAGTGATTTGTTAAATTCAGAAGGAAAATTAGAACATTTAAAATTAAATTTAACTATTTGCATTATTTTTAACTAATCGCTGCCATCCTTTCTCATCTGAAGAGAAAGGCATTTGATTCTCCCACCCCTGATCTGCTTAGTGCACCATTAGAATGCCTTCAGTTGGAGGACAAAACATTAGTGTTATCTAAACTGCTAATATATATAGCGTAGCACTATGAACAAGCTTAATTAAACTTAACTAAGGTGAAAGGTCGGAAGCACAAGAATTAAGATTGACGACCGGGCTATTTTTCAATTTTAGCAGTTGTCAAAAAACAGTATTACCCGACCGTCTGCACAGTACATTTAGACTGTACAAAAGTACACAAAAACAACTTTTCTCTCTCTAGAATAACAGGTACGACTAACTTCCGAATAAAATACAGTTTTTGTTTGTCAAAAATTGCCCGAGAAACTGATTTGGAAATCAAAATTGCAAAAATACACAAACGATATATTTGCATAAGGCGACGCGAGTGAAGACAGAAAATCTAAGTCTTGTTTTGTTTACATAAAATCGCTTTTCAATCTATGTAATGAATGAACAAGCACATAAAAATGGACAACACAATCTTCTTTCGACAAATTTTATTCAAATCTTCATTAGTTTATGTTTAAAAGTAAAACACGTTCCATTTATAGCGCATCAAGGCAGAGCTGTCCTCGATGAAATTCAAGATAACAACACGACTTAATTTGAGCACGTTTCATAAAATGGTCTCCAAAAATTAAGATAAAACAAAGAAAAAGTCAATCAAAAGTTGATATCAACATAAATTCCTATCGAAAAATGTGATTTATTTTACCTTTAAAACACTGGACTGCTTGGAAATTCGTTAAAACTCCGCTTCTTCGTTCTGAAATCCGTAATAAGAACAAGGCATCTCCCCGCATTGCTCTTGCATTGATCATGTTGATAATATGAAGTTCCTCGAAGCAAGATTTTATCCCTAAAAGCTCTTCTTTTTCCACTAAAGCGGCTTCTGAGTATCCCTTAATTAGTATCCCTGTCTTGAGTAGCAAAGCGCGAAAAAATGCAGGAAAAAAACGACTTTACTGCTCCGCCTAACACATGTCGCCGACACGCGCCCGCGAAACATTCCGCTAGCCATGACCGTGAAAAATGACGGGCTAGGTTCTATGAGTATGGGGCGCGCAGCCGGGCCTTCGTCCCGGCGAGTGCTCCGCTATAAACAGTTTTAAGAAAAACTTGCTGTAGAGCCGACCGCCGTTAGGTCACAGTACTTCCCGGAATTTACTGACTGGGGCAAATGTTTTGCGGAAATATATTAGTCATCTAAAGACAATAAACTTATACAATTGTTTTTTTTTTAAAGTTCTGCACAGGATAATTCCAGCTAAGAAAGAACTGAAGAAGTAAAATTTAACTGTTGAAGATGCATGCTCTTTCTGCTTCAATCCAGACTCAATATAACATACTTTTATACATTGTAACAAATCAACTAATTTCTTTGCAAAGACTCAAATGGTTTAATGATTATCATTATACAAAGATACAACTTTCAAATTGTATACAAGTCAGCGAATTTTATTTAACACACTTGAAGACTCCATTCCATCCGAATTGCCAAATCCCCATAAACGCAGACTGATTCTATTGATTAAGTAATGCTCCACATAATAGCAAACTTCATTGTTCTGCGGCATTGGCTCTTTCATACTCAGAATATCTTTGATTTCAAGAATAGAGGAGGAGCTGATGGTTAATAATTATATTTCATTATAAAAATAAAGAAAATCCATTTGCGTCAGATAAATTTTAGGAAATGTTCGTGCTTAACGAATCAGAATAGCAGAAGACAATAGCTAATAATTTTGCTTCTTTGATGAAGTTCCCCAAATACAATATCTTTTAAAAATTGCATGTTGTGGGATTGGGTCTCAAATTACTTGAAACCTTAAAAAAATTAGACAAAATGCACCTTGAACCTTAACTTTTTAGCAGTTTTTGAGTCCAGGCCAATGACATCAGTAGTTGCAACAATGAAAAAAGTGGACATTCCATCGTGCACCGTTCAGCTCTTTCCTTCTTATGCGGCTTATCACTTCATACAACAAAAATTCATATCTGTATTTTTGTTATATGTGTGATAAATTCCCCAAATACAATATCTTTTAAAAATTGCATGTTGTGCGATTGGGTCTCAAATTACTTGAAACCTTAACCCTATCCAGACCGGGGGGGGGGGGGGGGGGGGGGGGGGGACTTTTGGAGCCCGCTCGAACTTTGAAGTTGTGTCGTTTCAAAACGGTCGATGCAATGACCACCAAATTTGGTGACTTTTCCTAAAATTTATCTGGGAACATTTTCACGTTAGCGTCTTTTGTCCATCGACATTGATATTTCCATAGCAACCGCTTTTTGACACCTATGTTTTACAAAATTAGCATTTTTCGCTTTAATCAAGATTATTTCAAAGACTTCTTATTGAATTAATATTTTCCATTTAATTTAGCGATAATTGATCAAATTATGTATAATTGTTTATTAATTAAGGTTAATTAACGGTACTTTTAGGAAAATGTGGAATATGAAATGTCAAAATCCAGGATGGCGGATCGAAGTTTTACTAAAGGTCGTTTCTCTCTATAATATTATTATTGGTTCATATTTGAATTGTAAAACATTTGCCCACAATAAACTAAGCTTTAGCAGTCCATTTGCTTTATTTTTCGGTGTTTTTTACCAAAATAAACACGTTTGGACCAATTCAAGATGGCGGATCCAAGATGGCGGATCCAAGAATTTATTTCTAGTATATTACGTGTCTGTGTAATTCCATTATCTCTAAACATTTATTGTCAAAATATCATAAAAATGTCCTTTTCACTTGAGAAAGCTTTTTTTAATTCATTACGTACATGAAAAGCCATAATTTGCAAAGATAACTGTTCCAGCTTTTAAGAACATGTACACATCACTTCTATGACGTCACACGCTGTTACCATGGCAACAAAGTGTACGAATTCATTTACTTTTACTCCAGCATCAATATGTGAAAGTTTGGTATGAACACTACCGTTTGTTTCAGAGATATGCCTTATGCCTTACAGAAAGTTTCAGTTGGTTATTTCATTGTATATGACGTCATAATGACGTCACTGTTATTGTTAACAACACCAAAAGTGTTAGTAAACGTAAGATTTTCATCAAATAGGTAGCTGTTAAAGTCTTGTTGCTATATGTTCAGAATTGAGAAAATATTGATGAACGACTGTTTTAGCCAATAAAATCGACTATATGACGTCATAATGACGTCACGTTACGTCATTATGACACCAAAGTATCTGTAGTTACTACAATTCATGACAACATTATCCTGTGTAAATTTGGTAATACGTTCGTGTTCCAGTACACCAAATTGAAAATCAATAACAATGTTGTCCCCTTAACCACCACCAATCCCAACCACCCGTCATGGAACATCACTACACATCATCGCACGTTGCTAGACCTAATCAACTTCCCTAGAAATCATCTGATGGAACTAGACATCATCCAACATCACTAGGCATCATACAGGATACTGGAACACGAACTTATTCCCGTAAATTTGGTGGCCATAGCATAAGCGGTTTCAAAGTTACATAGGGGGGCTTCTGGAGGCCCCCCCCCCCCCCCCCCCCCCCCCGGTCCCAGACGGTCAAAAAAAGCCCGGTCTGGATAGGGTTAAAAAAAATTAGACAAAATGCACCTTGAACCTTAACTTTTTGGCGGTTTTTGAGTCTAGGCCAATGAGATCACTAGTTGTAACAATGAAAAAAGTTGACATTCCATCGTGCATTGCCGTTCAGCGCTATCCTTCTTATGCGGATCATTACTTAATTATTATTTTATTGCAAAATAAACATTTATACACTTGTAAAAACCTGACAAAAACAACTGACCTAGATAGATTCTTAACATTCTTGTCTTTGGACATGCAGTACTGTATAGAGTGTGTGCGCTCACGTGACCCTTGAATTACCGTCCGCCATGTTGGAGGACCACTTCGATGGGCTTTTCCTGTGTTTACCTTCTGGAGAGGGGCAGTGCGAGCGCTTTTGAAATCATAACTCGCGTTTCCTTTAACGTTGTGAATTAAAATCGAAAAAGTAGCTTATGTACACTGCTTTTTTGTCATTTGTGCAAATTTAAATCCCAAAAACCCTTTTATTTCGATAATTATATGGGGCCGTATTTGTTTCGATCAATTCGATTTGCCGATTTGCCTTCGCGATTTTTTTTAAACCTTGAAAACATTATCACAGAGCAGAAAATCAGCCACACTTATAAAATCGGTTTTTCGTCAACAATATTTCTTATAAAATGGAATCATTTTCATGGTCGCGACAAATTGTAGAATCAGTCTTGTAGCTAGCGCGTCTCTTTTATTATAACTAGTTTGTCGGTTCCTTGACTGCACGCTGCAATTTGTCTGCACGAAATTTTTTTTCGAAGTGGTTTCTGTGGGGAACCTGTTACCCGGGTGCTTACTATTTAGCCAAGAAAACCGGTATTTTCGGTTGGAAAGCAAAAGATACGGTTGATTTTCAGGGAATATGGGTTGGAACTAGTGGAAAACCTTCAGTCGATTAGTAGCGTGAGCCCGGCAGCCGGGCACGGTCTTCAAAGGGTCTTATGAAAATGCCTCAGAAATTCTCACAGAATTTTCACGAAAAGCTCCATTTAAACCTCCTAAGAGTATTCTATCTTTGTTTAGAAATGCCAAGCGCTTCGAAAAATTATTTTGGTTTTGTAGTTGATTATAGTCCTTTTTTACAGTTGTGTGCTTGGTGACCTTGCCTTTGAGTGGAAGCGAGGCTGGAGGTGACCTTGCTTTGATACAAACCTTTCTGCTTTTCATATGTTAATAATGCATTTCTCATGCTAACTAGCTAAATTTACATCTGAAAAGCTCCAAGGTCTGTATCAAAGCAAGGTCACCTCCAGCCTCGCTTCCACTCAAAGGCAAGGTCACCAAGCACACAACTGTAAAAAGGACTATTCTCCGAGCTTCTGCACGTTTTATAAACATTTCTCCAAAACTAACGAGAACGCAAAGAAAAAGTCAGTCACAAATTGATATCAACATAAATTCCCATAGAAAAATGTAATTTATTTTACCGTTAAGTCCCTAGCCTCGGCTGCTTAAAAATTCTTTAAAACTCCTTCGCTTTCTCCGCTAAACACAACAAAAGTGTTTTTTTTTTCTATTAAAATGTTTTATTTATCAATAACAAATCCCTAGAGTTTACAATATTATCCTGAGAGGCTAGTCATTTCCGGTTACAAGGCATCCTGAGTTAAAGCTAGTCATTTCCGGTTACAATAATAAAAGGTCACTTCTGGTTTACAGTCACTTGAAAGTCTAGTCCATAAGGGATTATTTATAAAGTTTATTTCCGGTCATTTGGTCCACTACTTGAAAGTCCTTTCCGGTTTACACATGATTACTTTAGTCATTTCCGGTATTGAATGATGAGTTGCCAGTAGCTAAATTATGAGAGTCACAAGCTTTGACTGTTGTATTTCACAAATATTCACAAAGCAGAAAATTTATGTTCGGTCATTCCGGAGAAATCAATTTGCAACTGTGTTGTGATGTCATTCCTTATGTCCCTTACAGTGGCCCGAAAGTTCTCGGTGCCATTGTGAAAAGTTGCTTTATTTCGAAATCCCATATACCATAAAGCATGGTCTTAATGAAAAAGCGTGCTTGCATGTCATTCTCGTCGTCAGCAGAAGTCCATAGGTAAAAGAAAATAGTGTTAACATTAACTAAAACTAGGTCCGCAATGCGAACATGTGGTGGCTTCTATTAGAATCATTGATCAAAATATCATTGTTCAAATAACTAGAATTTGTTTTTGCAAATTCATTTAGTACATTCAACTATACACTTAGAAATAGTAATTACACTGAGTGGAGTAGACTTCAGGGAGTAATCGGGCAAGTAATTTCAAATAAACATCCACAAACATTTGTCTTCACAAAGTTTTTATTCGAGTTCCCGGATGTAGACTCGCGTTTGACAGGGCACGACATAGCCTCTTGCTTTCAAAACAAATTTTTACTGAGTCTTTGGTCGGGTCAAAATTCACAAACAATTCGGCTGCCGTTTAATAGATATGACCCGTAGAGGCTACTTTTTTTTAGGCCAAAGACTTGTTACCGCCAAGAACAAGGCGCACAATATCATAACCGTTTCGTCTTAACCCGAGATCAAAAGCATCACCCGTGTAGCCTGAAAAGTAGACTGCAAAACAGTCGGTTTTTTCCGCTGGCTCGCTCGCAAAGGCGCGAAGCGCCAAAAGCGTCTGAAGCATGGATACCCGCGCGCGAAGCACGCGAGCCTCACACGGGCGTGTGAGGCGAGAAAAAAAAACGACTGTCACCTTTCCATACAACGAATTCGTTCTGACCAGGGGGTTCAAAATTATCGCTGCGATGTCAAAAATTGCTTGACAGCTTCACCCACATTGTAAATTTGATATTGCTCGATGTCTGGCTCGATGTCTTATTTTCGCGGGAAAATACATGGTAGCGTGTCATGTTGATTTCAACGTTTAACGAGAGCTAACGAGGGCTTTAGAGTTTTGGTTCTACAAAATGTAAGCGCGTTCGGCTGAACCTAAATGTATGTTTGAGTTTCACTAAAGGAACGAAATTCGAATCTTGCTTAAAGAGTATACAAAAGTAACCACGGAGATTTAAATATTTCAAACCGGATGCAATGCAATGAGTTATGTTAACGCCAGACTTGCGCTCACATTAAATCCCCTGTTAAATCACGGACTGAGAAATGTACTGTGCAGCGAATAATTCCTATTTAAGCGGCTACTACTGATCTTGCAACTCTTTCAAAGTGAGCCAAAAAACTCCATTGTTATGCCAAGAGCTAGCGAACAAACGACGCATAACTAAATATTCTAAATATTCTAAAGTAAGCGAACGAACTGCCTCATGTTGCTCTGATTTTAAAGCAAATCCCAAATCTCTGGCAACGTCTTTCATTTTCCCGCGAAGAGCTCATTTTACCATTAAATTGACACGGCTTCTGATAAGGTGTGATGACATCTTTTTTGACAGGTAGCGTCATTAATCAACCAATGGGAATTTCTCTTTTCTGGAGAAAAGAGAAATTTGAACGGATTCGTTGTATGGAAAGGCGACAGTCGTATTTTTTAGCGTCTCTCCCCAGTCCCACTATCCATATTCACATTCGTTCCAGACCTTTCGTTCAAAGACCGCGCGCAGTCGTATGACCAACGCACATAGGTGAAATTCATTATGTGTCTACTGTAGAAAAAAGAAGTTGTTAATTAGCAAACAATGAAAATAGTGGTGTTACTTTACTGCGGGAGAAAGTAAGTGATAGAACAACAAAAAAGAGAGTTTACATGAGAGATTATATGACAATGAAAAGAGCTGATGCGCAAGCAAAAGGAGCAATTGATAAAAATAAAAAACGAAGGGCTTATTATAAAGAATACATGAAAATGAAAAGAGCTGATGTAAAATGTAAAACAAGAGAAAGAAACAACGTGGAAGAAAAGTTGAAACATATAAACAAAATTAACACACAGTCCTTAAAAGAAGTGCATGGAGAAAATGCAGGAAGGAAGGAAGGAAGGCACCTCTTACAACTAAGCCTTAAAAAGGGTATCAAATCTCGATTTTCTATTCTTAAATAGAGCCACGCTTTCAGAACCTTGGCGGCACACACCTACCCTTAATTGTTGGGAGTACCCCCCCCCCCCCCCCCCCCCCCAGAATATGTATCAACAATTCACTTCCAAAAAACACGCTTTTTCCAATTCTATATTACCTTAGGTTATTGCATATTCACTGCCGTCCTAAATTTTAGACTTGCCACAAGTGGACTGCGAAGCCCACGAGAGAGTTACGAAACTACGAAAACCGAGCGTCGAAGTCGGGAGTCAACTTATTTCGTCTGCACGAAATACAATTTAATTTGCATATTGTTCGCACAAAAATTTGGCTGTGACGTAATCGTGCAAACATGGACCTACTAAAATAAACAGTTCTCAAATGACTAGATACATTGCTGTAATCTGAATTCAACAATGATTTCACCGCCCACAAATCTTACTAGTCGCTACCCCAAAAGCGTGCCTGAGCATTTTTTCTTTAAAAAATATAACACGCCTTTTATTCGAAATATCTTTGATCTTAAAAAAAATGTCTACCCGTGATAGTGACAACAAAAATTTACGCTTTCAAGAGCCGTTTAAAATAATTACTTACGCCGTCGTTACGTTTGTTTGCTACCTCTTGGCATTACAATGAAACTTTCTGTACTCAATTTAAAAGAATTGCAAGATCACTAAGTAGTAGCCGCTCCTTACTATAACTTCATTTCTCAGTCCGTCATTTAATATGAGCGCAAGTCTGCGGTTCGCATAACTTATTATAGTGTTAACAATGTTTCTTCATCACGACCGCAATAAAACATTCTAACATCCAACTGTTATACGATAGTCACGCTTACATATTGAAATGGTGGCATCTTGCCATCATTTATTTTATTCTACTTTTAACTTAATCTGTTTCTCGCAGCTACCCAGGATCTCCATTGTCAGAAGTATAGCGTCATTAAATCCGATTTGAAATATTTCAATCTCCACCATCATAGTTCTACCCCTTTATCAAGTTTCACAGAAAATGACAATAAAAAGCGCGCTCTGATTGCACATCAATGCTGCCACACCCCCGACACACCGCCTACCTAAAAACAGCTCAATAATCAAAGGGCTCTTAAAGCCATCTCGTTAATGCGTTAGAACGTGAGGTTAAAAAAGAAGAATATTGATAGTGAATATGGTAAAGATGGCGTTGTAGAATCAGACATTACGTAGAAAATGCGAGGCGCAGTAGTCAACTGGATATGGTTCTTGGCAGGATAGAGAAGATTGAGAGAAAGTTTGAAAATTCGTGTTGGTGCAAGTCAATAAAGTTTTAAGTAACAAAGAATCACGAGTGTGAATGTAAATAATTTTGATGTTAATGTTCGAAGTGAAAGTGAAAGACTTTTTCCGCCTTGCTAGCTAATTGACGATGAAAATGTGTTGTTGGGTCAATTTGCACAATGCATTTTCAGTTATTCATTGTCTATTTTCTGTTGGGATATTTGACAATAGAAAAAAAATTTCTAAATCAAATACAATAGGTTGCCGCAATTTCAAAACAATTAAAAGCCCACAAACCTATCAAGTGATCGATAATACGTCACGTGCAGTAACTTTATATCTGATAAAAAACAGTCCTATAAATTAGTATGTGGTGTTTTATTAGATATAAAGTTACTGCAGGTGACGTATTAATATTAATTATCAAAATATCAATTGACACAACAAATGGTGACTGAATCTTTAATATTCTTTCAAGTAAGGCCCGGTTCAAACCATGAACTTCACATGCGCCGAATCTAATGGAAGGAGACCGTAACAACATGTCTTTTCTTTAGAGCTGCCTGCCCCCATGCCAGGACAATTTGAGCTATGTTTAGCAGACATCGCGCCATCAGCCATTTCTTTTTCAACTCTCCAGCAGTATTCGAAAATAGAACAAAAGTCAAAATTTATGGTATTTTGCTGTTCCTACTCTTGCATAATGAAACGGAAAGTTTTGTAGTTAGCTTAAGTATCAAGTCTGCTGTTTTATATATTTTGACGTGAAAAATGGCGGGAAAATGGTGATCACGTGGTCATTTTTCGGTCACGTCTGCTATGGGCGCACTTCTTTAGAAAATATTGTGTCTGGAGCGGGTAAACAGGACACCACTCCTGGCGGTCACTTTTTTAGTTTCCCTTAAATCAAAATGAGGTTCATGACGGGCCTACACCGACTCCGCTATGTGGTTTTTGCGTTTGCGATGCATTTATATTAACTTTCAAAGTTTGGCTGTTATGAGTATGTCGTTAAGTGATTTACGTCTTGCATGATATGATTGGACGGCGTTTTGTAAATAGTTTTTAGGAATGGTTGGTTTTAAACGAAACTCCTTGTTTCGTCTTTTTGTTTAGAATTTTGTCCAGCACGCGAACGCGGGTTGACCCCGCGGTTGACCACACGAGCCCTTTTCAGTGTTAGATTACAGGAGTAAGATTTCTGATTACAGTAAAACCTGTATTAAGCAGACTCCAAAGTAAGTGGACACACCGTATTTTATTGGACACAAGCATCGGTGAGTTTCGATTTTTTCCTTCCCATACTCTCTGGGTACGATCCTGTATCAAACAGACATCTTAACGATCCTTATTACGGTTTTGGAAGCTATCTTGACAGGTGAGAAATTATGGTTTTTGTCTTAGTTTAGCATGCTCGATCGATATGTATTGTATGACCCTTTGATGATCTTTGGGATATAAATCTCTTAAACGACGATAGTTTTTATGCTGTGTAGCCATTTATAGAATTATTGTTTCTCTATGCCTTCGTTATGCTAGTTCTCTTGGCATATTATGTTAAAGCCTCTTTGGCTAACTTTTTTTGCAAGATAAGTAGTGATCGGCCGCAGCTTTTTTTATGAACATGCTAGGATCAATCAATCTCTCAGCCCGTGATATAGTGTCTAAGTCTGCGGTGTGCAAGACTTGCGAGAAAGTGGATCTTTATCACGGATGTGAGCGTCTAAGCTCAAAGTCTGAAGCTGCCGTGTCTCTATTGGAATCATGACCTCTTGCAGTTATGGTTTAGCTCCTTGTTTTATGCTGTTTTTGAGTAGTGTTTCCTGGAGCTTGAAGAACCTCCGTTGTTTCATCATGGCGTTATTGCATCCCGACATGGCTTGTACAGATATGGTGATCTGTTTTGAAAATCTCACGGATGCTAGTGAATTCTTACGTTTTTCTTAAGCAAGACTCGAGTTTCGGATTTTAGGTGAACCTCATCAGTTGCTCCCATAAGTAAATGTCTCGCGGTACAATATGAAATAATTCCGTTTTCCATGAAATGTTTGCCGCTCTCGTACTCTTAGGAAGGATCGAATGTTCCGTTTTCTCATTGGCTCGTTTAATTGAATCAATAGCATTGGTGTAGTTTCCTTATAACTCACACTATTCACTATTGGTGGAGGTTTTTTCTGCTTTTAAATAGCCGAGTCAACCCCACTGGCATTTGCACTTTACCGGTAAAGAAATTTCATTTTTCGATGGGAATTTATGTTGATATCAATTCTGTGATTGACTTTTTCTTTGTGTTCTCGCTAGCTTTGGAGAAATGCTTATAAAACGTGTTCAAATTCAGTCGTAAATTAAGTCGTAATAAATGATATCTGGTATTATTCACCTCTGTACTTAACATCAGATTACAAAACTATTTAATTAAAGAAAACATCTTACATCGCGCCCAAATTGGATTTCTACCAAACCATCGCACGTCTGATCACATCTTTACCCTTCGAACATTAATCGATAAACATGTAACACATACCACTAAAGGCAAATTATTCACTTGCTTTATTGACTTTAAAAAAGCTTTTGATTCAATTTGGCACGATGGCCTATGTTATAAATTATTGAAAAACAAGATTGGGGGAAAATTTTATGACTTAAAAATCTCTATTCAAAATCTAAATGTTCTATTAAATCTAGCCATCAAAGAACAGAATTTTTTGAATACGCAAATGGTGTTAGACAGGGTTGCATCCTTTCGCCAATGCTTTTTAACCTTTATCTAAACGAAATCCCTACTCTCCTTGATGGAGAAAATACAGATCCAGTATTATTACCTGATGGCTCACACCTCAATTGTCTCCTTTATGCTGATGATTTAGTTTTGATTTCTCACACAGCCACAGGACTACAAACAGCATAAGATACATTAGCTCAGTTTTGTTCTGACTGGTTACTAAATATAAATCCCAAGAAAACGAAAATTCTTATTTTCCAAAAGAAACTTAGAAAATCTACTTTAGATAAACAACACTTTTACATTAATAGCGACAAAATAGAAATTGTTAGTAATTATACTTACCTTGGTGTCAATTTTTCAACAAATGGAAATTTCAGAGATCACAAAATAAATTTAAAGGAGAAAACTAGAAGATCTATTTTTGCAACACGCCGTTACCTAGACTTCTCAAAATTACCAATTGATATCGTTAACAAAATATTTGATTCCCTGTTTCTTCCTATTCTCATGTATGGTTCAGAAGTTTGGGGAATTTATGATAAAATTGATTATAATTCATGGGAAAAAGACATAATTGAACGAACACATATCTATTTTTCCAAACTTTTCTTAGGAGTCAATAAACAATGCCCAAATGTTGCATGTAGAAATGAACTCGGCAGATTATCGTTAAAAGGAAATATCGACATAAATATCATTAAATTTTGGTTACACTTGGAGAATTTACCAGAGGATAATATTGCCAAACAATGCCTTTACCTGTCTAAACAAATGGCAGGAAAAAATCAATTGAGCTTAATGCAAAAAGTTGATTCTTTATGTAAAGCTTCGAATCAAAATATTTCCACTTTAGATATTAAAAATCCAAATACCCTTATTACACGTATTCCATTAACTGTTAACACAACTTCAGTTAGTTCAGTTAGTCATCAACTACATTTGTTAAATTTAAATAAAAAGCTTAAATTCTATTCCTCCTTTAAAAAGGATTGCCATAAAGCCGCAGACTTCTTAGATTCGATAAAAAATCCCCTTCACAAAAAGCAAATAAATAAATTTCGCCTTGGAAACCATAAATTAAGAATTGAAACTGGCAGACACAACAAGACACCCGAACATTCAAGAATCTGTTCCTTCTGTAACTTAAATGAAATTGAGGACGAATCACATTTTCTATTCACCTGCCATCATCACAACAATTTACGCAAGAAATATTTCAGTGAAATAAATGATAGATATCAAAATTTTAATAATCTAGACAATACTTCTAAAATCTTGTTTCTCTTTAACAGCACTGATCCTTTTGTCTGTAGGACTACCGCTGCTTATATTTATAATTCAATGTTAAATCGACAATCTATGTTAATTTAATAATCAGATATACCCGTTTCTTTCTTTTTCTTTGTTGTTGTTGTTATACTTACATGTAATACTTAATACGTACTACTTGTATAGGTAATACCATGTATTTATATGGGAATACCGAAATAAATTGTTGTTGTTGTTGTTGTATTATGTAAACAAAACGAGACTTGGATCACGCAAAATTCGTTGAGAGGGAAGGGGTACGTTGTCGCGAACGCCTCTGTTTGGCACAAGAAGTCCATGACAATTCTCAAGTAAGAATGATTTAATCACAAAGTTTCTCTGGTCATTTACATGGCCTGTAAAGTAACCTTATCTTAACTTTGCAAATTTAAAAGCCTTACTGATATACGCAATTTCCTACTTGTCAAACTAAATCACTTGATAAGATCAATGAATGACAATATTGAAATGAACCGATTTCCGACAGCGTGACCCAGTTAAAAAAAAACGTAAAACTTTCTTATACAAGCGCATGAGTATAGGCTACCAGTGTAGCCTCTTGTTAACTGACAATTGGCCGAAAAATAGTAGTTAACTGACAATTGGGTACCCCCATTAGCACCCTCATTTAGCAGTGCTAGATTAATTTGTCGTGTGTTTGGCCTTGTTTACAAAATGGTAAAGTAAGCTCACTGTAGCTGTCGAGAAAAAGCTGCGCCGGGTTTATAGCTCTTTACAGGCAAATTCACCGCGAGAAACAACTTCAAGCATCACGCTTCAGTGAATGTTCTGACACCTATAGAATGAATTGAATTCCATTGTAATAATCTAATGGATAGTATCAATTATATAACCGGAAAAAATCCTCCCGTTTTTGCGTTATTTCCGCTAAATCGGAAAACGCTATATATTTATGCAAACTAAGTTTAGTTTTTTTGGAATTTCTAAGTTTTTAGGGGGGGGGGGGGGGTAAGTTTGTCTCAGTAAAAGCTGTAATTTTCAGATTTTTAGCTTATATTCGCTACGCTTTATAGCTGCATGGAGCTCGCTAAAACCTTCGTTGGCATTTTTAACAGTCTAGCGACTGCTTCGTTTATGCCAGCCCACTGTTTGATTGAGGCAAATATATGTATATTTCTATGAATACATGTAGGTGAATGTAGTGTAGTATTAGTTTCTAGACGTAAGTAATGCGACTTGTTGCTTGTGTTTTATATTATAGCCGGCGTAAGGGCAAGAGCCCTTTTAGGAGCCAGCAAATCAATAAAAGTCGTGAGTAACAAAAGAGTCTCGAGTGTGCCTATAAATAATTTTTATGTTAGTGTAGCGTGTTTGTTCAAAATATTTGACTGAGGAGAAACTTCAACTTGATTGTATTACGCCACCGCCAACAGCAAAATTATTACGTCTTTTGCATACTATTGAATAATCAAACCGTAATGGCAATGATTCAGTATTCCAAAATAGAACAAAAGCCAAATCCATACTCTTGCATAATCAAACCGAAAGATTGATACTTCATTAGCTTAGTCGGCAAAATCTCACATCTCTTGCATACTATTGCATAATCATGACACCTCGACATTTAATACCCATTCAAAATTGAAATGACTAATTACTGTTTTCCTCAAAAATCTCGACAAACTATTAATACACAAAAAAAACAATCTTTAGGAACAAAATTTTACTGCTAAAGGAATCCAATACGTATATTTAACTAAACACAAAAATTCACTCTGAAATCTCCGCGAGAATTAAACATGACACCACCTATTTATACTTTACAATCTGTCAAATCTCTCAAAAGTGTTGAATAAATTGGATATATTTCGTTATTTTCTTTAATTGATTATTCCTCAATTTATTGTATTATCGCTCATATGAAAACACAAACTTTCCCGTGCCATTTAACTTCCTCAAAACGTCTCCATTCATTATAAAAATACACCGTGAATTTCTAAAACTGCGTTTCCCAAGAACATACATTTGACCTTTTTTACCTTTCTAAACGAGGTCTAATGGCTTTACGAAAAATGATTGACAAGAAAAACACAAATTTCTTAAACCTTTGAAGATCAATTAAGCCGTCTCGGACACATCCACTTAAAAACATGACATGACATGACATCCCAATACCCTAGGGAAATTAACAATAGGTCCGGGGGAGCTCCCCAAAAATTTTAGTGGCCGTATGTGACGCCCTTCTTGAAATCCTAACCGGTTTAACCAACTATATCCTCAATGCCATAATATAGCTTGTATAAAGAACTACCCCCCCCGGACAAAAGTTAACAAAGTTAAACAAAGAAACTTTTGTTAACAACTTTTGTCCCTTTTTATGTACATGATACCGATATCTCGTTTTGCGCATGCGCATTAACGAGATAAAAAATGGCGCACTGCAACCAAGAAAACTCCGTTCTCCAACCGCCCGACCACCAAAACGAAAAACAGCCTTTCGAAAGTGTAACAAAATTATACTGCGGAGATTTGCAATACAAAACTTATCAAAGAAACGACACCATATTCCCATTCAATAATACAAACAAAACTCCTTACGTAACCATTTTCCTCCAACATAACAAACTGAAAAATCGGCTTTAGAGCAACTATTGTCAATGCTCGAACTGCACGCCACGACTCCGCAATGTCGTTCATCCATCTCGGTCTTTCTATACAAAAAGACCATACTATTGAACAAAATCTGTATTCTCAAGTTCTCTATTGATTCTCTATTTTCTAAACCACTCAATACATTTCCACTTAATTTGTCCTATCGCCTATAAACACCTTTAACTATCAACATTCTACTTTTTTTATTAACCTCACCTTCTAACGCATTAACGAGATGGCTTGAAGAGCCCTTTGAGTCCGAATTTCGGACTAAAAAATTCTTACTTTTCCTCTAAATATGTATTACTTTCAGTCTATCATGTTTTGATTTTGACCGACGAATAATATTTTTGAGTCCGATTTTCGGACCCAAAATTCTCTATTGATTAGTGTAACTTTCAGTATACCATATGTCAATTGTGGCAGACTATGCATATTTTTAAGTCCGATTTTCAGAGCCAAAAATCTCATGTTTGATTGCCATTTTGCCGGCGGATAGGACCGGTTCGAATCCGATTTTCGGAGCTAAACAATATTGACTTGGCTTATTAATGGTGTTAAATTCTGCCCAGCCGTTGAGGTTTTGTTTTTGACGTCATTGAATTGTACGATGAAATCGGTGAAGAAAAGAGTAAACTATAAAAAGGTTTAATTACAAACGCGTTTCAAACTAAAATGAGTTTTCCAAAATCTCACTTTTTGGTCAAGAAATGGCCATTTAGTACGGGAATAACTAGAAATTACGATGAGTAATAGGAAGATAATACTGCACGCAAAAATTCTGTCGAGCAAATCACTGTCAGTATGTCTAAATTGAAGCCTTAAACATTTATTGCAAATACGTACTGAAATTTATTCTGAGCCATCTTTTACATTAAAAGTACACAGATTATAATTGCACTTTTTTTGTTGGAGACCAATTTTAACTAGAAAAATGGCAGTTTAAAACTTATGAGATTTAACTAACAGGTGAAATAGGTCTCAAAACTGCATAAGTACTTCATTAGAATCAGAAAGCTTTACATGTGTTAATGCAGCCCTCATGTGTGCAGATATTCTGTTGCTAAAATTAAATAAGTATTTAAACCATCACTATTCCCACTTAAGCTGAAGTTGACATTTTAAGAACAATAGGCCAGCTGTTTCTTTTCTGTACTACTAAGATGTATAACTCTTCCCACTTATTAGGCAGCCAAAAATGCAATGTTCCTGGGAAGAAATAGAAATAAGAGAAAGTAAACTATAAGAACATGTACAACATTTCCTGCAATGTTAATTTGTACTGATGTACTTTACTTCTAAAAGTATGACAAAATTACTTTAGAAAAATGTTTTAGAATACAACAGTTCCAACTGGTACACATTTGCTGATCCACCAATATTAAAAAAAAAACTGAAATTGTTAAAGTGTATTGAAAATGTACTGTAAGAAGAACTTAGATGTCGATCACAGGTTAGGGTTGAATTTAAATGTCCTTTAGAACATTTACTTCGCTTAGATTCCTTCGTATTACCAATGATAATTTTATCTATAATTCCAGTGAGTTGAACTGTCGAGCTAAGGGTTTATATATTCTGAAACAGTTGACATTGTGAACATCAGAAGATTTACAATTCACAAATATTATTTTTCACTTGAGAACTGAAATATAATATTGGTCCCAAATAACTACATTGCAGTGAAGTGTACTTTGTTGTCAAATGTGAGTAAATCTGAGAAGCAGAGGTTGCGTGACATCTGCGTGAGTTTAGTTAGGAAAAAATTTAAGTGTCGTCAAGTGAGTCGTTCGCGTAGTATGCAGGTACTACGCAAATTAATCTGGCTCAAATAAACAGCACTCACTAGGGTCGCTTAATTCGTCTCAGGGTAAATATAATATTTTGGATTGGCAAGAATCAGCAATTTTATAGAAATTCCGAATGAAATATTCTGACTCCCGTACGAATAGCAAATGGCAGTCGCCGTGCGGGTGCCGTACGAATAGCCACTGCGTATTTTAATACGTGGCGCTCTTGTTCTTATTTTATCCCGGCTTTATAAAACGCTATAGAGGGATTCACATGGTACAATTTACTGCACAATGAATGTTTCAACGTTTCCTTCCCCCCTGTCCCACCCTGGATCCAGAGGTCCGTTCTCTGAATATCATGAGTGAAATTAACCGTACAAACGGTTAGAAGAAGCTCGCCGTTTCCACTTAAAAATAGAAACCTCTGGCACCCAGGGTACCCCTGTCCTATCAATCCCAAGACAAATACTCGTGTTAGTTTACGAAACATACCTGATCGGCTGTTCGATTACTCTGCCTACCCGCCTCCCTGTTCATCTTGCTTTCTCGTGTACGTGACTCACAGTTTCCACGACTGATCGAACCGGTTGTAAGCCCACGATATACATGATATACTCAACCTCAAGGTAAATGGCGGGCAAATCAGTAACGATCTGTATATGTTTTCAAAACTGGTGAATAGCGCTTTGTAATCCGAGACAAACATTTCAACCATTTGACCACAAACGTCACTTAACGTGTGTCACACAATGTTCTGTGAAATATTTTTCTCCTAAAACTAGATAAAAACACGATGTATTACAGTTTCATTCCGATATAAAAGCGGTAGATTTTAATAATTCAAACAGCTAGAATAGTAAGTGGATCAGTTCTAGCGTTTTAACATTTTTGTGGAAGATACATGATCTTTTACATCGATCACGTGGCGATTGTATGCCTGCTCACTCGTGACCACCAGCAAGCCGGTCAAAACCGCTTCGGTTTCACCGTTCGTTTAAACTAAAAGCTTCTGTTGTGTAAAATATCGACTTTGGAAATATGATGGACCACTCCGTTCGATTAGTTCTGTGAAAAAACTTGTTTATTTCAATTTGCGACTATATTATCGACGGAAGAGGCGAAAATGGTTGGATATTCATGAAGTTGTGTGAGGCCGCGTTCATCTTCATAATCCAGGTAAGCGACATAATGCTGTATTCAATTTAATGCCTGACATTAAGGCTCGATAAATTTTGATAATTTAGGCATCGATCATATGTAGTATCTAATTCTACTAGTTGTTCTTGGTGACTCTTGTATTTTCCTGAAGCAGGCCAACATACCGAACCAAAAATTGATTCCATAAAATGACGACTAACTCTGATGATTTGCAAATTTTTAAATGTAAGGGACCGTTCATTATTTATGAGAAGGGGGGGGGGGGGGGGGGGGGGGGGGGGTGAGAAAATGGAAGTACCTGAAAAAAGGGGGTCTTGAAATTTTAAACAGATGATATCTTACATAAAAAATAGGTCCGCAATGCGTACATGAGTGAGCTTACGATGAAAATTTGCACGGAAATATCTAGAGACGGAATTTGTGATGTCGAAAATGTTACTGTCAAAGATATTAAGCTAAATGAGAAATGCACCATAGGCTGTCTGCCTCTGATTTTTCAGAAAAACTATTTAACGATATAATGTGGTACTGTCACAGGTATGGAAGCACAACTTAAAAAATGGTTCATTGACTGTATAACTGGTGCAAGTGTTCCAAGTCCAAGAGATGTGATAAAAACACATGTCCACCAAGCACCATTGTGGCTTGCAACTTAACGTCTCAAGAGCTTCTGTATTGGAAAAGTATCTTGGTTTGTCGAGGATGATTTTTTGTTTTGTTGGACTGGAAGATCGTTCGTTAATTTGGTATCGTTTTTGTCACGCTATGTAATGTCACTACAAGGACCGAGTTATCATCATTGTCATCATCAAAGTTATCATATTAGCAAATTTCTGAAAAAAATGTAAATCATATACAGCAGTCCCTCTGTTAAGCTGAAACCCTCAGGACCTTGAGAACCATTTCCAGTAAAGGACTGGTGAATACATATTTTGGGTTTTTGAAAAATGACCACTTAATAGAGGAATTACTGTAACTGTGAACATGAACAAAACTCTAGATCTACCGCACATGGATTTACACAAGGATGGGTGCCTATTTGAAATAGGTGTTTATTTGAAACAGTGTCTGACAAACAAACGTGGTCGGGTTTCACATGTAAGGAGTGGTAAAACCCCATACTGACAGTAAAGATTGACACCATTATACTCAAGGCAGGCAATGTTATCTTTTAATCAAAATATATAAATTTAAAGATCAATTTAATAAAACTTTTACGCTTGTAGCTATTGTTTCAGAGGTCTGAAACAATAACTACACTTGTAAATTACAGTTGTAAAAGTTTTATGAAATTGAGCCCTGGTTGGTGCTTATAGCATGTAGCTGTTTGCATACAGTATCAGCATTGCCAACAATAACAGTAAAACATTAACATTTATTCTCAAGTTTTTTTGGAATGTAGGTAGCTGTAACAAGTATAGTTAACTTACATTTTAAACTTAGTAACATCAACGTTTTCAAACAATAACTTTTCAACGTTTTAGTGTAACTGCACTTAACACAGATTTGTGTCTCTAAAGACATTATTTGTTCTTCGAAGAGAATTCATCGTTTCCCGAAGGAAATATTTTGTTCCCAGAAGGGAATTATATGACCCTGAGACAGGGTTATGGATTGCCAGATGTTGTACATGGAGCAATTCGCAATGCTGGACTGCACAAGTCACTCGGCGGCCATCACAGCTGTCTTTAAAACTACATCTCGGTGATTTAGGGAACCTTTTGTTGGCGAAGATTTTGTCTACACCTTCAAAACATCTGAAAAACTCTTTACGTGAAAACAATAGACACATTGCTTGAATGCTGTGCCTGATTACTGGTGCAATATAACACGAAAACATCGTAAATTTCGAGCTTCTTACCTCTCTTTTTCCAACGGCGAAAAAAACGTGGTTGCTTCCACGTTCCGTGTTTTTGATATCGCAAATACGTCGTTCGTTATCCGGGATGATCCGGGATCAGTTCGCAGCACTTCGTGTTCAACCTCGCTCATATTCGCGTGTTCGTGCTCTCATCGTTCGTACGGAAATAAACAATATCTGTTCGAGACCAGGCGCCGTGATACCGAAGACAACCCGAAGAATGGACTACCACGGACTTACGGACACTTCCCATGACATAGAGTGAGATTACACTTCATGTAAGCTCACTCAAAAAGCGAAAACATAACTACAGTGTACCAATAAGAGCGGGGCACCCCAGATTTCATAGCTTTTTTTTTTCATTTGCTGTAACAATATGTTAAACAGGTTTATGTCTCCTCCACATCATTATCATCATTATTATTATAACCAACATCATCATCACCATCATCGCGCCCCCACAAAAATATGGTATGGATACATACAATGCAACTTTTATTTTATTGAAATCAGATTAATAGCATCAAAAAAAAGAAAAATTTGTTAATTTCATAAATAATGAACCGTCCCAAAACTGACGACAGGTTTTAATTTGTTCGCCTTTTGCTCGCAAAAAATGTAACTTATACTTTAATAAGAGCTATTCCTAAGAAACGGAAGTGAACTTAGTAATCCTCCATCTAAATAAAAAAAGCGATTCCCTCACTTCGTGTATTTATTTTAACTTTCAGATCCACTATTCGCCATACAGATATGCCGGGATATGCCATCTCTTTGGTGTAGTGTACTTGAATGTAAAGTTATGACTATAATTGTAGTTTTAAAAATACTTAGATTTAAGCTTAATCAGGCTTAATGATTTATTCATGCAAGATTTCTGTTTAACCCCATACATTAATTATATATGTATATGTATGCGCTATTGTTTTTCTTTTGGATTTCTACTGTTTTGGCTTTTGTTTCAGTTTTATTAACCCTTTCACTCGCAGAGTCAATTATGAAGACATGTAGTGTAGTTCTAACTTTTGAGTCTGTGGACGAAATCCTATGGTGTGACCATTCAAATAAAACCTCTTCAGCAGTACTTTTTCATGGTGCTATTAGTTTTTCAATATTTTACAAAATCAAATTTGGGATTTTTCTTGAATTTTATTATTTGGCACTCTTGGGAGTTAAAGGGTTAAAAAGAATGATATGCTAATGTATGGGGTTGTACAGAAATCTTTCTTACTTGCTTGTTTGCAATGAATTTATTTGGTGCAAACTGCATATATCACATGTAATTATTTCCCTTCATTTGTCTAAAGTTATACAGAGTAATCTGCATTTTATTTATTCATAGAAGGAAAAGGGCAGATTTTTTTACAGTGTTATTTGCACTTAAACATATTCGCAGACTGCAGAAGTTACTTCGCTATTTTTTTGCGCACAAAGCGTTTGTGAAAATATATTTTGCATCGCCGTTACTACGCATTAATATCATTATTGAAACACCACTCTTCCTGATTTTCTAAAGCTTAACTTAATCAGTAACACATGATATGTAAGTAATTTGTACGTAATTTAAGACAGATGAATCGAAGATTCGGATTGAAAAGTATGTGATCCCAACGGATCTAAGTTAAGAAATTTGACGCAAATGTTTTTAAATTGTTGGGTCCGAATATCAGACTCAAAAGCCGTATGGACATTCGTTGTGGGGAGACTTTTGAGTCCGAAAATCGGACTCAAAAGTTATCAACATTCGTGTTGGGTTAAGATAAACGGATCAACATAGAATGTTAGGTGCGAAAATCGGACTCCAATGTTATCAACATTTGCCGGTGCGGTTGTGCTGAACTAAAAGCAGAAACCTAAAATGTTGGGTCCGCAAGTCGGACTCAAAAATGGGAATAAATGCACATGATTTCCTTTTATTGTAGCAATTTTCAAAACTTCAAATCATATCACTATTTATAACGACGCAGAAAATTCACTGTCTTAAAAACACGACCAACAAGCTTCTGACAGCGGAATAAAAAAAGGGTTCCGCGTTTTTTTTGCGCTTTTGTGTATTATTATTTGAATGTTATTCAGGGCTGCGAGGGTTTCGTATCATTTTCTGTGTTTAAGATGATTGTAAAACACAGTCCGCGAAAAATCGTAACCTGTTAAATACAAAAAAACCTGTACTTTCCGTCAGAAACATAATAAAGCACTCAGTTTTTCAACTATGTGTTAACCAGTTATTGCAGAAAACGCTCTACTGTTAAACATCTGTCGGAAATTTTACGCTGTAAGACCCTGTGACAGGCTTATTTGCCTTTTTTTAACGGAATTTCCTTAATTGGAAAAGGACGAATTAGTTTGGAACGCCTTTTAGACTAATCATTTGAAACTTCAAAGCCACTAAAAAGAATACCCAGATTTTACATCAATGCCGTTTTTTAATAAAATCAGGATGCTTAAGTTTCTCTGTAGTTAATATTGTTATGAACTATATTGGGTATCTATTCATCGTCCCCAAAAAAGTTAATTAAATACGTACTGTTATCCTTTTTTCTTAATTTTTCAGTCGCAGGCAGGGTGATGTGAAAAAACAGTGGCATGTTTTAAAAACAATATTTGGACGCGAAATCAAGAGGGGTTTCAAGAAGTCTTTCTTTTGTATCAGGAGTGATACTTTATCCAACAGAATGGAAAACAGAATGGAAAATTGCTGCTTCGTAATTCTGAACTCCCGAAATCCAATCTCTCATATATATATATTTTCTATTCCGTTTACGAGGCCTTTCCTGCTCTTCTTCTATAAAAAAGCCTAGACAGAGAACGGCAAACGCTCGCTTTCGACAAATAATGAGGCGAGCGACCGCCATCTTTGTTAACATAACTCTCGAGTGAGATCTGGGTATGAGAGTACTGACCAATCAAGCAACTTGCGACAATTAATTTTTTTGCGCGACACGTTGCTCACGCAGGTGGTGATACGCGCAACAACGCCTTTCAACTTGCAATCAACAATGCTGCGCGACAACTTGCACGATTTTGTTGCCCGTATTACTGGACCTTTATGGAATGTTTTGACCGCTTATATTTCAAACACGAAAAAACACGTGTTAAAAATGATTCAGCGATTTATTCAAAGTTGAACAGTTTAATTTGTTTGAAATTTTCCCATTTAGTGTGCTACATTGTGAAGATTATAGTGCATTTATTCGCCTGTCGCGGGTAGCTCCAAAATCGAAGGATATTTAGGAAAAACTCTTTTTCGCCATGTTTGTTTATCGTTGCTATGGAAACGCTGATTAGCATAAAAAGAGCATCATCCAAAACTTTCATCCAACAGCCTAACATCTGGTATCAAATTCAGATTCATTGAGCTTAAGAAAGATTATGTACAAGCGCATTCAAAAGGGGAGGTGTGACCCAAAAAAAAAACAACTTGGAGCCACCTTCAAACGACAAATTAAAAAAGCGCCAAAAAGCTTTTGAGCTGTCAAACAGATGTAAGTTTAATTAACGTACTGCCTAGATCTAGAGCTATTTTTGTTTGCATCAAGAAACACTACGTGATAGTATTTTTAAATTTATCAACCGATGAAAAATTCTCGACCGATTAAAATGTTTCAATTGATGAAAATTCTCCACAAATTTAAATTTATGCGAACGATGGTCTATGAATTTGCATTTCGCTTAAGGTAGAATGGCATCTGGACTTGTTTGTCGTGAGACCAGTGAAAAGTAAATATACTCTCGACTACGTTTATCTTCTGTGGTTTGATAGATACACTATCTCTGCGAAAATTGGTTAAAAATTGAACTTATTCTCAAGAAAGGGCATCAGCTAGGATTTTGGCAGGTTAATAAGAATTTTTGATACGAATTTTGATAGATTAAACTGAAAAGCACGCTCTTTTTCCCAGTCACTTTTCAAGGGCAGCCGGTTCTTTTGACGTTGCCGGCTCGTCAACAAACGGTAACAACAATACAACAGCATTGTGGATTAATATCACCAGCGAGGACTATAAAACACTTACTGCTGATTAGTTTTTGTTGGTTTGTAGCTGTAATTATTTTTCTCATTACCATTAAGGTTGTGACTTTAACTTCGAAATAGTCTAAAAGGCAATCTAAATCATTTTTCAGAGCTCTCTAACGTCATAATGTCAGTGTACCAATCAATTAATATATATCTAGAAAGCTATTGGGTAAAATCATGACCACTATTGTTTGTTGTCGGACGGATAAAATTCATGAAATACTGTAGGGATTGTGTGATTGTCTTGAATTGTTTTAGTATTACAATTAAACTCTGTTTTAAACTTGGAATCATGAATAAACTGTACTTAAGGGAACTTTTTCAGCACATGATCTTTTTAATTGTTTCAGCTTGATGTTTAAGTAGCACATTCAATTTATATGACGGACAAATGGCGAAATTAAACGAACTCGATGCTTGACGTAACAGGTGAACTGTGGCCATAAATTTCCATTTACACCTTTCAATGTGTTACGGTTAACAAGAAAGACGAAGTGCTGGGTCCTAAAGTTGGTTTGAAGCTACGCAAAGTTAACATTGCTACGCTGTGGTGAGTCTAATACTGAATTCCGATTTTATTAGTAGATCATGTCGGTTTGCATAATAAATAAAAAACGCTAAACTTTTATTCTTCGGCGAGGGAGCGTTTATATCATAACCTGCTCACTATATTCCGCGCGTCGGTCTATATATACAAAAGCAAAGTAAAATGTGTAAAAGCGTAAGCATGTGGCAAGTATGTAAAATACAAAAGAATAACGAGGTATAAATAATAAGGTGCAAATATGGATGAGATATGAATAAGAATCAAATAAAATGGTCTAACAAGCGAGTGTCATTGAACAAAGAGTCTTTCGAAATATGATAAAATAATCATTAAAACAAAAGGTCCGCGAATTCGCTGCATTCTTCTCGGGAGTTCAGGTCGGTTTATATTTTCTTATGTAGAGTGCTTTAAATAGGCGTAAATTTACGGGGTCGCTTTCTAGTATAATGCCTTTGTAGTCTTTGCTTTGGCATGTAGAGATGTGTTTCTTTACAGAGGAGTCTTCACTGTTGAGATGTTTTCAAATACGATCGTGGATGAAACGTGTAGTGCTCCCGATGTAGTGTTGATTGCAATTGTTACATGTAATTTGGTCATTTCTTGAAGTATGCTATTTTAACTGTGTTAAATTTTCTTGAGTTTGGTTGTGCCCTGAATGTACCTGAAAACGACCAAATTAGAGTAAACAAGAAGCTGTACACAGCTTGAACTCGTGGCGTTTTTAATCCATTGCAGTATTGATTCCCGATTGTTTTGAGTGCTTTTACGGAGAAACATAAACTTATGTCTGAAAAGTAACACTACATTCAGAAGCCGACAAGAACGCTAACTGAATTGCAAAGTTATATAGGTAAGATTTCAGTATAACCCAATACATTAATTATGCATGTGTTCGCTATTGTTTTTCTTTGGGTATTCTTTTGTTTCGGCTTTTGTTTCAGTTTTACGAACGTTATGCATAAACAATTTATGGGCCAGTATGCGGAATTCTTTCCAGTTATATAAAACACAAATCGTGCAAATGAAACCTACGTGCGATTCAAGTCACGTAGTGACTTAATTTATGCATTCAATTTCCGGTTGACCTCTACAGTCTCGCGCATTGCATGTCAGAAGAATGTTAGTAGTTAAGGACTTGGCGGTACCAGATCAGTTTTGCAAAACTGATCTGATACCATGCCAAGTCTTAACTACTTCCCATCTGTTGGATTAAAAAATATAGAAAAATTAAATGAAACTATATGTTAATAAAAACAAAATGGTGCGTTCATTTCATTGCGTGATTCCACATAATAGAATCCTTTGCGTGACACAATTCTCGGAAACACAGGAAGTCTACACAGGATTGAATTAAGGAAAGTTATTTTTGATTTAATTCTTTTTCATTTTATAATGTCCATAAGCATATGAATTTATACCATCTTCCAGTATATATCTTTTGTCATCGAAACAGCTGAGTGATACTTTATTGATTTCATAACTTCCTAATTGATGGTTATTGCTTCGGATTGTTTTCATTGTATGATGCATCTGTTTATTTCCTAATAACGTTTCTTTATAATCTTGATGCTTGATATTATTTTTGATAATATTCTTTTTGATTCCCTTGGCAGTCTTTCCTCCTTTTTGGTTGTCTTTCGTGTAACTATACATTTTAGATCGTAGACCGATGAATTCACAAATAGGAACTCCTGCGGCTTCATCTTTGAATTTGCCAATAACTTTTTTATTTGTCTTATCAAAATACGGTGAGCTTTCAGGGTAGTCACTGTTATCGAATTTATTTTTATCATTCCAAAAGTCTTGGTATACATCTTCAGCTTCGATTTCATAGGTCAAGCTGTCTGTGTCTGTGAAGAGTAACTTGGCTTTGTCTTCATATTTCTTTTTAATGTAGTTATAATGGAAATCGTACATTAACGTCTTGCTTAAATCTAAGATGCACATACCCACATATGCCGGCCTGTTTAGGGTAAGTGTTTCTTTGATCTTATGCACAGCTACTAGATTTTCGTTGAAGATCTTACTACTAACATACGTTGGTTTACTGGCATATTTCAATAGTTTTTTTTCATCGGTGATTAGTCTTACATCTACTCGCTTTCTAATATTTTCCATCGTTTTACCAAATACAGAGTTATTCATAAGTTTAAAGAAGTCTTTTTCAAAAGCATTTTTTGCGTTCTTCCTTTTTTCTGTATTAAAGTCGATATACTGTTTTAACCAAGGAGATTGATCAAACTCTAGTACTCGATGGACTTTAGTTATTTTCAAACCAAGATCAGTGTATAATTGAAGGTTCCTATAATGGAGCACGTATTTTTCTTTGTTCTTCAAGGTTGGTATCAATTTATGAACTAAACCAGTTGATATTTTATATTTCTTCGCGATGTTTTTACAATACCCAGACAACATACTCTCAGTTACTTTAACCTTTTCCGGCCCTAGCGGGTAGTCATTATGAAGATTGTGTAACCCTTCAGGATACTCTAAATCTACTTCCAGTATCAAACCCTTCTCACTATCTTCTTTATACTTAGCTAGGTCTATCTTATCGATCTGTTTTTGTGTCATCCATCTAAAACCGCCAGTAGGTAGGTATTGTGACATAGCCCAACCATATAGATTGTTAGCATCCAGATACATTATATACTTTGAGGGCACCTTCTCATCATATGTTTTCATGTATTTATTGTTTGCTTTACCATACCTATTGGCAATGTAGCTTATTCCACCACGCATTCCTTTTTCGATAAATTGAAACATGTCAATATCAGTTATAAGTTCTAATTTGATATCAGTCATTTTAAGCATAGCATCCCAAGACAAACCTGGAGATGTGAAATAATGACATGGATCTAATTTGTAGTATTCTAGACAGGTCTTTCTAAAGTTTTCAAACACATCAGCTAGCAAAAGGATATCAGATTTAAGATATAAATTATGGTATTCACCCATATTTTGAAGATTGAAGGTATTCCACACATTTTGAGCATGTTTGTAATCTTCATTTGATATATGTTCATCATTCAATATGCTGTAAAATTCTTCTTTTGATGGCAGTTTTTCATTGAACTTTTCAAAGCTATCCATGAAGTCATATGGATACACTCCTTTTCTAGCCATCAGATCAAGCTTTTTACCTTTGAATTTTTGAGAGGTATATTTTAATGATTTTCTTGGTAGATTACTCACTAGTTTTTCCAAACCAGAGCTCATGAATTGGAAACTATCGAGAAAGGTTAAGTGATTACCCAACATGAAAGCCATATACTTTTCCATATTATTCGGAATTGCATTGATATTCATTTGACATTTTCCACCTTTTTTATTTGTATATGTATGCTTCTTGACTATTTCACCAATCTCTTGCATGATGAAATGAGAGTCATACCCACGGAGATTATGGAATATCACAGGTATTTTAATTTCTTCTGGTTTTATTCTGAGTTTTAAATTACAATCTTGATGAGCGGATCCTCTGTACTGACCAGTGATATGACAGTGATCTCTTACTCTTAGATCGGTTTTGTTATATTCTTTCTCGCATATGTGGCATTTATCAGCTTTTTGGAATTCTTCTTCATCGTCTTTGGTCATTCTTAATGGTTTATTGAATTCTTTTTTCATAACCTTCTTACAACATTTAACTTCCTCCTAGCATAGCTTCCATGAATTTGTATACAGCTCTTTCGCCTCTATAGACCTGAACTGGTTTACTGTATTTATCATCATAGCAACAGACAACTTTGTATCCATATCCACAGTCTTTATGTTTTTGATATGATTCAGTATATGATTTATCATTGTTTGGTTGACATCCTTGTACTTTTTCTGTAATAGCCTCAAAATCAGCATAGATTACAAATGGAACAGCTAACTGTTTATGATAATTGTTAAATTTTAATATGTTATTATCTTTTTCAGGCATTTTTACAGCTTGTTTACCATTAATTACAATACAGTTTTCTTTATGATTATTAAGGATTGTTTCAGAACTGAAGCATTGTAGACAATGCATGCAAAAATGTTTTCTGTGTTCGTGTTTCGTCTGATTGTACATGAATTTATTGAAGTCTTTTATTAATACATAATGTTTGTTTTCGTTTTCTGTGATCAATAACAAGTTCATATGATCTTCGTACTTTTCTTTGGATACATAGATAGGATATGGTTGCTTTTCCTCATAACCGAATACATTGATATTGATTTCATTTTGTTTTTCTATTTTATTATACAGTTTGACAGTCACTGGGAATTGAATTCCAGAGTAATCTAATTTTTCAATAAAATCTTTGTCGACTTTTTTGATTCTCTGTGGATATTTGTCTTGAGGGTTCAAGTACCTTATATGACACCATCTAAAACACTCATTGTCTTTATTTTTCATGTTTATCAATCCCTTAGCACTATTTCTTAGTTCTGAAGGTAATTGAATGTAAGATGATCCCTTTAATGGTTCGTATTTAACAATATTAATATAGTGGTTGTCAATAGATCTTATTGTCCATCCAGAACCCTCAGAAATCCATTGAGCTACACTATTTAATATCTGTTGTTTAGACAATTGTAACGCTTCAGCGATTTCTATGTGGTTAATAATCGTCTGAGCCACACTGTTAAAATATGCAGTCTTAGGCACTATTTCATCACCAGCTAGTTTCTCAAATGTGACCTTTAGTGTTTCAACAAATTTAATTCCTTTTGTATCACTTAGTAGGGTTTTAAAATGGTTTTCAATACCTTTTCTTGTTTGTTGTAATTGTGTTAAAGGGTCTTTATTATTCTTTAATGTAATTTCGAAGGATTTAGTATAACCTTTTAGAGCTTTGTTTGTTTGCTCTATCTTAGTCCTTGGAGCTGGTACAGGTTTAACTGTTTTTTTAGTCCTTGGTGTAGGAATTGGTGTCTTTTTTAATTGTTCTATTTCTTCTAACCATTCAGAAGGTGGGGGTGGTAATCTTTTCCTCTCAAAATAGTCAACCAATTCTTTTACTGTTTGTCTTGGTGATTGGTTTGGTTTTACACTCTTGCGAGGTGTTGGAATAGGCCTCCTTGGTGTTGGAACTGGTTTGGTATCATCTACGATGATAATTTCAGGCTTTTTCTTCTGTTGCTTTAAAAGCAATTTGATTAGTTCTGATTTACTAAGTTTCTCAAGATCGATCTTGTTCATTTTATATACTATAGTATAGATAATTCTTTATATGTATTCAGTTGGTGCGTTTAAGTATGGTTGAGAATTTAAGTGATCCAATCATGGATCCATTAAACTATATATTTCTTAGTTTTTATTGTGTGTTTAAATGAACGAATTCACGGATCTGCCTATTAATATTATCCATATGTTTATTAGTTTTCAAATGACAGAATTTTCCAGCAAGTGAGTAGTTGATATTGTTATTACATGCACGGCAATACCACTCTTTATTTAACATATAACGAGTTTTGGATCTTTTAATAGCTTCTTTTTTGGCTTCTTGGGTTTGGTATATAGGCGGTCGCCCCCTACCTCTTTTTATTATTACTTCTTTTTCCATTATATTATTACTATATATTATTTTATCTTTATATGCGTTTAAATATGGTTGAGAATTCAAATGATCCAGTTATGAATCTTTTAAACTATATTCAGATATTCATTTCAGTTTTCAATTCAGCTATATTATCAACTTTTGTTTGTTTCAACACATTACATTCCTCATCGTATTTATTGTTTTCTATCTCATTGCAGATAATATTCAATAACTGTTTCAATGTTATATCTTCATCCATTTCATGTATTTTTTTATGATAAAGTTTCAATAATTTCTTTTTATATTGTAACATATCCAATCTACGCTCATTATCGTATATTTTATCACGAAGATTGTCTGATTCATCTTCACATTCATTAATTTGAACATTTATTTTTTCAATATATTTCTTAATACCACTCATGATATATATAAACATTATATATTTTTGACATCTTTTAACGGTATCCATGAATTAAATTCTTTTGGATAACCAGACCATGATACCAAAGCTTGTTTTTTCTTGTAATCCCTCCTAATGACTTTGCCAATTCTGAATACATCCTGTTTTGCTAATTGTAATTCAGGTTCATAAAATGACCCTTCTATTGATTCATTATTAAGATCCTTTAACTTATATGTAATAGGGTTTGTGTATTGTATCTTATCGACTGTAAACACTTCTTCAGTCCAGTTTGGTGTATAACCCTTGTCGAACACATTCCGTTTATACTTTGAAATTCTAACCTTATCACCAACTTTAAATTTTGGTTTATATGATAATAGTTCCGTATCATATAGATTGAAATAAACAGTTCCTTCATTCTTTTTCATAGATGCTTCAATAGGTTTCATTTTAATACTTGAATGCTTTGTACTGTTGTATTCATTTAATAGTTTTGGTAACATGTCTAAATATTGTGTTGTATTTTGAGCTGTAAATTGTTTCCACATTTTAGATCTTAATGTTCTGTTAAATCTCTCAATAACAACAGCTTTACCTTCATTGAAAGTAGAATACATCTCAATATTATTTTTCTTTAGCCAGTCTTTGAAAGTTTTATTATAGAATTCAGACCCTTGGTCTACCCATAAATATTTCGGTTTTCTTTTATACTTTTTAATAACATCATCAAATGATTCAGTAATTGTATTACCGGTTTTATTTTTAATGGGAATGCTCCAAGCAAATTTTGAAAACACATCAATGATGTTTAACAAATATCTATATCCTTTATTCCATTTTGAAAACTTCTGCATTTCTACAAGGTCAGCGCTCCAAATATCATCTATTCCATTAACAATAACACGTCTCTTTTGAAATTTCCGTTTGATTGGTTTATGTAGTTCATTTGCAAGGAGTTCAGCCCAATCATTACTCAACTCCTTTTTACGTTTTTTGACTTCCTTTTAACACCTAATCCAAGTTTTTGTTTTACATCAATCGTGTTTCTAGCCAACCAATGCCCCCATTGTCTTTCATTATACGGTACGTTGTCTAAAGCTTGAACCATTTTTCGGTCTGCCTTATTTTTACATTTCCTATCATCCTTGCAGACTGAATAATCGACATCATGTTGCATTGCTATTTCATCAGTTCTTCCTGTAGGTTGGTCATATATTTCTAATATTTGGCCAGTTGTTGGGTCATATTTCACTTGACTCTTTAAATCATTATATGGGCCAGTATATTTATGGCCGGGTAATGTCCAACCGCCTTTTGGTTTCGGAAGCTTCCCAATGGCCTTATGAATATCAATCCCACTACCTTTATGCAATGGATCTAGTTTCTTACTAATATCTGAAGTTAAACTATCTAAGGCTTGATCCAAATATTTATCAGCCATTCCTTTTATTTTTTGTTTAGCATAACCAGATTTAATTGCCTTTGATGCTCCGATTCTACCTAAATTATACAAACCTTTTAAAGCGCTTTTAGCTGCTATTTCACCAAGACTGTGACTACCTTCTATATTTAAAAAGCCCCCATCTTGTGAGGGCTCAATTAGTTTCCCTGTTTTTGTTTTATAAATTTGGTTTTTGTTATACCACATTCAGCGCAAGTGCATTCCAACATAGTTCGACCATTTTTAGTTTTCACATATCGTTCGCTTCCTGGAACACATTCAGTGAATTTCTTCTGTCCAACACAATATGATTTTACCATTATATATATAAGTTAGATATTTCTAAAATAATGTTCGAGGAATCTCTCATTCTTCATTGTATCATATATGTCAAATACTTGCAATAAATTATAATACGAATTCCCCTTATTCATTTCGTTCAGAAAGTATAAACAGAAGTAGCCACATGTAGACGTTTTTATGTTTTGGATTTGGTTGTTTTGGTGAAGCAGTGTCATATTCCTTCTTTTCGCATGATTTACGATCTCTTGAAATGGAGGCATACCAAAACTGTCAAAATAATTTATCACGTTGTCTTTTACATAAGTTGTAACCCAATGAGATCCTGCCATATAACTAGGTTCCAGATTGTAAATAAATAATGCTTGGCTATGATTATGTGGAACTCTTTCATCCCTTGACAGAACATCACTGATTGGGATGTTTAAATATCTGCACCATTTCATTAGATCATGATTACTTAACGGGATGTCTTTGTGGAATTTCGGTTTTACAGTATTGCTCCGAGAAGAGGAATACCATTGAAAGGGCTGCTTTTCCCTAATAGCAAGCCTTCGCCCCTTTTGGTCGTCTTTTTTTTTGGTTGTTTTTTTTTAATCCCCATACCTATCGTATTATCGGGCCAACTCCCATAAAATGGAGGTGGTCTATATACACCAATTCTTGGAGCTCCCATACCCTTTTTCTTACTAGTTCCCATTCGTGGAGCCCCACTACCAGTTTTACCAGTCAAAGCATTTAGAAGGAGTGGAACACCAATGCTTGCCAACAGAGTGCCTAAAAATCCACCTGATTGTGTTTTTGTTGGTTTCACATGAACACCTGAACCTGAATGAAGGGCTTTCAATATATCCTGTTTTTGTTTCGCAGATAAAAGATGCTTATATTCTATCAGCTTATTAATTTTGTCTTGTGGTACGAGAAAACCACCCGACTGTACGCCTTTGCCAGATATTGATTTCACAATCTGAGAAGCACCTTCTGAAGCCAATCCAGCAAGAGCTGATAGCCCAAGGGTTTTGCCTATAGTTGGTGCTAGCGTCTTTCCAATACTTAAGATAGAAGTTAGTAGACTACCTCCAACCTGTTTTCTGATATTACTTTTAACAAGTTTGATATCCATACCCTTATTCATCATACGATTCTTCTCCAATCTCTTCTTCACCATCGATGATACATATAAAACGTCATTGCCATGAAGAGATTTATTTGATAGTCTGAGAACAATAGTTTCCCTTTTTTTGAAAGCATTGCTAAGATTCTTCTTTTGATTGTCAGACAAATTTACTTTGATTTCAAAAAGCTGAGTCATTTCTTATATATAATATATATTATATAAAATTTCACATAATATATATGAAATAAGGATATTTATTTTACACTATAACCAATTCATTACCCACCTTGTCAATGACAACAGATTCTTCATATAGGACTACAGCATGAACATTGAAGTTTGCAACTGCATTCTGGCTTAGTCTATACCTAAAGATTAGCTGTTTCGGATCTCTTGTTATTTTTTCAGTTTGATACGTAAGATTAAAGTAAATCAACCCATACAGAGAACTATAGTTTGCTAAGTTCAGCTGAGTTCCTGCTGTTATAGTCATTTTTCCGCATAGTATATGACATCAAATCGTTAAAGATTCTCACTTTTGATTCTGTATCATACTCTGTTTCTGGATAAAAGACTCCATTTCCATATTCTAGTCTACAGTTTAAAAGGGAAGAGTTATTATCAGCAGCATTAAGTTTAAAAGTGTTCATTAGATAAGGACTGTCTTCTTCAACTGCATCATTAGGCGGGTTTGTTCTTTTCAAGTAAACAAAAATGTGTTTGACATTGTCAATACTGCTTGAAATCTGGAAAAATCCTGATGATTGTGTAGGAGCTGATGCTTCGTACATTTCCCTTAAATATTTCCACTGAGTTTCTTTAAGAAATGAACTAACGAAATTGCCATACAATGAATCCTTTGGGGTTAGTTTTGGCACCCATAGCAAAAACCTATTAACAACAATTCTTCCAGCATCAGTTCCATTAGCCATGTGAATGAGTTCACCATCGTTTTGTAGCTCAATGTTAAATTGTATTTGCATTGGTACAAGCATCTTATCTTCAAGTTCTTTAAAAAATGAGAACCTGTTCAATGGTATAATCACATTAATGTTTTTAGCACCACCAGTCCCATTGTCTCGAAGTGCTTGAGTTTGCAACCGGCGAGCTTCAAATCCTGTGTTATTCGCAGCTGTTGTAGCATTCGTGTCCAAATACCAGAAACTGTTTTTAGCAACTGATCTACTGTAATCATCAGAATACTCTAGCAGGTTTTTAACAAAAGTGACTTTATGGAGATTGTCAGTGTCATAAACTATTTTTCCTGCAGATTTAATTATTATGTGGTCAATTAAGGAATGCCCTCCATTAATTACCGTTATTCGATCAGCAGCAGCATATCCTGCTCCGTCTGCTAATTTCTGTAGTTGGAATTGGACTTCAATATAGGCATTGTACCAATCGTAGAAACTCGATCGATCATTAATTGTAAATTTATAACCATTTTTCGTTTGGTGTTGACCGTTAGCTGGAGACCTGATTACATCATCGAGTTGGAATCGCACCAACTCATTTCTTTGAAGAAAATTATCTGTTCTAAAAGACATATATTATTATGTTATATAATTTTAACAATTAAAAAATATATTCATTGATTCTATACAAATCTAACTCTACGTCTTCTCCTCAAACCATCTCCAGAAATGAGTCTATTCAGTATCATATCAGTACTTTCTTGATCTAGTTTTGGCTGATAATGTTGCTGCAGCTGTTTAATGGGTGAGGATGGAACAATTGCTGTTTGTCTTGTAGCTCCTTTTCTCAAATTTGTCAATCTTTTCATTATCAAATCACCAGATTTTTGAGATACCGCCTTACCCAGTCGCTCACCTGCATGGGATATCCCCGATTCTAACGCCTTCTTTGCTATTGGCTTAGCAAATTTCTTGAAAACAGATGATGCAACACTCTTTAATGGTTTGAAAATATTATCAACGATAAGCCCAGACCCTTTGTGTCTGATATACAAATTTACCAAGTTTTGGATGGTAAAATCTTTTGAATTCATACGGTTTCATTATACTATTATGTTATATTATTCTATACTTTTCAGAATTAGTGAGAAAGATGTATCTGCTCCATTCAGGTCAACTAATCTTCTTTTTCCATCAGTAATGTATACCCTGATACTACTAATATTATTCTTATTGACTGGATTGAATGTGACTCTTCGTGGTTCGAGGGTAAAGGAGTAACTAGGTTGGAGTACACTGGTCGAGAAGGAATAAATGATGTCTGTATCTTGACCGTCGACAAGACTGTCGTTTATTAGGTTACAATGGATATTCAGGATATCTGTGTCTTGACTGAGATTGGGCACTTTCGGCCCTATATTTGTTTCATTAGATAATACTGTCTTATCAAACCCGATTAGATCATTAAAATTGGAATGCGTCAAATCAAGCTGATAATTCTGAGTCAATGTAATCGTAACCCTAAATGTTGTATTATCGAATTCAAGAGTGATAGGATACGTATCACCAGTCTTCGTTATATCCTTGATATATGTATTGAAGTCTGTATAATTCCATACTCCGGCTGGAAAGGTGATGTTGTTAAATGTTGAACC
Source organism: Dendrophyllia cribrosa (assembly GCA_024195265.1). NCBI lineage: Eukaryota > Metazoa > Cnidaria > Anthozoa > Scleractinia > Dendrophylliidae > Dendrophyllia > Dendrophyllia cribrosa. The sequence continues at coordinate 25,327,954 of JAJLRJ010000006.1, forward strand.
ACTATCAGAGCTAAATTTAATTAATTGATTATTGTATCCAGCATTAACATTAAACCATGTAAAACTCATATTGATAATTCGGTTAAGGCCAATCACATATTGAATATTACTATCCAAATCTATAGACCTGTTAAATTTAGTTGTGAAATCCTCAGGTTTATTATTCAATTGATTTTTTACACTATAAGATGATAAAACTATCTCTCGTTCCATTTATATAATAAAGTTACATTATATTTTTAAAATATTGACTGTACAATTTACTATATTGCGACCTATTGATTTTCGACATTTTCATTAATTTATCTAGTATAGTTACTCCCATATTCCTCATCTCAATGCTCGTATTCCCTGCCAATCTTTCACCAATAATCAATTCCAATTTTTTCAAAAGCTGCTTTACATCATTAAAAAACATAATATTTCCACCTCTCTGTTTTCTTCCTCAGCCTTTGATTCCAGAACCTTTCATTGTTTCCAATTTAGTATTATAATGTTTTATGTATTCATTTAAAGTAACTCTTGCGTTGTCTATTCTTTTGTTTTTCATTTGTCTCTCGGCTTCAGATATAGCCCCACTTTTGAACTGTTTTGTAACATGTGACTTAAATCCACCTAATTGACTTCTTTTTGCTTTAGCATTTTTTATAATCTTATTAAGATATGTCTTAGTTTTTTTGTCTGTTATTGATGATTGATTCAATATCTTATCCACATTTTCATAATTAGTAATACCAAGATCATCCAAAATCAAATTACTTTCATCTTCATCATCTAATCCATAGTCCATCTCATCGTCGTCATCATATTCTGGCGGTAAATCATCTGGTTGATTAACAAAGTATTCAGGATCAACATAAATATTCTTATTTCCTTCCATAAGATCTTGTAAAGATTCTTCATAAGTAGGTGGTTTAGGTACAATTTGTTTATTTTGATTTGGTGGGACATAATCACCAAATAAATCATCAACTTGCATGTCTTCGAAAGGGTCAACTTCAGGCATATAATCAATACCTTGATCAGCTCTTTTAGGTGCTCTTTTCTTTCTTATGGGTGCCCTTAAATCTAAATTACTGTCAATAACATCATCTAATTTACTAGTAACTGGTTTGAATACCTTCGCTAATGACTGTTGGCTTGTCTGCTCACCGATATTATGTTTTGTGATTACATCATGGACATAATTGATTTTATCCCCTAATTCAGATTTTCTCTTTGCAAGTTCTTTCCACTTAAGTAAACTCATTTATTGTTATATTATTACGTTACATAAAAATGAAAATCATATATAAAAAATAACGTTTAACACTGTGTTATACACCGTGTTGAACACCGTGTTGAACACCGTGTTGAACACCGTGTTATACACCATGTTATATTGAAATAATATACCCATATAATATAAATGATAATACCAAATTACGATGTTGAAGACGATATGGTCTCGAACTTTAGACAGTTATATGATTTCATGCCAGATCAATCATTTAGGATGTTGGTTTGCGGCCCAAGTGGTTCGGGAAAAACAAATACACTTATGCATATGATTTACAATTTATTGTACTTTGATAAAATATACCTGTATGCGAAAAACTTAGAGCAGTCCAAGTATCAGAATCTTATGGATATGTTCCAGCCAATAAGTGATGAAGCTGGTTATAATGTTATTGAAGCAAGCAATGATCAAATTATTCCTGTAAATGATATTGATAATGAAAGTCAGAAAATAGTGATATTCGACGATTTCGTATGTGATAAAAACCAAAAACCATTAGTCGACTATTTTATACGAGGGAGACACAAAAACTGTAGTGTGATTTATTTGAGTCAGAGCTATTATAAGACACCGAAAGACATAAGATTGAACTGTTCACATTTCTGTATATACGAATTCCCAAGTACCAATGAGAAAAGTCTAATTTGCCGTGAAAACAGTATTTCAAAACAATTATATGATAAAGCAACTAAAGAACCATTTTCATTCATATATATTGATAAACCAAAGAAATTCACAACCAAGAATTTTAATGAAAAAATATAATCAAAGTAATATAATGTTATTATATAAATGAGTTACTCAAACGGACGTTTACCTGAATCAACATTTAATAATCAATCTCAACGGGGATTACCTGGTGTCGGGTTTGTATTAACAGATGACGGAAATTATGATATTCAGAATAAAAGATTGACAAATGTTGCAGAAGCTATTAACAATAACGACGTAATCACAAAGCATCAGGTTGACACGCTTGGAGCAAGTTTGGAAAACAAACTGATTCAACTGAGGGCTGATTCTCTTCAAGTTGACGGATCATCTCATATGACTGGAGATCTTGATTTGAGGGGACATAAACTAATTCTACCCGGTGAGATTGATATGGATAGAAAATTAATCACAAACATGGACGCTGATTTGAATAATGACCTGGCTGCTGTTAATTCGATAACTCTCAAAAATCAGGTCAATAACAAAGCAAACATTACAGATGCATATATGAAAAATAAAAGAATAGGATTGACTGATCACATGGATGCCAATTATCATTCTATATTAAATGTTCAAGCAGCTGGTGATAACGATGCTTTTCCTTTTTATCATGGAAAAACACATTTTTTAAATTATGATGGTCAACAATGCGATGCGAAGAATAAGAAAATCGTAAATGTAATAACCGATGAATCCAATGATTTAAGTAGTGTAAACATGGTTACTTTGAAAAAATATCATCCTAATACCGATCCTTCACACACACACGAGGTCTTGAAAGATATTGATCTGAAAGAACTTCATAATGTTGTCAAGTCAAAACCACAGACATACTTGGATTTAGCTGCAAGTTACAACAATCTTGTTTCATATAATGATGTTAAAAACATTTTTGTCAGTCGTAAAGAGATGTTGTCAATGGAGACTGGTTTGGATATGAATAATAATACAATTTTCAATATAAAAGATCCAACAGCAGTTGATCATGCTGTGAATAAAGGATATGTAGATGATGAAGCAGACAAAAGGCTTTCTTTATCAGGCGGAACAATGACTGGTACTCTTGATATGGGATCGGAGAAAATCATTGGTCTTCCCGATCCAAAAACATCCAATGAAGCAACATCAAAACAATATGTTGATACACAGCTAAATGAGAAGACAGTAGCTCTGGCAGTGGAACTAATAAAAACAGAAGCTGAACTCAAAAAATATGTCAATGAATCGCATATATCGTCAACCTCCTACTTGAAGGATGAATTCCGGTATTTGATGGAGGATGTGGATGAATCCAGCTCTGAACATAATATAACAGTGACTGGAATAACTGATTTTTCAAGTTCTCCACATCATTTCAATAAGAAGGCGTATGATTTGAAAATAACAAAAGATGTTTTCAATGAATACTCTGGGAGACTTGGTTTCCACATGTTAAAACTTCCAGAAGGAGAATATGCGATTTGTATTGAATTCTTTCCCGCTTCCATGACGGGTGTGAGCGTTGACGTTGTGAGCACAAGCCTGAATATCAATCAACAATCAACAAAAAAATTTGTGAAGTATTCAAGGTCAATTATTCACATGCATAAATGGCAGATTTCTCCACCTGAATTCATTTTTCTGGATCTGAAATGGAAAGGGACAGCTGACGATGTCGTTCAAGGCCCAGCAAAGCTGATTATTTATGGCGTTAAAGGTTCTCAATCAGATGTTGAAAGTTCTGTTTATGATTCTCCCTTTGTTTATGAAAATAACAAAATGGTGATGGAGACCGATATTGATATGAATTCACACAAAATCATGAATGCAACCCATCACTTATTTGGGCAATTAAAAACAAATGAAAGTGGTGGAAAAATATTTTTATTAAATGGTTGTGACAAAATCATGATTCCAAACGGTAGCAAATTAACCAAGATAATAGGGCATTATAATCTTCTAGCTGGTAGTTATCAACCATTATCCATAAGCATACACCATGGCTTCTTTTTATCTCAAAAAGCAACATTTACATTATCTGGCAGACAAAGGCAAACATTAGATATCAACCTCAATTTGACATATGGTCATATGGTTGTGGAGATGGTTGAAATGGTTAAAAATCAAGACATTTCATTATTAATCGAATACACAGCACCATAAATTAATATAATTATATTATATATGCTGAATTTGGATAACGCAATTAATTTTTGCAATAAATTTTTCACAACCCAAAAAAACCTACATCCTAATACTAAAGATGAAATATTAAAATCGGCTTTAATATATCAATTTTTGTACATTAACTATTTGAATAAGCCAATATCATTTAACCAAATATTAGAAAAACACTCTGACATTGGATTAATACGACCAGGTTCTTGTACTCTAAATACCAAATACCAATTTTTAATTAAACATGCTATTTTTCATGATGCATTTGGAAGATTTTATAATGACTATGAAATGGGGCCTGGATACACATATTGCTTCCTTTCAATACCGAAGAAATTAAAAAGATCTCCAATAATGGGCCAAATAAGTGGTGTATTATATTGTCTTATTTCAAATCCTAAAATATAATATGTACTAATAATATATAGAATAGAATGACTAAAACAGATATCTTTCAATTTAATCATATCGATAAGTGTATAAGCAAAGAAAAATTATCTGAAATCAAAGCGTTATATAGATATTACCACAAACGCTTTTGGTGTTATAAAAAGGCTTTCAAATATTTTAAGAGATTGAATTTAATTGTAAATGTTACTTCAACAGGCTTAGTAGTTATTGGTACAATAGCTGGTAGTATCACATTAAATCCTGCTATACTAGCTTCTATTTCTGGAGCTGGTTTATTGCTTAAGACAATATCTGAAATCAAGGACTATAAGAGAAAAATTGAAATGTCTAAATTTTCTTATATGACTTATGAAAAAGTGTTAGTTGATCTACGGTCTTTTTTAAGAGGAAATCAATTCAACCACACTGTTTTCATCAATGAAATGAGACAGTTAGATGAAATAATCATCGATCTTTGTCCTCTTGCTGATAAATTCGAGAAACAGTATGATAAAAAATTCGAGTAAATTTTATTTTATAATTCATTCAAAGGGAAAAACCCTTCACATGACGTATGACTTCATCATGCAACAGGTCACCTTTTAATAATTTTGTTGACATCATTCTTTATTAATTTATAAACATCATCCCACCATTGTTCATAAAATTTTAATGTCTTTTTAGAAGAAGTTATTTTTATTTTATCATAAGGTAATCCTAAAATTTTTAATAATCTTCTCAAAACATAGGTTACACTAATCATCCGTTTCCGGTTCTTATTGACTTCTGGTAACACGTTGTTTATTAATCCAAAAATCTTATATATTTTGTTACGGTCTTGATAACTCAAATGAATTTCTTTATTATATTTATTGATTATATTTTCGATATGATATTTTCTTACATATACACTCTTTTTTCTTATTCTATATAAATTTTCATGAAAGTCAACATATGAATTAACTAATTCATAACCATGGACGGAACCGCAATTTAGACAGACGCTCATACCATCTATACTATTTATATCTTGTTCACTACAGCATGACTTGACCACTCTCACACTTCTGTCAACTTCTGCCAGTTGCTCATCACAAAAGGGACAGGTCAACTCACCAATACTCATCATATAATCGTGAATATCCAAATTACAATAATTCATTCTATACTATTATATGAGATTATATTTTTTTAAAACAATAGCTATAAGCGGTGCGTGTCTAAATTCCCAGAAAACAAAAATAGCGAACATGTAAAAATCGGCTAACGCGAATTTATTGCTACCGAACGATGTCATTTCCTCACAATATATATTCCCACGCGTGGGAAACTATCTTTGTTCCATTGCGTAGATGTTATTACGCGAATTTATTGCTACCGAACGATGTCATTTCCTCACAATAAATATTCCCACGCGTGGGAAACTATCTTTGTTCCATTGCGTAGATGTTATTTTTAATCCAAATGCTAATCATGGAAGCTGTCATAAAAGGTGATGAAACAATAAATATTCCCACGCGTGGGAAACTGAACCAATATAAACAAGAGTGGAAGGCATAATATTTCGCACACCTTTGATATCACTGATGGATAAACAGCGTTTTATTGAGTTTAGAACAGATCGGGCAAAGTTGAGAGATCTTGTAAAGTTAAATCAAACCCCATAATATGTTGAAAATATTTTCTCTCGTGATCTGAAACAATAGCTATAGTGATGACTCATTTCATAGGGGGCTTCCCCTGTTTTTTCCGAGAATGTCACACACCGATAACTCCATCCTGTTTACAATCTGATGACTCATTTCCTCACAATAAATATTCCCACGCGTGGGAAACTATCTTTGTTCCATTGCGTAGATGTTATTTTTAATCCAAATGCTAACTCTTTGATGGTTGTCATAAAAGGTGATGAGACAATAAATATTCCCACGCGTGGGAAACTCAACCAATATAAACAAGAGTGGAAGGCATAATATTTCGCACACTTTTGATATCACTGATGGATAAACAGCGTTTTATTGCGTTTAGACGAAAAGGAAATCACGCAATGGAATAAACGCACCATTTTGTTTTTATTAACATATAGTTTCATTTGATTTTTCTATATTTTTTAATCCAACAGATGGGAAGTAGTTAAGACTTGGCTTGGTATCAGATCAGTTTTACAAAACTGATCTGGTACCGCCAAGTCCTTAACTACTAATGTTCTCTTTTTAAACTCGTATTTTTAAACGCGCATGGTTCACTATTGAAATCCTTTCAATAAGAAAAATTTCTTTCCATTAAACAATTTAAAACAAGCACTGAACGAAGTGCTATTAATAAACAGGTTCAGAAGAATCGGTGATGAAATAAGTAAGGCCTGGTTCAAACGTCGAACTTCACATGTGCCGAATCTAATGCAAATGAGCAAGAACAATAGATTTTGCTCATTTGCATTAGATTCGGCACATGTGAAGTTCGACGTTTGAACCGGGTCTGAGATAAGAAATTAAACCTTCAATGCTATTTTCGGAATACAATACAAAATACAATTTTATCAGCTCTAGCTATATCTTGAAACAACTTAAAAGAACCCTAGTCATCCAAAATGCACTGCGCGCCCAAACGGTGAAATCCGCCATTTTCGATGCCATCGAAATTACTGAACATTGCATAGTGAATCGGAATCTTACTGCATCGTCCCAAGTTGTGTAAATGAAACTCTGTAACTGTTATCGTTGCCTTTTTGAATTATTAGTCTATCGGTTTGAATGATTTTTTCGTAGTTTTGCGCTACCGGTGGACAAGGTTTTGACATCCAAAGTCAATGGTCTTATGACCTCACGGTTTCCCAAGCGTCGACAGTCGAAGGAGCCAGGAAATGCAAAGAAAACTATTCGTGAATCGACTTTCCACCTTTGGATTGCGAGCAAAAGTGAGGTTGGAATCGTACGGCTAAACCATAGCCAGTTCGTCGAATTGTTGTTGTTAAAAAATGTAGGTCAATGTGCAATAGTTGCATCCGGCCGTGAGAATTATGAAACAGCAAACATGCTGGAGATTCTGCTGGAGATTCAAATATTGTCAATATTTCACAAACTGATTTCATGATGGATGCAATAACGCCATACGTTTAACAACGAAAGTACAGCCTAGCTCCGAGACACGCAACTTAAACGCAGAATAAACTCTGAGGAGTCGAAAACAATTGTAACATGCCATTATTCTATGGAATCATTGATGAAGAAACACTATCTCGGAAGCCATGCTAACCGCAGACTTGCGCTCACACAAAATCACGGACTGAGAAATTAACTCAGTGATCCTAGCATTCAGCGACTAACTACTGATCTTGCAGACTATGCGCCAAAGAAACAATATTGTTATGCCGAGAACTAGCAAACAGCGATGGCATAACTAAATATTCTCATAATAAACGGCTCTGGAAAGCGTAAATATCTCCTGTCAGTATCAGAGACTTTCCTAAGTTCAAAGAATCGGCAACATTGAGAACAACAGTCCTGTTATATCTTAATTTTGATCTATAAAAAGAAAACAATCTCTCAGACACGTACTTGGGGTAACCCTATTCTAAAGCAGGGCTGAAATGCTTTTTTTTGCGACAAGCAAGATTTGTGCTAGGCCTGTCATCTTTTGTAACGATATTTTTATAAATATCTCGCCTCTGACCTGTCGCGGCGATTTCCTTACTTTTGGTCACGCGCCACGTGTAATATAATACCGAGACTCCCGTTGTAAACAAAAACAAAGGTGTGGCTGGCTAGGATCCTTTAAAATAAGAACCTGTAAACAGCTCGAACTCGTGGCGTCTTTATTAAACCCAAAGCATTATTTACTGCTTTAACCCTATTCAGCCTGGGCTTTTTTTGAGTTCCTGAGCCTGGGGGGGGGGGGGGGGGGCACATTGTGCCCCCCCCCCCCCCCTTCGTAACTTCAAGAACATTAAGGCTATGACAATGAAACCTAGAGGGTACATAGTACGTCCAAAATGTCCCCTTTGCGGTCCGCACAATGGAACGATGACGTCATATGACGTAGTTATTAGGTAATTAGTTATACGGCCGCCATCTTTGTTCCGCCATCTTGGAATTCTGAAATTCTTCAAAACCTCTTAAAAACCGTCCAAATTTACGCAAAATCAATCAAAACCAATAAATAAACACTAAATGACGTAAAAAATATAAAAGTTATACCAATAAACATTGTTTTTCTCCATTCAAAGGTACAAATATGCAAATTTCAAAAAACATGGCTGTCAAAATCTTGTTGCCATGGAAACATCAAGTCACGTGATCAAAAAATTGTCATATGAAATTGTTGCCAGATAAATTTTAGGAAAAGTCACAAAGTTTGATGGCGTTTGAATACATATTAAAAAAGTTATGAATGTTGAAAGTTAGCGCGGGCACTTTGTGCCACCCTCCCCCCCCCCCCCCCCCCCAGGCCGAATAGGGTTAAGTGCTTTTACGGAGAAACATAAAATTATATCTGAAAAGTAAGACTACATTCAGCAGCCGACACTTGAAACCACGATCGCTTCCATCCTTCACGTGCACCCTACAGAATCTACGACACTTTCATTCTCTTAAATAAATATTCGGGTCTGGTTCTTATCTGTGGACTGACTATAGTGGTCAAGAAATTTAGCTTTCCTAATTTCCATGTTATATTGCCAAATGCCACCAAATATCAAAAAATATATAACGAAATTGAATAAAACTGTTCCCCAGAACAAAACAGAACAAGCGGTTTGGGAAAATAGAGAATAGAAACAGATTGCAGTTCATGCATCAAATTAAATTTGATGGTTGCTTAATTGTATGGTTGTGCTCCCTATGATACATGTAACTCTTTAATAGGCCGGGCACAGCCTTGCTACATTGACTAAACCGATCAATGACAATAGTTTTTACATAAAAGAATAAAAATAGAGAGGCTAAACACGACTCCCACTCGTCGCAAAAAATATTCAAAATGCTTTTAAAAAGCGTAAAGCTTTCCCAGTAAGATTTCGAGACAATTGCATCTTTAGATCACAGTTATGAAGTTGCCTTCTGCAATGATGTTGACGCGAACCATCGAAAGGACCTTTTACCAACGTTTTTGGTTGCAAAGAAGACGAAGTGAAATGGCGAAAAGCCTCATTCGGAAATCGAAAGTTTCGACTCGCTGTGCACCCTCCCTCGAGCTTCGCCGGCGAGGTTCTGTGAGACACGTATTTCTAGTACTCAAATCACCGATTTCGATCAAACTTGGCACAAAGGTCGGGGGTCATGAGTAGATACGTACATATACCAAAATATAAGGTCAAATTTTTTTTTATTCTCTCTGAGTTGTAGGGTCCTCTGCATGCCTTAAACTAACATTTACGTTCCATTTAATTAACATGAAATGTACCTTAAACAAATGTTTAATTGTTGTTTAATGGATCTTAAACGTGCCTGAAACTAGCGTTTCAGTTCCATTTAATGAACATTAAATGTACCTTAAACAAATGTTTAATTGTCGTTTAATAGATCTTAAACCTGTCTGAAACTAACATTTAAGTTCTATTTAATGAGCATTAAATGTGACTTAAACTAATGTTTAGTTGTCGTTTAGTGGATCGTAAACGTGTCTAAAACTAAGTTCCGTTTAATGAAAATTAAATGTGTCTTAAACAACTGTTTAAGACACATTTAATTTTCATTAAACCTACATTAAGCGTGAGCCTTAATGTATTTTAATGTAGGCTTAAGCAAAAACTAAACTTAGGTTTAAGTTGCTTAAACGACAACTTAAACCTATTAAAGTTAGGTTTAAGATGGGATTAAGTCAAGTTTAAAGTCGCTTTCAGCCACATTAAGATCCTTAGATTTAGGGCGAAATGTGTCTGAAACAAGTATTTCATAAGGACCACAAACCAGTGTTGTTTGCACTAAATTCACTCAGTAAACAAAGTAGCATTCATCACTACTAACAGAAACGTTTTAATGGCAAATCTCTTCTTTAACAAGCAAACATTGACATTGAAAGACAATAACCTTAACTTAACAAAAACTTAAAAAGAGATTTTTAACTTGAGCTACAGCTGATGTTCAGAATTTAACTTCATACATTCTGTTCTATTCATTTTCGACTTTTTCATATTTGAATTATTAAATTATGAATTGTCTATAACGTGTGTAATAAATGTATTTAAAAAAAATAATTCTGAAATACATTTAACAGCGATGCTTTTTCTTCAATATTTTCAATCATATAAATAAGTTGTAATAAAACATAGAACTGAAAAAATCACATATTTACATCAAACAGGAGTAAAATCAGCCATCAATCATTTACTGGTAAGACAGCTACAAACATTTAAGAGCACCAATCCACAAAGTCTTGACTGATTTTTTTTTACTAAAAAGAATGTCATGCAGTAAAAACTTGGCAATATTTTAAGATCTTTTTTGGTAGAAAAATGACACAATTTTTTATTAAATATTCGGTAACATTCTTTCCCATAGCTAGTCTTGAATGACATTGCAGAAGACAAATTTAATTTACTGTGGTTTCCAACAACAGGCCAACTCTGAATTTTTTCTTGTTACAATAATTATTTTTCTAAGTACCAGAACCTAGAGCCAACAAAAATGTTATAAAGTAAACATCAACTTTATTTTGACACCTGAACTAAAATTCCTTTTTTTTTTTTTGCCCAACATGTCTGCTACTATGACTAATGGCATGGAAATAAACTCGTTTTTTATATATCATGTTGCCTTGATCTTCAGAGTTGACATGTTTGTTTTTGAAAAATACCATATTTACCATATAAGTTATATAGCACTATTTATTATGTATCAGTCACTTCTAGCAGTTCCTATATCCCACATAAAATGCTCTATCGCACAACTAAAAAGAAGGAAAATTCCCCACTCTGGGTGCATCCATTATACAGTGGAACTCTGATATAAAGAACCCTGGTGTAACAGAGACCCCAGTATATCAAACTATTTTATTCAGCCCAGTTAAGTGAAATGTATGGAACATGACCCCAATTAAAGGAAATTCTATTATAATAAACACATTTTCACAGTCCCATGGCACTTCATTATATTGGGGTTCCACTGTATATACTGCAAAAGTTACTAGGGAACACTAAATTACTGAGAAGTGGTACTAGTGCTTGTGGCTGTCTCTGGCTGTCTGACAGCCCAAGATGGACCTTCAGTTGCAGGCCTATCTAACACACCCACCACATTTCTGCACATGGTCTCTCTTCACTTTTCTAATCTCCCATGCAAGCTTTTTGGTTGAATAACCAACTAGTCTTTGATTAGTATCCCCTGTGATGGTATCTTCCTCCTCCTCAAAACTGCTTTCCTCGCTATTCATGTAATCGACATATAGTATCTCTTCACAGCACTTTCTGTCTTTTGCAGCAAGTGTGGGTTTTATAAGGTCGTAGCCAGAACAATGCCGCTCAAGTTTCTGTTGAAGAAAAAAAAAACATACAAATAATCACAATGACGCATAGTTAATCACCAGCAAAAATTAACACAATAATTGTATTATATTATAATGTGTGAAATAGAAATAAGACAAATTAATGTGTATTAACCCTTTAAGCCCTAACATCAAAATTTAAATTCTCATTTCTAGTCCTACATGTATACATTTCCTATAGAACTAGTGTGGAGAAATTGTTTGGATATCAAGAGAACTCATCTTGTGTGATCATGTCCTTAATTCTCATGACCTTTTTGATTGATAAGGCATTAATATTACAAAGAGCAATTTGATGCTGATCAATCTTTGGGTTTAAAGGGTGAAATACAACAGTAAGAGCCCAGCTAACTCGAACTCAGATAAAAATTTTCCTTGGATTGTTTGCTTAGCCAATTACTATGGGATAATCTGAACGCCTGCTACATGTATCATGAATAAGTTTCATAGTTTTCTCTGGGAGTTTGAGTTAGTGGAGTATTTGTAGATTTTAATGCTTAGTGACCATTCCCAATATTGAATACAAGTATTGGTAAAATTGGTAATGATTAGATAAAGATGCGGTTCAAATCCTCAAACTGATTTGTGGCAGCTTATTTTTGCCAATAAGGGGCATGGTACCAAGCTTAACATATTGCTGACTTCACAGACATTCACTGAAACGTAGGTTTTCTTATGTCAGGAACAATTGTCAACCACAATTGTCTGGGATGCACTGGAAAAAAAAATATAAAAAAATGCTTCAGAATTTCCTGATTCATCGCTGGCCATCTCAGATGATGTGAATGTCTTTTCATTTTATGTTTTCTTAATTGGCAAAATATGGGACAGTCAAATTCCCAATCGTCTGGGATTTTCCTGACATAGGAAAACCAGGCTGAAATAGTGAGACCAACTTTCCAGGAAAAGAATGTGAACAAAATATACCCTGGTTCATAAAAAGAGTAAAGTACTGTATGAAGTAGAAATAAACAAGTCATCCTATAGAACAGAAATAATTGTAATTGTAATTGGTAATTGTAACTTTGGATGTGGTTGCTTAAATAACAGTTATAACAGCAATAATTTAAAAGAAATGAGATCTCTCACAACCCATGACCATGAGCTACTCCCTAAAAGCCAAAGCAGTCAAACTACATGTACATGTAGTAAAAGTTGTCTTAAAAGCTGCAGCTTCATGTATGTACAAATGTAATATCACCTTTTAGTTATATGCAATAACAAAGATATTTGATATGTTGTGATGACCTATGCTGTACATAGAAAAGGTTGCACTACATTGTATTTTGTTTAATACATGGCAAAAGCTTATTTTTACCATAACGTTCATTTTCTGTAATTTGCAAGCGCATACATGTCAATGTATAAGAAATAGAGAATATTACATGGCCGCGCGAAGATACGAAATTTCTCTTCAAGTGTTGAAAAATATTTCACTCGTTCGCTGCGCTCACTCGTGAAATATTTTTCAACACGAGAAGAGAAATTTCGTATCTTCAAGCGGCCATGTAATGTTCTGTTTATTATATAAACACCAATGAAATCAAACCATTTCACTTTAATATTTTTTTGTAGTCCTAAAGTAGCAACGGTGTTCTTTTCACGTGTGAAGATAACATGTTATTCTCACGTGTGAAGATATGATGTTTACGCGCGAAAACTCACCTGGTATTTCATTGGTGTTTATATAATAAAACTATATCTTGGAAAATAACCAAATGGTTTTATTCTCAAAATGTATTCTGTTATGTAATTTTTTGAGCCCATATGTGTATGTTCGGTTTTGACTGGAGAAGTAAAAAAAAATAATGCATAGAGTTAAAAAAAAAATAATTAACAAATTATTTAAATTAACAACAAAGAGCAGTTTGCATGCTCAGAGGATCAGTGCCAGCACATGGTTGTGTGTTCATTGCCACAGCGTTTCAGTGTTAACAAGCCTTTAAATTTTCCACCATGTTGCATTGTTCTGGTTACCTGTGAAGCCCTTAATACCATGATGGAGTATTTTTTTTTTTTATATAAACCCTTACCCACTTTAGAATGACATGAAAATGTTTGGCACTGACATGTACATAATTATTTTCATGAAAATCAGCTAGATTTTTAGTACATGTATATTTTGAAATGAAACAGCCCTATAGTAAAATATTGACAAACTACAGCTGTATTGCTTCAGTACAAGTAACACATACCCTCTGTTTGCAATTCAGTCCATGGGCAGTTTTCTCCACCATGCTCTTTCTTCAATATTTCCGTTATTTTGTAAAAATCGCCTGGTTGGTTTCTGACTGGGGACTGTAAAAAAAAATACCATTTTGGGTACATTGCAAATTTTTAGCCTAGGAAAATTATGATTATTATTACAATGTATTTGTAAAATTAAGGAAAACTAAATTACTAGTATTTTTACATGTAAACACTGTTATTTAACTTACAGTACATGTAATGGTGGGGGAGCAGTACTTTTGTTACAGGCATTAATGTACACGTAAAGCATGGTGAAGTTTACATAACTAGTGAAAAGCAATTCTCTTAATCTTTTAACAAATTCAGTCCCCACTACTGCTATAGGAAAATCAAATGCATTAATGGAGAAGAGGTTAGTCTTTCCACACAACAAGGCAGCCATTTTACATATGCAGTTTGATTGGATGTCACAAAAATCAAGGCTGCAAGCCACAGCTGAACTCAGAACTGTACACTGTATGTTAGAAATAACTGGTCTTCCTGTTGGATTTGAAATGAAAATTTTGCATGGGAAGTATTAAGCAATTCCAATTTTGAAAACTGAAGAGAAAGGGGAAGGGAGAATTATGATCATACACTGTAGTGGCACTTTCAATGATGCACTGGGATTTCTGAAACATACAACAGTAATTCACTGTGAAATACAGTACATGTACATACCCCTCATTAACATCGAAACCCTGGGTTAAATTTTTTTCCACCAACTTTATGTAGAATGAACCGAAAAGGCTTCTGAAAAGGAAAAAGAAAACACTAGATGTAAAATGTAATACATGTATATTGGTTTTAAAATGCAAAAGTACAAAAAAAGGATAAAACTCTTAATAGCAATAACGACCTCTCTTCAAAGTAGAATCCCTGAAAAAATAAACAGGGTATATGTAGACTGTATATGTCTGTATATGTACATGTCAACTTATAGCTTAAATTAAGTAAATGAAAGGAAATAGCATTCACAAAAAGAAACAACCTCCTCCCTCAGCTCTGGAGACATGACTTGACTTTGCTAGTGAATAAATTATTGTACCTGTTCACTCTATAAAGAATCAGTCAAATACACTATACAGTGTACAATGTACATGTAAGTAACCTGGGAGTATTAACCCAAAATTCTTAAAATGGCGGCCAATTATAGATGTGAAAGGGCCACTGCCGGACACCGTTGTGCAAGTTAGTGGCCGTGTGTTCTTTACTTTAGCTTTTCATTTCAGTTTAAACTTAATTGTCGATACTCCGAACTCAACAAACTCGATCAGTTTTGTATTCTGCTGTCGGCTGTGTCGGGTCAAAGTGGTTGGAGCCACGTTTGAACGGTCAATTTGGCGGCGTATTTGAAGACACATGAAAACATGCATGCGCCCAAGGGCAGTTTGGAGCAAAAACAAGGTCGAACCGAACCGTTTTTAATATACAAAAAAGCATTATGAGAATACTTACTCGTAAACCATTGGGAATTTCTACATTCGACTGCCTGCGAGAGTTTCTTGTGGCACGTTTATTCCATTCCTGTCCATGTTGACTTGCCTTTCAACTTGTCTCCGAAGTTTGTTATTTTCCTCGTGGAGATTGTAATTCTTTTCTTCCAGCTTTTTTTGGCTCCCCGAAATGGCATCCAGTCTTTTGTTCATACTCTCCAAGAAAACAAGCTGCCTTTCCTGCACCGCATCATGCGAAGACGAAGCCATCGAAATTTACCACTGACGAAACCAAGATCGAATATTCCGCAACTTGATTGGCTGCGGTACATTTTTCGTGACGTCACGCCTCTATGTCATGTAAACATTCGCGCGGTTTGCGGTCACTTTCGCGCTCATTTTGTATAAAGATGTCGGCAGTGGAAAGTGAGTTATTTTTTTCGGCTAATGAAACACCAGGTCTTCAAGATTTTTTTAAGAACGAGTGTGACACTTGTGGGAAGTCTTTTCACATTCAAAAGTAGAGCCCTGTTGAAAAACATTGGCTTAGGGACTGGGACAATGGTAGTGATCGCCCACTTACCACTTACTTCCCTTTTCCTAAATGCCATATTCGTATAAAGTGGCTGCAAAGGTGCCTTTTAGGCGGGATCAGTTAGTCAGCCAGACAGTGCACTTTAACTCTGCGGGATTTTTTTTCCTTTTTTTTTTTTCTCACTTCTTCTTTTCTTGATTCTTTTTTCAGTAATATTCTGTTGCATGAATTCTTTTTTTTTTTTGTATTTCCTTCTCCCATCACCTTTTTAATGCTCTGTCCCTTAAATCAGTTACAATTTAGATTTAAGACACATTTAAGGAAATCTTAAATAAAGCTTAATATATAGGTGTCCATTTAAGTCACCTTTAGGTAATGCCTAAACATGGCTTAAATCACAATTTACATTTTAAGACACATTTAAAGTACTGCCTAAACATGACTTAAATTATTTATTAGATTTAATGTCAATTCAAGAATGCTTAAACAGAGTTTAAACTCACAATTTAGGTTTAAGACACATTTAAGAAAATCTTAATGAAGCTAAATATAGGTGTTCATTTAAGTCAATTTAAAAGTTGTTTAAACATGACTTAAATTGTTCATTAGATTTAATAGCTATTTAATATTGCTTAAACATAGCTGAAATCACAATTGAGATTTAAGACACGTTTAAAAAAAATTAAATAATGCTTAAATCGAGGCGTTCATTTAAGTCAACTTTAAGTTGCCAAAACGTGACTTAAATTATTAATTTGATTTAATGGCTGTTTAATATTGTTTAAACCTTACTTAAATTTGGCATTTCGCCTTGTGTAGCAATTAAAGCTTTTTTTGAAGCACATTTCATGAAGTTTGTAAATGAGGGTTTCTGTCTTTAATACTTCCTTTTCAATGGCTGTGTTTTCACGAGGCGGTTTTACTCGCTTAACATTCCTTGAGGTGATTTGTTTACCGACAGCGTTGAGCAGCTTAAATAATTTATGCGTTATCACGGACAGAGCTTTATTCATTTTTCTTGACGTGTGTCCCTTGTTATTCGCGGAATAAAAAGGAAGATGGCGGGAAACAGAGACGCTTGCAAATATATGATTCTTATGTTTACTGGTGTCAGTGCTATCGCGCTTGTTCCAGCATTAGAGACGGTGGAAAATTCAAACTGTAATCATGAGGAAATGGATAGCGTACTATTGCTTTTCTGGCCAATTCAAATATTCGCGGGAAATGCAAATTATATCACCTCTGACGTGCCCTTCTCGGTTGTTTGAACGCTGGCGAAATGTGATTGGCCGAAATTAATTGCCGACGACTCGCTTAAGCTACCTGGATTGATGGCTTATATTTAATGATAATTCTATTGAAATTCGCCGACTCGCTTGACTTTAAGCGAGTTGGACAAGCAACTGTTTTCACGAGATTTCCGACTGTCACTCGCTCAGCGACTCGAAAAATCGCTAGTGAAAACACGGTCAATAAAAAAACCAATGGGACACTTCTCTCTACAATAACTCTGAATTTTACTTTCAGGCACAATAAGGGACACAAAAAAAGCAAAGGCTGATACATACATGTCATTTAAGTGCTTCAGACTCATTGTTAAGGTGCATTGCGATCCGGCCAAATTCAGTATATATTTTTTTAAAGTTCGATCTCCTAATTCTGCTCTTCGTCCATATTTATCGCACAGTTCATCGTTGTTGACTTTGCTATGGGAATATTCATTGCTACCTTGTTGTAATAGCTCCATTTTTTGGCAGTAAGAGTGAGTCAAATAAGTTATAAAACCACGGGAGAACCATAAACGCCATCGAAAACTTTCAACATAATGTTTGGAAAGCATTCTTCGCCGGCTGCGTTGTGGTCAGTATGGACAATACAACGGACTACCGAATTACCGGATTGACGGACAACTGGTACGGACCACGGACTTCGCATAATATATTGGATAACTTAATGTAAAACGCATAAAGGATATAACATTTGGATTGGTTAAATTTTACAGTCGATTTTAAAACATTGATTATTTAGAACTGCAAAAAACAGTCCATAACTTCAGATTTGTGACCAGTAAATTCAATACTAAAGAGTCTGGAAAATCGAATGATTCATTGACAGCTCTAAAAAAAATTCGA
This sequence comes from Dendrophyllia cribrosa, assembly GCA_024195265.1. Taxonomy (NCBI): domain Eukaryota; kingdom Metazoa; phylum Cnidaria; class Anthozoa; order Scleractinia; family Dendrophylliidae; genus Dendrophyllia; species Dendrophyllia cribrosa. The sequence continues at coordinate 25,346,305 of JAJLRJ010000006.1, forward strand.
CATATTTGTCTTGTGTTTCTCGTTGCTTTTTTTAGTTTTGGTTTTCGCTTTGGTTTGTGGGTGAAACAAAGTATGATCCCTTGGTAGATCTAGACTAGCTCATAAGGCTGGAGACAGAAGTAAACATTCTCTGCCATTTTGAAGGCTAAGCTCCGCGATATATAATACAGAGCCAGGACTATGGACCACGCATTAGGGGCTATCCCCTGGGGGCTATGGATTACAGACTATGGACCACACATTAGGGGCTATCCCCTAGGGGCTATGGATTACAGACTATGGACCACACATTAGGGGCTATCCCCTGGGGGCTATGGATTACAGACTATGGACCACACATTAGGGGCTATCCCCTAGGGGCTATGGATTACAGACTATGGACCACACATTAGGGGCTATCCCCTGGGGGCTATGGATTACAGACTATGGACCACACATTAGGGGCTATCCCCTAGGGGCTATGGATTACAGACTATGGACCACACATTAGGGGCTATCCCCTGGGGGCTATGGATTACAGACTATGGACCACACATTAGGGGCTATCCCCTAGGAGCTATGGATTACAGACTATGGACCACACATTAGGGGCTATCCCCTGGGGGCTATGGATTACAGACTATGGACCACACATTAGGGGCTATCCCCTGGGGGCTATGGATTACAGACTATGGACCACACATTAGGGGCTATCCCCTGGGGGCTATGGATTACAGACTATGGACCACACATTAGGGGCTATCCCCTAGGGGCTATGGATTACAGACTATGGACCACACATTAGGGGCTATCCCCTGGGGGCTATGGATTACAGACTATGGACCACACATTAGGGGCTATCCCCTAGGGGCTATGGATTACAGACTATGGACCACACATTAGGGGCTATCCCCTGGGGGCTATGGATTACAGACTATGGACCACACATTAGGGGCTATCCCCTAGGGGCTATGGATTACAGACTATGGACCACACATTAGGGGCTATCCCCTAGGGGCTATGGATTACAGACTATGGACCACACATTAGGGGCTATCCCCTGGGGGCTATGGATTACAGACTATGGACCACACATTAGGGGCTATCCCCTGGGGGCTATGGATTACGGACTATGGACTACAGATTACAAACTAGCGGATTACAAAAAACATTTTTTTATAAACTGGGGAAAATAATATGCTACTGATTGTTGTGTAATCGAGAATAGAGGATGTCTGTATCTGTGAAAAATATCTGGAAGAGAGAAACCTCTCTAGAAAGTTCTTAAGGAGGGGTGGAGAGGGTATCAATGCCGCAGTTAACGGAAGTCAGCGCCAACAAAATACTGGTTGAAAATCGGCTTGTGATTAGGTTTCTACATTTTGTATAAATTAATATATAAGCTTATTCTGATTGTGGCATTAGGCCATGAAAAGAGTGATGGAATCGAGCGCCGTTAAGAGACAAGAACCCCATTTGTAGTGACGTATCCTGTCGGGCCGCACGTTTCTGGTAAGGCCAGGTAAGGGATCGGTTTGATACCGATTGTACCCACCGGGGGGGGGGAGGGGGTCGATTGCAACTCCTCTCTTGGGTTTTTGCGCTTTTACAGTATATCGGAAATCTTTAAACTATAATAGATAGCCTGTGATGTGTTCCGCTAAAAAATCAAATTTATCGGGAAAATGTGGAAATTGCAAATAGCTTTCGCTTGAGTTGTAAAATATGAAACATTAAACATTTTGCTACCTTTGGTAACAAAAGACAAACAAAAGATAACTTTCATCAAGGAATCATCCGATTTCCCAGACTCTATGTTATTGAATTTACCGGTCACAAATCTTTATTTCTAAAGTTCAAAAAAATCAATGTTTGAAAATCGACTGTAAAAATTAACCAGGGGCCGTATTCACGAAAGCATCCTAAGTCCAAAGAGCCTCCTAAGATATAACTTAGGAGATAACTGGTATTCACGAAGACCTTATATTTTAAGAGAGAACAACTCAGAGAGAATAAAAAATGTTTGACCTTATATTTTGGTACATGTATCTGCTCATGATCCTCAACATTTGTGCCAAGTTTGAGCGAAATCGGTGATTTGAGTATTATCACCTCCTACCTGGTCCTATGGTGAACACTCAATTTTCAAAGGACCAAAATTACATTTTAACCTTGAATTTTGACTTTTAAATACTTGAATTTTGACTCTTTTAGGGGTCAGCAAATTACATGCATACAGTTGTCATCTGTTTTATTTATTTTTTATATATTAAGAAATAATTAACAAATTCCAATTGGATATTTATATATTATTATAGGGTTTGAACCATGTTTTAAAATTATTTGTAAGGAATTTAGAAACTATTTCAAATATATTTTTTATTGTATTTTGACAAACATAATTATGAACAAACCATTTATTGCAAATGCGACTCCATGTTGTTTTTAAAATCTTTTAAAATCTATTTTTAGTGTACTTTCAGGTAGTTTGAAAGGCTCTTAAACCCGATTTATAATATAGTTTGAAACATCACCCACTTTCTCCATTCACGAAATATAGAGGCGTTTAAAAATACGTTGCAATATTGTTTTAACAGGTTTAAATATCGTTCAAATAAGTCAAAAACTACTAACAACTATATTTTAAGCAGGTATTTTAAACGTATTTTGAATACAAATACATTTTAAATATCTTTAAAAACAGTAGCGCCACAACCCATAATATTTACCATATCTTGTAGAGCACATAGCGGGCTATCAATTAGATGTAAAATATTTCCGAAATATTGCAACATCGTAAAAACGCGGGGGGTGCTGGGGGGGGGGGGGGGGGGGGGTGGGGTTGCGCCCCATTGTACCACGGGTTAACAATTTCAATGCAGTGCTTTCTTGACCTTTTTCTTTAGAAATATGAGTGTATAATTTCATATAATATATGGTACGCTGTTTTGAAAAATGATTCGGCATGTATTACTTTCAGTTATAACATTTCTACTGTTTAATGTCTCTCCTTCGTGGCAGTGATTTTTATAGCGGAGCTCTGCGGGCCGAAGGCCCGCGCGTAGCCCCATACTCATAGAACCTATGCCCGTCATTTTTCATGGTCATGGCAAGCGGAAGGTTTCGCGGGCGTGCATGTGCCAGCCGGCCTTTCTCCGCGCGCCGCCGTCGCGCAGGACTAGCTAGGACGTCGCAAAACATGCGCGTACGACGTCATGTTGAAACCAAAGCGAGGCTTTGTTTTTCGCGCGGTTACAAGGCCGAATGTCACGTCAGCTGGAAAAAAAAACATTTCATGTTTTGCTGTTAATTTACTAAGCGGAGAAAACCGTTTTAAAGGCGTTAATTCCCTGAATATTTCGCGGTTTGCTACTCAAGACAGGGATTCTAATTATGGGATAATCAGAAGTGGCTTTAGGGGAAAAAGACGAGCATTCAGGGATAAAATCTTGCTTCGAGGAACTTCATGTATTACGTTTTTATCAATGCGGGAGATGTTTGTTTTTTACGGATTTCAGAACCAGAAGCGGAGATTTGAATTTCCAAGCAAGCGAGGGACTTAAAGGTAAAACAGACTTCGATTATGTATTGTTAGTTTTGAAGAATAGATTTAAAAACGTGCTTACATTCAGTTGTATCGATTTCTTGAATTTCATCGAAGAAAGCTCGAGGTACGCGTTTTGCTTTTAAACGTAAACTATTATAAATGGAGATTTAAATATTTTTTTTTTTCGAAAGAAGATTGTGTTGTCCATTTCTATGTGTTTGTTCATTCAGTAGATAGTTTGAAAAGCGATTTTATGTAAACAAAACAAGACTTTCATTTTATAGTACAGTTCTATCTTAAGTCGCATCACCTTATGCAAATATGTTTGTGTATTTTTGCAATTTTGATTTTCAAATCAGTTTCTCGGGCAATTTGTGACAAGCAACAAGTGTATTTTATTCGGAAAGTAGTCGTACTAGTTATTCTAGACGGAGAAAAAGTTGTTTTTGTGAACTTTTGTACGGTCTATAAAAATGTACTGTGCAGACGGTCGCGTATTAAGCTTACTGTTTTTTGAGAATTGCTAAAATTGAAAAATAGCCTTTGTCAATCTTAATTCTTGTGCTTCCGACCTTTCACCTTAGTCAAGTTTCACCTTAGTTAAGTTTCACCTTAGTTAAGCTTGTTCACAGAGCGACGCTGTTAGGCTCAGCCTATCTATATATATATTAGCCTACAATAATGACTTCTTATGTGTTTTCATGGAACAGCAGGGGTGGCGAATGGCAAATCCGAGACTCGCCTAGACGCCAAGACCCTTGTTTCAAAATCCGAGACCGCGACCGCAGCTACGTTATAAAATCCGAGCCCGAGACCCAATGCGGGAAAAAACCGAGCCCGAGACTAAGTGCCAAACATATCCGATTCACCTATCAAACAACAAACAAGGATGAAGAATGAGAATGCTTGACAAAAGTACCCGAGACTCCGAGACCTTGAGGAAAAAAATCCGAGACTCCGAGACAGAAAAAGCACCAGCCAAACGAGACTTTCAGACTTAAAACAAAAACTGCCGAGATTTCGAGACCGGACCAAAATTTTCAGAGACCCACGATTTTTAAGATACCATTCGCCACCCCAAACAGTGTTCGCTGTGGCGTGTTCACTAGCGTTTTCATGTTACGCGAACGTGTATAGAATTTCGCGCCGGTAACGGTTCTCTAAAGGCGAGAGGATGCATAACAACGCTTAGTCTACACTCCTCTCAGTTTTTTCCCTTGTAAGCCTAGACAATAAATGACCTGTGGTCTTTCTTATTTGCCATGCTCAGAGCCTGGTTAGTAATTATTGTGTTCAGCATGGATAGTGTTCAGTAAGCATATATTTTGGGTGGGTATGTGCCGCCCGGGTCTCCAAATTTGGACTCCGTTTTAGAAAGAATTTGCACCCAAAATGATACCCCGTTCTAGAAATAGGTCAATTTTTAATACCCCGTTCTAGAAAAAATGGCTGCTGATAATCCTGAAGCTTTTGTGCTTTCAAAAAATTCTACCCCGTTCTAGGAAACTTCTCTAAAATGGATACCCCGTCCCGTATGAGTATTTTGGGGGAGTACCCCCCCACCCCCCCACGGGCATGGCGGACGTTGGGCAATTTTTGAGGATCGAATCGTTTTGCTCTCTTCTTTTTTCACTATAGCGACTTCTGAGTATCCCTTAATTAGTATCCATGTCTTGATTAGTAGTTGCAGGGAAATAACGACTTTAATTTGGAAAGGTTTTCTCCGCTAAACACAGTTCCAACTAAAATGTTTACCGAGCTGACGTGACATTGGCCATGCAGATGCGCGAAAGACAAAGCCTCGCTTTGAATTCAAAATTGCTAAGATCCCGGATGTGACCTAGACTTGCGCGACGCTCGGACACACATGTTACAGATGCGCTCCTGCGAAACATTTCGCTAGCCATGACCATGAAAAATGACGCGCATAGGTTCTTTGAGTATGTGGCTACGAGTTGATAGGTAAAATGAGTATGTGGCTACGAGTTGATCGTCTGTGATTGTGGTTTGCTTAAAACCACTAACTGAACGAATTTTTGTTCATGGAAATTTGTAACTCGTATCAAAATTGACAGTAAGTGCTATGTTGTCCGCCATTTCGGTAACGAGTAGGCATACATATGACTTATCATAAAATATTTGTCTCAACAGGCAACATTAAAAGAGGGTTTTGGATTATTTCCAGCGCACAATGACAGTCAATTCCTCACATTTCAAGTCTTTTCTTCTACTGCTTCTCTTATTTATAAGTGAAACAGTTCTTCTACTGCTTCTGAGATTATTTATGAGTGAAGCATCAGTGTTACAACCAAAGATTGCCGCCCACAAATTAGAGAATCATCAAACGAGTCCTTGGCTTATCATATTCTGGTCGACGGTTTTTGGACAAAAAGTGAACATGCAGCTTGCATGGAAAAAAGGTGAATGCCCTGTAGCTTGTGAGGTAACTAGCAACCATTCCAGGGTGGGTGAAGCGAATGGTTTCGTTGTTCATGGCAGAGATCCCCACATGACTCCTCCGAATGAATCAGTGCCTTGGATTTTGTTGACTCAAGAAAACCCAGTCTACACACCCGCATTAAGAGATGCCAAGTTTATGTCGAAATTCAACTTGTTGCAAAGTTATCGTTTAGATTCCGACTTTCCTTGTCCTACCTTCGGCAAGCCCGATTTAACCCCTCCAGTTCCTTTCATGAAAAAATCCGGGCTGGTCTTTGCTGCGTTCTCAAATTGCGAGCCCGTGCGAATAGAGTACATGAGACAGCTGATGAAGTTTATACCGATTGATTCGTACGGAGGGTGTCTAAATAACAAACGACCGCAAAGTGTAGGACTGAGGTATTCTGACAACTTTAAACAGCGCAAAACTGATTTGGCTAAATCGTACAAGTTCACTCTGGTGTTTTTTAACCAAGACTGCGATTACTTTGTCGATGATCAACTTACGCATGCCCTAAGCGCCGGATCAGTGCCTGTTGTCATGGCTACAGAAAAACTCAACGAGTTTCTACCCGGAAATCTTCGGAGCTCCGTTATTAATGTCCGTGATTTCAAGAGCCCGAGTCTTTTGGCTAACTACCTGAAGAACCTCAGCAATGATGAGCCGGAGTACAGTAAATATTTGAAGTGGAAGTCGGAAGGATTCGGTGACATTAGAGGAACTGCTATCGGAAACTACTGGATGCCAGAGTACCCACTGTATTGCCAAATCTGCGTTGCGCTTTCGGAAGGGAGGATACACGAAGATGGCCTCAAAGTAGATATTTGCAAGGCAAGGGCTTTTGAAGACTGGGGAATAATCCCTGGAGCCTAGCTTGATTTCGTTAATGTCATCGTAGTTTCTGGTGTCGGGACTTGGAAACTGACATTTCTAATAGAATCATTTGATTTATTTAGTGCCTACTATAACTACACACACAGGCTTACCATCCTCTGTCTGTGTGACGTATAATGGGCGTAGCAGTTTATCAAACTAATCTCGCTAAAGACGAAATTTAGGGCTCTTAAAACTGATGAAAATGAAATAAGAACTCTCAAATTCACGGCCATTTTGTTTAACTTGTTTTTATGTGTTTATTTTGTCTATTTGAGGCTCGCGAAAGCCGTATTTTCTAAACAAACAGTGTGTCAACCGATACAACGGTTAAAACTGTTAAAGCAGTTAAAACGGTCTTCAGACCTTTGTAACGGTTGAAACAGTTTTTGTGGAAAAATCAAATGGGTCGTCTTTTTTTCTAATATATATATAGATAGATAGACTGACCCTAACAGCGTCGCTCTCTGAACAAGCTTAACTAAGGTGAAACTTAACTAAGGTAAAAGGTCGGAAGCACAAGAATTAAGATTGACGACCGGGCTTCACGCTTGGCTCATTAGTATGCAGCGGTATGCCTCTTGGGTTGTCGTGGGCTCATTAACATGCATCGGAATTTCCCCAATAGCCCATAACTGAACAAAAAATGGCGGACAATGTCGATGGAGAAAAGCAACTAGCTAGATTTGGAGCATTTGGGGGGCTTAAGCAGTTCTGAGCGAAATGAATCGTTCTGGAATTCTAGCTGTTTGGAAATGAAGTTCTCGGTTGAAAGTCAGTGGGTGAAAAGTGTGCGAGCGGCGAGAAATAAGGCAAATTATGGAATGGGAGAAATGGACTCTCTTCACGAGGAAGTCTGTGGAAATAAACTGGCACTTGTTGGGCATTTGATCGATTCCTACCTGCGTGAATTAAGCGAAAGCTTATAACGCAAGCACACGCATTCAAAAACAACTGGGTTGGTAAATCCAACTGTTCTTTTTATTCCATGGATGGTGTTCAGACACATTTTAACTCTTGTTCGTGGTTATAGAGGTGATGTCAATGTGTCCAAGAAAAAAATCGAGGTTGACATCACTAAACAAGCTACTGCAAGGTAACTATTTAGCCCAGCTCGATTTTCCGGTCAGAATTATCTCGCCAGACGGAAGTTTTAAAAAGAAGGTAAAGGAAAATATCACTGTTCTGGAAGATCCGCGGTAGTTGTTGCAAAAAACATTACATCGACACTTGATTATAACAGGACAACAAATCGTCTCACAATTTCAGCATTTTTTCAGAGGTATACTAAAAATGACTTTGTTATTGACAACCAACTGCAAAGGCAAACGGAAAAAAATATAGATACTTAACAATTATCTTTCCTTTGTAATTGCAGTTATGGCATTTCACTTATTAAAAATACAGTAAAACCTCTATTAAGCGGACACCCTTGGACCTTTGCAAGTGTCTGCGTAATAGAGGGTGTCTGCTGCAAATAATTTGGTTTTAAAAGAAAACATAAGACGCTTATAATTTTCGGGACGGACAAAGTGTCCACTTAATAAGTGTCCTGTAAACCGAGGATCCGCTTAATAGAGGTTTCACTGATAACTACCATTTTGAAATACAATGTGTAATACTTAATGTTTATATTTACCCATTTTAACCCTATTCAGCCTGGGCTTTTTTTGAGTTTCAAAAAAAAAACTGTGTTGTGTTGAGACTGGGGAGAGAGGCTTGGAATGGCGGACTTGTAGTCGTAGACTCCGCAACCTTTAAGAGGTAAAAATGACAAAAAGTTCGTAATGAAAAAGAAAAACCAACCCAAAGGCGGGATAATACGTAAAAGAGACGATCTTAGTAGTTTAAGCAGTGAAAATTCGCAAGGAAGCCCTGAAGCTAAACGTTCGGGTGAAGCTCTCATGGCGGCGATGAATAAAAATGGCGCAATCGAAGAAGACTAAACAAGAACACACAATCAAAACCCAGCTTTTTCCACGCACCCCTTCAATTTAATTGTGCTTTTAAATTAAATGTAAAAGAATCAACGATAAAATCAGTGTCCACCAGAGACTTGGTATTCATGGGCTAACTAAAATTATTCTAGTCAGTTGGTCTAATGAAAAATTTATAAAGACACAATATATCTGTACTTTCAGTCAATATCCTGAAAAATTGTAATTAAAAGCAATATTAATTTAAACACTTGTCTCAATTTCTTCAAACATTAGAAAGAAGAATTTGTAAGATGAGCAAAAAACTCCCCCTTGTGATTAATATATTAATTCTCATAATCACGGTTCCCTTGATTACACTTTGAGAGGAGAAACTTACTTTTTTTTTTTTGGGGGGGGGGGGGGGGGGGGGGGGGTTAAATTTAAAACCGGGATTTTTGGGAATTTTAAATTGGGATTTTTTTTCACCTACTTCAGTATTTTTAATACGCGTGGGCTACTTGCGCTTTTCGCGTTTCCTTTCTGCGCTTAAAACCCACTCAAGCGCCTAGGATTTTTTAAATTGGGAACCCCTTTGGGATTTTTAAATCTGAAATTTTAAAAGTGTTCACTATTTGTATTGAAATTCAGTGATTTGGCAATTCCCTGAGGGTGGACACAATACAAAGGGATTTAAATCAGGCTGCTTTAGAGACTACAGTTGCAGTTGTTCAGGGATGTAGCTAAGAGCTGGCTGCCGGCTAATTTCACCACCTAAAAGAGACCTTATCACCGGCTGAAATTTCACTAGAAAACAAAGACTTTGGGAGATTTTGAAGGTGCAAAAACCAGAAAAACCGGCTGAACTTGATAATGAGCCTGCTAAGTGTTTTCTTAGCTTCACCCATGGTCGTTATACTGTAGCCTCCCTTGGGGTGGGGGGGGGGGGGGGGGGATCTATGACAAATCCCCAAAAGCACCTGCACTTGAGGCAAATTAGAACATAACAAGCCTTAAATATTCTGTTGTTGTTGTTGTTCACAAAGGCAAATTGAGGAAATTAAAGGGCCTCGGGAAATCAGATTCAAAACCTGGAAGATTAAGTGTCCGGCACAAACACATTGTAAACATTAATAAAGACCAGAGAGAAAGTGTTAAAATTAATTTCTTTATTCTGAATGTTTGCCTAACAGACCAAAACAAACATGAGGACAATATGTTCAATGACTGTAATTAAAACAAATGCCAAATACTCACAAATCTTCTGATGATAGAAGACCCTCTAACCTTCTAATAAGGGTGGTTTTGTCCCCAGAAAATGATGCCCTCATGCTTTTAGTTCTTTCTTCAGTTCATTCACTTTCATTGATGGTGGACGGATCATACTTGCCCTTTCAGCTCCAGTTACCTGATTATGTGATGCATGATGTGACTCCACATGTGCCTGAAGGGTAAGACTGTCAGGGAATCTTGACTGACATGTTCCACACTGAAGTGGTTTGAGAATTGCTAGAACTTCCTCATTCAGTTCCATTGCTTTAGCACACTTCAAGACTACTTCAGCCTCTTGGCAAAATGTACAGATGGAGCGTTCATTAAATGATCTTCCACACTCGTAATATTAAAGACTTTCCTTACAATGTGGAGGAAGACGGGACTCATAATGAGACACATAAACAGAAGGTGCTGGTTGATGCTCAGGCAAATAAAATGCTCGAACATAATTTGTTCGCATGAGCTGCCACCACTTACCTACAGTGGTTTTTGAACAAGATCTATTTGTTAAACTTGTCCTGCTTAACACCTGAATGTTTGGATTCCTTTGCCTGCAGAGAAATAATCTCAAAACCTACCTTGTATTTCTTGTAGAGTAGCTCTGCATGGTAGGGTATGGCATAACCAACTGTCCAAGCTGTCAAATTTACATCATCAGGGAAAAAAAGTGCAAGCAGGTTAAAATAGATTGTACATGTTTCATGGAGCTATAGTTTACCTCAGCTGAATTTGTGTCTACCTTGTTGAAAAGGGTCCCAGCATCCCGAAGATAGTAAGCCACTTTCCCCAAGGCAAGCCGCTTGATTGTTTGTGCTCCTGACTCACCTTCCATTTTGAGGGCATCAATGAGTCTAAAAGAATACCTTGCAAGAGATATGGCCTGCTCACCAATAAGCCTTGTGGATATTTTGTTGCTTCTTATTTCTTTGTCATTGTAGTGGTCCCTGACCTGCCTGGCAACCTTTCTTTCCTGAACTGCCTTCTATGCTATAGCTTGCTGTGGCTCATGCTATTAGTTCCTTAAATACCTTATGCTGCTCCTGAACCAGCACTGACTGTCTAACTCTGTCCCCTGCACCCTCAGGGACAACTGAGGCATCATTTGGGTTAAACTGTTTTGACACCCTTGGTAATGCATCACTGGCTTGCAATGGCAGACTTAACATTTCCAAAAGTACCTCAGTTAAATCTCTTCTTAAAGCTTCCTGATAAATGGAATTGAGAAGATGCTGCCATACATTGATCTCATTGTGCACTGGCTCAGGTCTTTGACGGTCAGCATACTCACCTATCCTTGGATAGACAATTTGCCTGATCCCATTCTCTGCCATGAATGCCATGAATGCCAACAATGTTCTTATTAACTACATCATTTTCGAGGGTAAATACTTTATCTTTCGTTCTAAGCTTAATAAATCTCCTCTCTCCGTTAGTCTGTTTTTAGAAAAATGTAAGAGAACGTATCAAATCGAACGTTTTATTGCGAGAAGGAACAAAAAGCTTTTTCTCCACAACAAAAACTGGGAGCCCCTCCTCCCTCTTTTGAAACAATAGCTATAACTTTCTTTTGGTATACAAGTTATAAGGGTTTAAGTATGTTAAAAATATCTAAGTCTAAGTATCACTCTGTAAGTATTGTTTTGTAATTAGCGTAAGCATCGTATTGTAAGTAGTGTAAGTACTGTACTGTAAGAAGTATATGTATTGTTTTGTAAGTAGCGTGAGTATCGTATTGTAAGTAGTGTAAGTACCGCACTGTAAGAAGCATATGCATTGTTGTGTTAGTAGCGTAAGTATCGTATTGTAAGTAGTGTAAGTACCGTACTGTAAGAAGTATATGTATGGATTTGTAAGTAGTGTAAGCTTTGTATTGTGAAATAAAATAAATGTTATTTTGCAAAAAAAAAAAAAAAAATGAATGCCAATTCCCTGTCGTGCTTTTTCGCATGGCTGAGTGAGCTACCAAGAGATGCTGTAAAGGTCTGAAGCTTCTTCAGGTCTTCCCTCCTCTTTTCCATGGAGGGTGGCTTCCAGGTATTTGAATCTGATTGCCCTATAGAGCCTTCCATTTTTCCTAAAGTGCTTTTGTGAACAAGAGCATATGGGGAAGGGTATGATGCAGCCTGATTTAACCCCCATTTGCCCAACTTTGCCATGACTGGTCAGCACTAGGCTGAAACTCAAGGGTACACTGTTGACCAAAAACATTCAAAATATTGCTTTCTAGTACCAGCATTTCCTCAGTATGTTGCTTCCAGAGGTCTTCCATTACTTGATTTTTCTCACTTACGCTTAAACAATGAAGAAGATATTGATAATCCCTGCTCTTTACCTTCTCCCCAGAATTCCAAACAGTAAGAGACCCAATAGACATACTAAGATTACTAGTTTCTAGGGCACCACCATCAGAAAACTGAATTACAAAGTGATTAGAGTTTTCATTGAACCATATGAATTTGTTCCTTAACCCTATTCGGCCTGGGCTTTTTTTGAGTTCCTGAGCCTTGGGGGGGGAGGGCACATTGTGCCCCCCCCCCCCTTCGTAACTTCAAGAACATTAAGGCTATGACAATGAAACCTAGAAGGTACATAGTACGTCCAAAACTGTCTCCTTTGGGGTCCGCACAATGGAACGATGACGTCATATGACGTAGTTATTAGGTAATTAGTTATACGGCCGCCATCTTGGATCCGCCATCTTGGATTTCTGAATTTTTTTAAAACCTCTTAAAAACCGTCCAAAATTGACGCAAAATTAATCATGACCAATAAATAAACGCTAAATGACGTAAAAATACAAAAGTTATACGAATAAACATAGTTTTTCTTCATTCAAAGGTATAAATATGCAATTTTGAAGGCAAGGACCAACGTAACAAAACAGAAGCACCGGATCCAAATTGAGGATCTAATCAGCTATAAATAATAGTAATAAACGAAAAAAAAGCAAGGCTGATTCGACAGTGAAGGAATATAAAAATGTAATTTATCCAATATTTCAAAAGGCACGGCCTTTCTTCTTCAGGGTATTACAAATATGCAAATTTCCAAAAACATGGCTGTCAAAATCTTGTTGCCATGGAAATGTCAAGTCACGTGATCAAAATATTGTCAATGAAATTGTTGGCACAAAGTTTGATGGCGTTTGAATACATATTAAAGAAGTTATGAATGTTAAAAGTTAGCGCCAGGCCAAATAGGGTTAAATATGGCAGCCTTAAATGTAAGTCCACGATCATAAAAACCAGCCCAGTGACAGTCCCAGAAACACCCGAGTAGTTAGGGATTTCACTAACATGACCTATATCTAGGCTCTTTATAAACTTGTCAACCTTTTCATCTGACACAATGCGAGGAAGAGAAAAGAGTAAACCACCACTGCTTATATTCCTAGGTACCCACGCATTTTGATCTGCATTAAATACAGAGCTTTGAGTTTTGCAAATAAATTGAAATTTTCTTCTGGATAGGAAAGCTTGATATTTCATTGCAACGGCCTGCTTTAAGGCCTCTTCACTGTTGCCATACTCTTTCTTAGCTTGCCCAAAAATACCCTGCAAAAACTGACCCCTTTTGTAACCCTTAAAAAAAGTTTGCATTTGATGTTTAGGTGCAGCTGATGACAAGTAAACCCACGCACCATACAAAGAACCCTCCTCACTTCCATGGATAAACTCAAGGAAATTCTTAGTTTCGTATCTACGTCGATATCTTGTCGATGAGTGATGGTTACTTATTATTTCTAAGGATGTTGATGTGTTTTGCCTCACCGTTTTAGCATTTTGTTTTGGGTCTAGAAGGTGCTTAATTCTATCATATTGTTTGGTTAAAGTGTCTAAACTCTTCTCCATCTCTTTACGTTCTACTTCATCATCTTTCTTCTGCCTTTCTAACATATCTAAAATAGGATAAATTTAAAGAAAGAAGTAATCAATAATAATAATAATAATTATTATTATTATTATTATTATTACTACTATTATTATTATTATTATTGTTTATTGATACTCTCTTGCTGTGCCTACTACAAGAGAGTAACAGAGGCCTTCAAATTCCAACTGAAATGAGCTCTACTTACAACAACTATAACAATGGCTAAAATTCTAAGAAAATGCCCATATATGTAAGAAATATCAATTGAAAATTTTTAAATGTGAAAAATTCTTGAGTTCATTTGAACTGAATGGTGTGCAAAACAATGTTTATCCGGCAAAGCAATATATCACTCCAAGCTGTTTACATCCCAACTCTGAGTATTTACAGTAAAATTTATTAGCTGACAGTTTATGTAATGTTTAAAACACGAACAGCAGTGTTTTATCAAGTTTAAAAATTCGAGCGCGAAGCGCGAGAATTTTTAGACTTGATAAAACACGTGCTGTGAGTGTTTTGAACGGCTTCAAACACGAACCGCCAAAAGCGTGTCCCTACGGAGATCAAACAAATGTGCTTTTTGTGCAAAGAGGATATTAGCATACGAGAAAAACAAGTAGACTGATTAGCATACAGCACATGTGCGACACTGGCTTCAACGAGGTGACCATGGCTTCCCGGCAACTGTCGAAAGTTTTGGGATTTTAAAGTTCTGAGGAAAAAACTAATCCATGAAAAATGCTATACCAAAGTTGACAGGTACGGTGCATAATACGTCTAACAATTTTTATTCATTGGCATTGAACGAGTAGAAATAAGCAGCTGGCATCTCTGAGCCACTCGCTTTCCTACCAATTTACACCTGGGCGCTGGTGTCATTCAAATAACGGCTTACTTGCTAAACTTTTGGTTGCTTATTTGGTTGGAGAAGATTCCATATAGATTGGCAAAAGCTACATATCGTAAAACAGTACTGAAAAAAAAAAGTTAAAGTCACCATTTGTTGTGTCAGTTTCTGTGTTGATAATTAATTAATATTCATAAGTCCCGTGCAGTGTCTTTATATCTGATAAAACACCGCATACTAATAAGGATGAGGTTTATCGATATAAAGTCACTGCACGTGATGTATTATCTACCATTTGATTGGGTAATGGCCTTATGAATTATTAATGAGTTTTTGAAGTGTTAGGGATGGCTGATAGACAGAGGTTCAAAGATCTGTTGTTTCACTGGATAAACATTGTTTTGCACACAATTCAAACAATGCATGGTTAGATGCTAACAACTTTTAAAATCTACAAATCATAGGGAAGCACGTTGAAATCACACAGCTCACAGGAAAAGTTGAAAATTTACATGCACATGTAAAAATAAATTTACAACATGTAAATATGGATTTACATACTTTGTAAACTGCGATTTACATGTTAGGGTTTTGTAAATGAAATTTACATGAAATTTACAGGTTTGAGCACACATGTAAATCTACTGTAAATAGTTATTTACATGGTTCTTGTTACAGTGAGAAAAAAAAGGGTCACGTAAATAACATGGAAATTATTTCACACACATTTGCAGTATCTAGACCCTGTAAATAACATGTAAATCGTAAAACGGAGCTTGCAAGGAACCCTGTAAATAACATGTAAATCGAAAAAGGAAGGCTATCCTGTAAATAACATGTAAATCGAAAACGGGAGGCTAACCTGTAAATAACATGTAAATCGTAAAAGGGAGGCTAACCTGTAAATAACATGTAAATAAAAAAGGGAGCCTGTAAGGAACCCTGTAAATAACATGTAAATAAAAAGAGGCTATCCTGTAAATAACATGTAAATCGAAAAAGGAAGGCTATCCTGTAAATAGCATGTAAATCGAAAAAGGGAGTCTGTAAGGAACATTGTAAAGAACATGTAAATCGAATGAAAGGCTCATTTGAGCCAACCCGTGAAAATACGATACGATATGTGTGACATTTAAGGTTTACTTACGCAGTTCAGTAGAAAAACTCAATGATATAAAAGCGCTTGAGAGCAGATCGATTGACGGGACACATAGGGACACCACCTTGAATAACTTTCGTCGAATGTTTTGTTCGCAATTTTAGAAATAAAGATAAAGGTTGCCAATTTCCATTTATAAATTGGGTGCAAAACTACACACGTTTCACCCATTTCATATATGCAAGCTTCTATTTTCGGCGCCGGAAGTTAAAACACAGTATAATTATAAACAAGACTGATAAAAAGGGTAAATTTAGACTGGCCGAGACAAAACTGGACTTTATTTATACAAAATAATGAAACTCAAGAGAAAATGAAGTAAGAGAACAGAACCCCGTACCCCATGATATTTATTTGAAATATGTTATTAGTTAGCAGCCATGCTGTAAAAGGTTATTTTTATTTTCGTTTTCAAGACCGCGCAGTTTGATCTGACCAATCAGATATCGTCTTTAAAATAGCGACGAACTAATAATGGAAGAGGCCTATGTATGGAGGATTTTTTTGTGGACTGGCAACATTTACCGTACTGTAATAACATTTACAAATAACAAGAAATCAGAGAATTAACTCTGTGTGTAAATTATAGTACTAAGGTCAACCCATAAATTTCCCTGCACTGAGCGTTAGCCCCAGTAAGGAAATGAGGGACCACACGAGGAAAAGAAAAAAATCTTTGACCTCGGTGGGATTCGAACCCACGACCTCCGAATCAGATCTTCCGTCGCTCTACCGCTTGAACCACGAGGCCGTAAGGGAGCAGATCGTGGGTAATAAGGTGGTAATTCGTGGCAATGAGAATGTGAAGGGTACAAGTAAATGTTGAGCCACATAGCATAACATTTACCGTTCTGTAGCATTTTCTGACCCATTTTCAGCTACATAAATCAAGACTGCGACTGTCGTCCGGCAGTCACCAAATCATAATTTACATAATAAACCCGCAATCTCTTTTTGGAGCTGCTACTGCGGTCTGCAGTCCCACAGTCAACATTATTTTCATAACAACTGTAACTGACCTCCACAACGAAACAAAAGCATTGTGTGTATTTCTCGTTCTTTAAGCGTGCCAAGCGAAAAATAATGTAAAACGGTGAGAGCGAAAAATATAAAACAGCAAGGATACTTGCCTAAAATCACAGTCAACCACTTCGTGACCACAGCAGCAGTTGATCAGTTTAGTACTTGGCTAAACTCACAGTCAACTCAGTCTTTAAAACAACAACATTAACTAAGCTTAAATATGCAGATTGTATTGTGACTGGTCAGTATAAATAGAGGTTATTCAGCGAAAAGTTGTGTAATACGGCTTTGTATTTTTACAAATCAGATGAGAAAAAATAAAAACTGCATCATGAGTAAAAATGCCTTCACGAGGCGTTAGACAAGGCTGTCCCCTATATCCTTATCTTTTTATCTTAGCGGCAGAAATGCTATCCAACAAAATACGCCAGAGCCCTGATGTGAGAAGAATTTGTATCTTTGGACAGGAAATAAAACTAAATCAATTTGCTGATGATACAAATTTCTTTTGCTCAGATCTAACTTCAGTAAAAAACGCGCTGAACTTTGTAAATGAGTTTGGCAGATGTTCCGGTTTAAAATTAAATTTGAAGAAGACAAAAGCCATGTGGCTCGGAAAATGGGCCCCAAACGATATAAAACCATTACAATTGAAATGGGTCAAAAGTCCCACCAAGATCTTAGGTACTTATATCTCGTATGATGAATCGGGCAACGACAACTTTAATTTTAATCTGAAAGTTCAGAAGTTGCAATCAAACTTAGATATGTGGAAGTCTAGGGCGTTAACTTTATACGGTAAGATATTGATTATTAAGTCCTTGGGAATCTCGCAGCTAATACATTCTTTCTCTAACACTTGTATTCCGAAGAGTACAGTATGTTGCCCAGTTTCCGGCCACTTTAGTTTGTAATCGCTATAACTTCTTGTTTTTGTACGGAAAATTTCTCAATTTCCTTTCAAAGACAGTTCATTTACTTACCTTTAAAATGTTCAATGGTTGGCGGCTTTCCTCAAGTATTAAAGAAATTATACCATTTTTCGCAAAACTAGTAAGTTGCCCAGTTTCCGGCCAGCTAGCCCCGTTTCCGGCCACCGACTTAAAGTAAATTTTCCTTGAATCCTCTCGACTTAAACCGACTTGTAAGCCCCTTGATAATAGTGGTCGCCTAGTTATAAATATCAGGCAAGTTTCAATATTAAGCTTTGTCATCTACCGTTTACTCAATATTCAAAATATGTATGACCTCGGTGACCCGGAAGCGTGTCTTCCGAGGTATGTTGACAGATTACTTAAACAAATACATATGACTTACGTACTTTTAGTCACGCTATACATGCATTAGCTGTTGTTAATTCGTAATCTTTCTTACACTTAAACATGTATCTTTAATTTCTCGACCAGGAAATTTTAAAATTCGGTTCTTTCACTCAATAAGAAATAGGTTTTGAGCAATGTGTCTTTTAGTGGCCGGAAACTGGCACACTAGGTCGAAATCTTCGCTGAAAGTTTGACTGCTAAAATTTCAGAAACAGCTGTATTTTAGCTGATGATGATAGATTCCCTAATTACTTTCATCTTTAATCTAACATTTGTCTAAAAATTATGAAGCTCCTTGAGATATTTCCCGTGAAACGAACTATTTGTTTATCTACGGTAGTTTTGATGTGCAGTGAAACGAACCAAAATTAATCGATAAACGTTTAATCACCTGGACAAAACCTGTCCTTCCTCGGCCGTTCCTTGCTCAGAAAGAGCGCCAAAACCACCAATGTATAGCGAAAATGTTCGGTTTTCTTTCGGAACGCTTCGGTGGACGAAAATTTAAAACTCCGACGAACATAACCGACTTAAGTTTTTTTTGGCCGAAAACTGGTACTGGCCGGAAACTGGGCAACACAGTGTATCCTCCAAATTGTAAAGGATAAGCTTTTTAAATTTCTATGGAACAACAAAAAAGATAAAATTAAGCGTGAAGGAGTATATCAGAATTATGATAAAGGTGGTTTATGTATGGTGGATATTGATTTAACTGCGAAGTTTTTAAGATTAGGATGGATATCGAGATTACTGCAATCCGGTGAATCAAATTGGAGTGCTATTCCCAATTATTATTTTAAGAAATGCGGTGGTCTTAACTTCCTCCTAAGGTGTAATTATGAACTTAAATACTTTGAGGATTTACCAAAGCTTTATATCGAAACGTTAAATTATTTCAAAGAGTTAAAATGTTTAAACCAACATCAACAAGAACAAAATACTATCCTTTTTAACAACAAGAACATATTAATTGGAGGAAAGCCTATCTTTTATCGAGAATGGTTTTCCAAAGGTATAATCTCTATTGGACACCTTTTAAATGAAAACGGTAAATTTATGTCTTTTTCTGACTTCCAGACAAAAAATGATTGTAGAACAAACTTCCGCCAATTTTATCAAATTATTAGTGCAATTCCTAGTCACCTTTTGATCTTCACACAACAACAAATAGTCTCTTTACCAATCAACTGTATTGAAAATTCAACAATGTTCTCTTTGGACTCTACGACTCAAGTTGATCTAGGTAAGCTGAAAACAAAAGACTACTATCAACTTCCAAATAACAAAACCCATACTGCCCATCAAACTGGAACACAGAAATGGAATAAAACTTTCCCCCTCAATGAGAACGATTGGTGCCAGCTTTTTAAATCTATACCGAAACTGTGTCAAGAACAAAAATTACGAGAATTTCAATTTAAATTTATTCATCGGATCGTCGTTACCAGAAAGAAACTTTTTAAATTTCGTATCAAACCAAATAGTGACTGTATTTATTGTGGTGAGGAAGATTCTATAGAACACACCTTTAAAGACTGCTCTTTCACTAAATCATTTATTGAAAAAAACTCTTGGATGGTTTAATAATACAAATAAATGTAATTTCATCCCAAGTGAAAAGGATATATTATTTGGAATTTTTATCAATAACACCAAAACTGGAGAACTGGTGAGAAGACTGAATTACACCTTCCTGTTCATGCGGTATTATATATACAGCTATTTCAATTTAGGTTGTCGGATGAGAGCTTCAAGCATACGCAACGAGACCGCAAGGTACTTTGGGATTTTTATGTACGTTGTCATAGAGAAATGAAAAATGTAAAAACGAAAAATGAAAAAAGGCCGATAGGAATTAGTTAGACATACAAATAACAATAGCCGCTGCACGCTTAATTTAAATTAACAATAGCCGCCGCACGCTTAATCGTGCCGCGTGTCGCTGTGAATGATGATTAAGCTAATTAATTCCTATTTGGCTTTTTTCATTTTTCATTTTTCTATGACAACGTTACTGCAATTAAGTGTATAAGATAAAATGACCAAAGCAATTTAAAATACATCGTCCATACAGCGAAGGCATCTACCTCACTCATTGCACTTACAAACGCAAAAACCGCGAACTAAGCTAAGACCAATTTACGACTACCCATAGTTACTTGCGGTCTCGTTGCGTACGCTTGAAGCTCTCATCCGACAACCTAAATTGAAATAGCTGTATAGACCCTTTTAATAAATACCACGATGCATCATTTTCCGCTAATGACGTCAAACATATTCTTTTGAATTGCAAGAGAATTCAAAAGAATATGTTTGACGTCATTAGCGGAAAATGATGCATCGTGGTATTTATTAAAAGTGTCTATAGTGCGAAACTCGAAGAGAAAGCTCTTTCTGTACAAGAATTCATGCGCAAAATTCTCCTAAAATATAAAATTGAACAACTTTGTAGTTCAAATATTGTAAGTAATAAGTGATGTATAAATGTATTATTATTGTTGTTAGTCATTGTTAAATGTTACTCCTTTTTGATTGAAATGTAATTGTACGTATTGTATATAAGTAGAGTATTGTATTATAAGTAGTGTAAGCATTGTATTGTAAGTAGTGTGAGTATTGTATTGCACGTGTTGTAAGTAGAGTATCGTTAAGTAATGTAAGCATTGTACTGTAAGTAGTGCAAATATTATATTGTAATTAAATGAGGAAATTAAAAAAAAAAAATGCCTGGCCCCATTACACAACGTTCCGCTGATTAAATTGTTTATTATACATGTATATGTTATTTTTTATATAGTTTACCTATTATTACTATTATACATGTACAACAATCATCTATTCCCAAATATAAGTTTTTGAAAAAAAATTAATGTCTCTAGCTTATAGTCAAGACAAGTGCAATAACATGGCATATTTGACTGGTTTTGTTGCTTATTTGTGCCCTCAAATGCTACATGTATGTTGTGTAATAAATAAAAGTCATTATAATATGACCGTACGGCCCCACTGACGCAATCCTACAGAAAATAGAATCGCAAGGTGACGTGAGCGGGGCCTGACCGGTTGACGTGAGCCGGTCCGGAAAAAGCCGTCCGGCCCCGCTCAAGTTCAAGTGGCCTCGCACTGCACGACTTTTCTTGTACTTTCTAGTCATATTATATAATACTTATTGACTGAGTTAGGTCGGGCCCAACGGGAAAATATTTGGCTCTCGGTCATTGGGTGCATAGAAATTTTCTTTACACTATTTTTATCTGTATTGTTGTTCGTAGTATTTTAGAGTGTGAATATGCACCAAGATCGACAAAAGCAAAATTTTAATATACATGTATAAGAGCTGTAAATTGTTCTGTCTTGAAACTGAAAGGAGGATATTACCGCCTGTCCAGCATGCTTTGGTTAAAATTCAGGTGAATGACCTCTGATAAGAGTTTTATGTTGGTCACAGGAAAATATACAGTAAGATGAAAACTGAATGATTAGTGCTTGTATCATACAAAATTCAGAAAATTGCGAGAAAAGCAAAGATTTATTTTGAACTAAAAACAACACAACCGGTGTTAGATTCAATAAGTCGAAGCAAGCAAATATACGAATATTTCTTCTAATATAAGCCGGCATTGTTTAGAAATGGCAAGAAGGTTTATTGATTCCATGAATCTGTGAAGAGATTTCAAGCATCTACCGTGTGACGCCGATCGAGGGTTTTGGCCCCTCTGGGAATTTAAGCGGCCTTAAAGGTCGGGACACACGAGGGGACTAGTCCCTGCGACCAGTCCCTGCGACTAGTCCCGGGGACCAAATCCCTCCGTGTGAACTGCTAATTTTCGGCAAAAATCTAGTCGCATGAACTGAATTTTTGTCCCCGCAACTGCTCAAACAACAAGCTCAAAATTGCACGAGCCGCTTCGCTTTTTGAAAAACTCACAAGTGCAAATTAATCCCAAATTGAACGAGAAAACCGTATGATTACTTATTAATTATTATACATGAAAAAATTTGCATCCATTTTTGTTTGGAATTTTTTTTTTTTTTGGCATAATTTTTTTTTGGAAATTTTCCATTTGTAATTTGCACTGGTGTTACACTTTTTGCACAAGTCAGTTTTTTTTTCTTAAACGCAAACCTGCGGTATAAGTATAGGTAATCATACAGTTTCCAGTTCAATTTGGGATTAATTTGCACGAGTGAGTTTTTCAAAAAGCTCAAAATTGCACGAGCCGCATCCATTTTTTGTTTGGATTTTTTTTTTTTGCAAAATTGTTTTTTCGATTTGTAATTTGCACTGGTGTTACTTTTTTTGCACCGGTGTTACACGTTTTGCACTGGTGTTACACTTGCACTGCACTGCTCTTAGCCAATCAGAATCGAGTAATTTTTTCATGTATATTATTAAAGGGCAAAGCCCCATGCTGAATCTTATGCAAATGAGCAAGAACAATAAATTTTGCTGATTTGCGTGAATTGGACAGTCCAGCCCCTATTTAAATCGCGGGTTTGGCGATGTTCATGTATATTATTCACATCGACCATACCCATCTATTCACTGGTAATATTAAATAGTGACTCTGAGGATAATATATGTAATGTATAGCAGTGATGTGGGAGTATGCTTCATATTTTCTCAATTTGAAATACATAACATGTAATTTATGATTTCTTTTCTCACATTAGAAATGGCATTATTCAAAGAGATTCAAGGAGACCTTTTTATGGTGAGAGAATAATTATTGATGTTATATGTCCATGTACACGATAAGGCTGTTTTCTAACAGGAGCCTACTAGCAATTAGGCACCTAAGTAACTGACATTGGCACCTACATGTACAATGATTGTGCTAATATTTTGCTGCGGCACTAAACATTATTCAAATGGGATCCTTAGGTCTGATCTAAAAATCAGTGTTTTAGTTGACTACTGTATGGAATAACATAATTTGGTGTTGTTTTCTTTTGATGTAGACATAATTTTTGGTACATTGTATATTTTCTTGAGTTAAATGTCCCTGGTCTTTGTTTAAAACTTAATCTTGTTAACCCAGAAAATTTGAACCAGGTGTTTATTTAGGGACCCTTCTGGATGTAAGCTTCACACATCTCCTCCACAACAATTCTTTACATAAAAAACATAAACTGACTGAAATAATTGAACAGTACTATATCACAATACTCTGTGCTTATCATCCAATAAACTCTTACAAATTTGTATAAGCCCAGGACTAACATGTATAACTGGGATGTTGTGGCCTTTAAATTGTTAATAAAATCAAGCTTTACATGTAGTTTCCACTAGGCTTTTCATAATGTCAAATTTTATGCACAGGTCAGTTGCAGGTGACAGTATGTTGTCAGATCTTTGTGACCACATTTATACTGACTACAGATTGTAGCTTCAGTTTAGCAAGTGACAGCATTTTGTCAGATCTTTAATGCCATTTTGGCATAATTATATTCATAGGCTGCAGGTACCTGGCCTATTAATTAAAGGAGAAATGCTATATTAACCCGGCTGATAAATTTTAAATTAACTTTGCCCTCGCAACAGACAAAAACCTTGGACCTACTTTTGTCTCAACAGATTGGGTAGAACATGAGATGTCCAAAAACCTACTGTGGATGACAATAATTCTAATTACTTGTATGGAATGTTGAAGTGTAAATGGTGTGTACAAAAAAAGGTCTGCACATAATCTTGTTCAAAATCCCTGATGAAGTCTGTACTAACATGTATCAGATGAAACTGGTCCAGTAAAGCACGATCAACTGCTATGTGCTGCCCACTTTTCTTTTGATAAAAAAACTGGACACAAAGAGCAGTTGCCTTAGTTACAGTCTATATTAAGCGGCGCTCTATAAAGCGGTCACCCTCTATTAAGCGGTCACTTAACAAATGCCCAGAATTAAATCGCTCCCCATATTTACTGTAAACTTGACCTCTTTTAAGCGATCTCCTCTATTAAGCGGTCAGTTGGCTGTTCCCCAAGGGTGACCGCTTAATAGAGGTTTGACTGTATTAAGCAGACTACTACAAGACAGACTTCTGCTCACTGCAGCTGTTTTTTGTTTTGTTTCGCAGGCTTCAAGAGTAAGAGCATCCCCATGGCCAAGCTCTGGCAGAAAAGATACCAAAGCTGCAGTCAATGTACAGTGTACTTGTAGCTCTTTGAAAGGAACAGTGCAAAACAGAAACAAAGAATGCTAAAAAATGATCAGTTACTATACTGTGCCATATAGGTTCTACTTAAAATAGCATTTGAGTTATATAGTTACAGTAGGCATGAAATGCCAGTTTTTATGACAAAAGACTGTGTCATAGTCAGCTTCCATTGTGTTTACATGACAAAATTTGTCATGTAAACACAATGGCAGCTGCCTATGACAATGCTATGGACAAATACTTGTTAAAACTTGCCTTAAAGGGACATTGTCACGAACATTTTGCTGTGTTTTGGTCAAAATACACTAAGTACCTTTGCTCAAACATAAAATTGCTTTAAGAACACCAAGTTCAAGTTCAAGTTTATTATTCACACTTATTCGATTACAATACAACAACAAGGAAAAAAAAAGAGAAGAACAGAGCTAACTATACAAGAAGATAATATCATGTGATTTCTTCAAGGAAGAACAAACCATAATAAGTTTTTTCTGCGATTTTTCCACGAATCTTGGGAGGAACTTGAAAAAATTGGCCATTTTTTTCAAGTTGCAATCCATTTTCATCCTGTCTATCTGCAGCCAAAGATAACGAATACTAATTTCTGTACACTTACTGGTAGAGTATTTGTTAACAAAACTAGACCATTATTTGTAGGTTTCCATTGAAACAAATATTTTTTTGGGCTTTTCAAAGTGATACTAAAACTAGGTGACAGTGTCCCTTTAGTATTATTTAAGCATAGGCAGAAAAATACCCACTTAAGTCCTGGCCAAACTGACTGCAAGTATATGTCTGCAAGTTGTTCCAAGTTGTAAACAAGCCATTTCAATGTACATGTAGTCTTGCACATACACCCAAACCAAAGTAAACAGTAGTGACAGCAACTTGCGATAACTTGCAGTGGTTGATTAAGCGTTATTAAAAACTTGCGCCAACTTCCACAAAAATCTATGCTTGATCGAATATGACTAAAGTTATTGATGTAACTTATTATTGATGTTGACTTGTCTCTCCATTTGGCCAGGAAACAGATGCTCGTGGTCTTTTTCAACAAGTGAAAGAAAATTAACATCTTATAGTCTTTTACAGTGTAGATGATCCCTCTGTAAGTCACTACTGGTGAAGTTGGCATCCTCAATAAAGATTATTATTAACATGTGTGCATTTAAAGTGACATGCCTTGCACATTCCGTCTAAAACTGTAAAGTTGTATTCATTTTTGTGGCATGGAATATTTTATGTGATAATAAGGAACCAGCATTAAATCTAAACAAATTGGAACTATTGCATTGCTAGACTTACAGCTGTATTTGTCTAAACAGTAAGGTCCTTAAATTATGGTATGGTGTTGCAAAAATGTTTTTCAGTTGAAGACATAGCATTGATAAATAAAACATATTTATCTATTTTTCTGTACTATTTTTCTATTTACAAGATCTAGATAGCCTCCCGTTTTCAATTTACATGTTATTTACAGGGTCTTGACAGCCCCCCTTTTTCAATTTACATGTTATTATCAGGGTTCCTTACAGGCTCCCATTTTCAATCTACATGTTATTTACAGGGTTCGTTACAGGCTCCCTTTTTCGATTTACATGTTATTTACATGATATCCCCCCTTTTTTTATTTACATGTTATTTACAGGATTCCTCACAGACTTCCTTCTTCGATTTACATGTTATTTACAGGATAGCCTCCCTTTTCAGATTTACATGTTATTTACAGCATAGCCTCCCTTTTCAGATTTACATGTTATTTACATGATAGCCCCCCCTTTTCGATTTACATGTTATTTACAGGATAGCCTCCCTTTTCAGATTTACATGTTATTTACAGGATAGCCCCCCTTTTTCGATTTACATGTTATTAACAGGGATCCTTACAGGCTCTCTTTTTCGATTTACATGTTATTTACAGGATAGCCCCCCTTTTTCGATTTACATGTTATTTACAGGGTTCCTTCCAGGCTCCCTTTTTCGATATACATGTTATTTACAGGATCTTCTCTTGTATTTACATGTTTCACTCAAAATATTTACATGTTATTTACAGGTTCGACAATAACATGTAAAAGGGAAATTAGCATGTAAATTATCATTTACAGTATCTTTACATGTTATTTACATGTTATTTACATACAATGTAAATTTTCAACTTTTCCAGTGAGCTGGAGTGAAGATACCCTAGCTGCTTTCAAGTTTTAATGTTAACAAATTTGAATATATTCTAATTTGTTTCTACAAGCTTCCTTCTATTAAATTCATAGAAATGTCAATAAGTAGCTTGGTATTCAAAATTACCTAAATAATTTGCCGATTTTTGCGTGGAATAAAGATTAAAATCAGTCTAAGAAAAAGCGTTCTGTAACTGAAAAGCTGAAGGCAATCAGAACTGAGGAGGATGAAGCAACAGACACTGCATCTGAGGGAGAAGGCGACTCCATCACAAGCAGTTCTGGAAAAGACCCGGGTTTAGTTTCACGAAAATCACATATTGGGATGACATAATACTGTGCACTTCGTCAGATGATCATTGGCGAATTCCCAGCTCATATAAATTTTCTGTAGCTTATTTGCTTTCGAAGTGCACGACGCCTAAGAAAGGGGAAAAGCTGTTTACTCACTTTACTGGATTTAATTCTCATGGTGAGTTCATGAACACGTTGCAGTTTTTACTGCCAAACCTAGATAGAAAACTCTTAATTTACTGAGATAGTGAAGCAAGAAAAAATACTGCCATTGATACAGAATCAATGTTTGATGGTGATTGTGATGGTCCAGACGATTTTAACGATAAAGAACAAAATAACACCTACAGCACACAAGCTGCCAGTTGAGGATGATTATCTTCTTGTGTTAATGAAACTTCGAATGGGTTTAACCCTATTCGGCCTGGACTTTTTTTGAGCTCCTGAGCCTGAGGGGGGGGGGGGGGGGGGGGGGGGGGGGGGGCCCTTCGTAACTTCAAGAACATTAATGCTATGACAATGAAACCTAGAGGGTACATTTTACACTGAACCGTTAAGTCTACATCAACAGCATTATTGCGTGATGAAAGCGGTTAAAATAAGCACGTGATGGAAACAGTTGAAATAATAATAACGGTTAGAACAATATGCTCGCGTGATGATATGGGCAGCGCGCGCGCTTTCAAAACCTAAGTCACTCTAAGTGCTCGCGCTAAATTTACAAAATTGGATATGCGCTACGTTGAACTGTACCTTAGAATGAACTTCCGCCGGTGCCTACATGTCTAAATTAGCTCATTGCGCTTGTTTAGCGTTGCCATGTGCGGCTTAGTGATCAGAAAAAACTTTTCAGTGTTACAAAGGTTACAACGTTTAGTAACGGTTCAGTGTAAAATGGAGTTTAACAGTTCTGTATTAAACGTCCATCCACTCAAGATCTGAGTAGTTCACCTACTAGTATATATATATATATATATATATTGCAGAATTTGTGTAAATGTCTCCCAAGAGCTTTCCACTATGAAGACACAAATGTGTTGTTTGTGTTTGTGTAAGTGTGGTTGTCTCAGTGGCCTAGTGGTTAAGGCATCTGTCCGGTCATCAGGAGACCCGGGTTCAACTCCCGGCTGAGGCACATTTTCACTCATAATCTTTGTTGTGAAAATTTCTGTTCTCACTTTAACTGTCTATATATATATATATACATATATATATATATATATATATATATATATATATATAGACAGTTAAAGTGAATACTTATACTTGAATTGTAGAGAAGTCAACAAACAATGCCAACCACAAAGTCCTAAAATGAAGGATCACTGGAAGCGATCGTGGAGACTTGAATAATGTTGAAATAAACTAAATGTAAAGGTCAAGAAACCAACTTCATAAAGGTCCTTAGCTGTATTGGCTCTACGTTTCGGGCGTCGCGGCCTTCCTCGTATATATATTTATAAAATGCTCAGGGAAATGCGCGCGCTATGATTGGTCAAACCGAGTTCATTATAACTCGATAAAGCACGCGCGTGACGTAAGATTCATTAAAACCGTTTTCATTTTATAAAAGAAATAAAAAAAAAGTGTTCCTCGTGCATTGTTGAGTTATATAAGCACTTGGGAATTTTTAAGAACACTTCTCTCGTGTTCTTAAAAATCCCCGCGTGCTTATACAACTCAATAATGCACTCGGCGCGTTTTTTATGTCTTTAATATATTACAACTGGAAAATTCGACTTTGCAGATATTTCGTCTCTTGTAATAAAGACGAAATATCGGCAAAGTCGAATTTTCCAGTTTGTGATTGTTTTATAAGTTTGTCTGGATTTAATATCACGACAAGGATGTTTTTGATGAATTATATATATATATATATATATATATATATATAATAATATCTTGTTTTAACTTAAGGAACATAATTAGGACAAGTTAAGCCGTAGCTTTTGATTAGACTGCAACCTGTCAAAGTGTTAGTTGCTAATAACAACATTTTTGTATAAAATCAGATTTAGATAAGGCAGATTAATCTTTAATTAGGGTGGCTGAACACAGTTTGCGTGCGCTCTTCAATGTCAACTGCTTACGTGAGTCAGCGCGCGCAAAGTTTTGAGAGAAAAAAAAACATGGCACCTATTCTAATTGATTATTAATATCTTGTTTTAACTTAAGGAACATAATTAGGACAAGTTAAGCCGTAGCTTTTGATTAGACTGCAACCTGTCAAAGTGTTAGATGCTTATAACAACATATTTGTATAAAATCAGATTTAGATAAGGCAGATTAATCTTTAATTAGGGTGGCTGAACACAGTTTGCGTGCGCTCATCAATGTCAACTGCTTACGTGAGTCAGCGCGCGCAAAGTTTTGAGAGAAAAAAAAAACATGGCACCTATTCTAATTGATTAATTAATATCTTGTTTTAACTTAAGGAACATAATTAGGACAAGTTAAGCCGTAGCTTTTGATTAGACTGCAACCTGTCAAAGTGTTAGTTGCTAATAACAACATTTTTGTATAAAATCAGATTTAGATAAGGCAGATTAATCTTTAATTAGGGTGGCTGAACACAGTTTGCGTGCGCTCTTCAATGTCAACTATTTACGTGAGTCAGCGCGCGCAAAGTTTTGAGAGAAAAAAAAAACATGGCACCTATTCTAATTGATTAATTAATATCTTGTTTTAACTTAAGGAACATAATTAGGACAAGTTAAGCCGTAGCTTTTGATTAGACTGCAACCTGTCAAAGTGTTAGTTGCTAATAACAACATTTTTGTATAAAATCAGATTTAGATAAGGCAGATTAATCTTTAATTAGGGTGGCTGAACACAGTTTGCGTGCGCTCTTCAATGTCAACTGCTTACGTGAGTCAGCGCGCGCAAAGTTTTGAGAGAAAAAAAAACCAAACATGGCACCTATTCTAATTGATTATTAATATCTTGTTTTAACTTAAGGAACATAATTAGGACAAGTTAAGCCGTAGCTTTTGATTAGACTGCAACCTGTCAAAGTGTTAGCTGCTAATAACAACATTTTTGTATAAAATCAGATTTAGATAAGGCAGATTAATCTTTAATTAGGGTGGCTGAACACAGTTTGCGTGCGCTCTTCAATGTCAACTGCTTACGTGAGTCAGCGCGCGCAAAGTTTTGAGAGAAAAAAAAAACATGGCACCTATTCTAATTGATTATTAATATCTTGTTTTAACTTAAGGAACATAATTAGGACAAGTTAAGCCGTAGCTTTTGATTAGACTGCAACCTGTCAAAGTGTTAGATGCTTATAACAACATATTTGTATAAAATCAGATTTAGATAAGGCAGATTAATCTTTAATTAGGGTGGCTGAACACAGTTTGCGTGCGCTCATCAATGTCAACTGCTTACGTGAGTCAGCGCGCGCAAAGTTTTGAGAGAAAAAAAAAACATGGCACCTATTCTAATTGATTAATTAATATCTTGTTCTAACTTAAGGAACATAATTAGGACAAGTTAAGCCGTAGCTTTTGATTAGACTGCAACCTGTCAAAGTGTTAGTTGCCAATAACAACATTTTTGTATAAAATCAGATTTAGATAAGGCAGATTAATCTTTAATTAGGGTGGCTGAACACAGTTTGCGTGCGCTCTTCAATGTCAACTGCTTACGTGAGTCAGCGCGCGCAAAGTTTTGAGAGAAAAAAAAACCAAACATGGCACCTATTCTAATTGATTATTAATATCTTGTTTTAACTTAAGGAACATAATTAGGACAAGTTAAGCCGTAGCTTTTGATTAGACTGCAACCTGTCAAAGTGTTAGCTGCTAATAACAACATTTTTGTATAAAATCAGATTTAGATAAGGCAGATTAATCTTTCATTAGGGTGGCTGAACACAGTTTGCGTGCGCTCTTCAATGTCAACTGCTTACGTGAGTCAGCGCGCGCAAAGTTTTGAGAGAAAAAAAAAAACATGGCACCTATTCTAATTGATTATTAATATCTTGTTTTAACTTAAGGAACATAATTAGGACAAGTTAAGCCGTAGCTTTTGATTAGGCTGCAACCTGTCAAAGTGTTAGTTGCTAATAACAACATTTTTGTATAAAATCAGATTTAGATAAGGCAGATTAATCTTTAATTAGGGTGGCTGAACACAGTTTGCGTGCGCTCTTCAATGTCAACTGCTTACGTGAGTCAGCGCGCGCAAAGTTTTGAGAGAAAAAAAAAACATGGCACCTATTCTAATTGATTAATTAATATCTTGTTTTAACTTAAGGAACATAATTAGGACAAGTTAAGCCGTTGCTTTTGATTAGACTGCAACCTGTCAAAGTGTTAGTTGCTAATAACAACATTTTTGTATAAAATCAGATTTAGATAAGGCAGATTAATCTTTAATTAGGGTGGCTGAGCACAGTTTGCGTGCGCTCTTCAATGTCAACTGCTTACGTGAGTCAGCGCGCGCAAAGTTTTGAGAGAAAAAAAAAAACAAACATGGCACCTATTCTAATTGATTATCTGTCTGATTTTAAGAAAAGGCACCTCACAAAAAGTGAAAATTGAAGGTTTGATGTCACTTCAAATGTACAGGGGCACCCAACGAACAATCTTTGGTAAAATACATTACAGTATTCAAATAAATTAAAATAAATGATATAAAAGCATTTCCAGGTGTTCTTCTACATAGAAAACGTTTTCAATTTAGTAAAAAAAGGGAGTTAAAACAACAAGCGCGTAAAAAACAACATCACATACGAAAGCTTTGAACAGTTTACAGAAAGAATTAATGATAACAAACAGTTAAAATGCACCGTAAGTAAGCTTCGAGGTAATTCTAGGTTTTACCTTGAGGTAAATATAACGCCCTGAGTTGTAACTTGTTAACGTTAGCAGAAACCACTTTCGCGCTAACTACAGAAGAGATCTGGAAAAGAGTCTTTTTCATAGGAATTATCACGTGTCCATGACGTCGTAATATTCAAATCAAAGTGGGAAAGTAACGATGGTCGATCGATCTTGAAGCCACTCTCGAAACTTACATTTGGCTTTGAGCTCCTGTGGTCAATTTTATTTTCTTTGTTCGCCACATTTGTGCCCGTCTGGTGGTTGAAGGACATCATTAAGTCCGGAAACCCGTAAGTCACTAGCACCTTTCAAAGAAACGAGCGGTGTTTTGCTTTTCGACTGTCGAATAGTGCTGATGTTGGCACTCTTGCGGCCGTTCACAGTCGGTAGGCAAGCCGATCCAGACGGAGTCTAAAAGCACGTCTTGTCTAAAAACTGTATGATCGTGAGTTGCAGCCCATTTGTGACACCTTGCTGTGACCGAAGTTTGGAATTGAAGAGGTGCTTTTAGACTTATATATTTTTGTGAAAAATCAGTTGTAGGGCATTCCGCGTTCGTTGAACTCAGGAGTTTCCCATAATTCATTGCGGTATCTGTTGCGTTCTTTTTGCTGTATGAGAAGCTTGCGATAAAAACGAAGAGGCAGGAAGGGCAATAATCTCAGCAATAAAGTAGATTGCTCGTCTCCAGCGAAAGAAGCGTCTTTTTATCCTTCTACCCGAGACGAAATGTAGAAGATCGTAGCTTTTAAAAGCGGCGTCACGTTACTTTGCGTGACTTTGAAAAGGGTCAGAAAACATATTATGGTTCCTTTGTCAGCAAGCGGAATGGAAGGTGGACCGAAGTGAACCCAAAAATTCCGTAAGTGTTTTAATGTTATGCAGTTAGACTCTGTACATGATTTTGTTATATCTCTATTAGTAAATAACTATGGTGTTTTGGTTTTACATCAAGCCGAACCGCTATGTTTCGTGTTAGTTTTGGCGCGTTGTTACACGATTTATGTAAATCTTAAACCGCTTCTCTCGCCTGAAGTATTTGTCAAATTTTAATTTCAGCCTACTAGCTTTGGCATAAAGACGCCGTCTTGGCTGAATTTTCTGGTAAAAGAAACGCATTTTCACTGTGTGTTTTAATGTGTGTGTTTTAGCAAAAGAATGTGGTTTATCGGTACTCACACTTTTTGCTCGGCGATTTGGCTTATTAAATCTCAAACATCATACGTCCTGTTGACAGCGGATGTTTTTCACGCTTTGGAATTGTTAGCTGTTTAGCTGTTGAGCCGCTAGTTCAGCAAAACACTTTCTATAAGACTATAGCCCTTCCATCCGAATTTCGTGAAAATAGCTTACGCTCCGCGAATGTTAAACTTCCGACCGCCAAAGTGAATAGTTAGCGGCCGTGAGTCAGAATAGTGATCTTGTTCATTTCAACTTTCTTCTGAGAATAATATAAATTTAGAATAGGTTCTATGAGCTCTTTTTTCTTATGGCGAGATCAGATCAGTTGACTATTCTAGTGAGATCAG
Source organism: Dendrophyllia cribrosa (assembly GCA_024195265.1). Taxonomy (NCBI): domain Eukaryota; kingdom Metazoa; phylum Cnidaria; class Anthozoa; order Scleractinia; family Dendrophylliidae; genus Dendrophyllia; species Dendrophyllia cribrosa. The sequence continues at coordinate 25,379,545 of JAJLRJ010000006.1, forward strand.
GTTCAAATTATTTATAGCATCGCATTATATGCGTGTGTGTTTCTGTTTTTATCTCGTTTGTTTGTTTCGAATGCTGTAAAACGACTGCTAGTAATTAGTGAACTTCACTGCTATTGCTTCTGTAGCGATACTGGGCAAACACTGCACTAATGCTGTATCACTAGAACAACTATTCTAATCCTGATCCTAACCCTAACCCTTTAAACTCAAAATGTATCCTTGAAATATGCACAACAGTACACAATGTCTCAACCCTTTTTGCAATTGCTTGTATCTTCAGTTTTTACTCAAAGTTTGCAACCCGAGTCCAATTTGAGAACAATTTGCCCTCCTAATACAGTATTTTAGTAAGTGACATAACAAAAATGGCAGGTACCTTTTCCAAAATTCAGACAGATAATATCTTGTTTTAACTTAAGGAACATAATTAGGACAAGTTAAGCCGTAGCTTTTGATTAGACTGCAACCTGTCAAAGTGTTAGTTGCTAATAACAACATTTTTGTATAAAATCAGATTTAGATAAGGCAGATTAATCTTTAATTAGGGTGGCTGAACACAGTTTGCGAGCGCTCTTCAATGTCAACTGCTTACGTGAGTCAGCGCGCGCAAAGTTTTGAGAGAAAAAAAAACCAAACATGGCACCTATTCTAATTGATTATTAATATCTTGTTTTAACTTAAGGAACATAATTAGGACAAGTTAAGCCGTAGCTTTTGATTAGACTGCAACCTGTCAAAGTGTTAGTTGCTTATAACAACATTTTTGTATAAAATCAGATTTAGATAAGGCAGATTAATCTTTAATTAGGGTGGCTGAACACAGTTTGCGTGCGCTCTTCAATGTCAACTGCTTACGTGAGTCAGCGCGCGCAAAGTTTTGAGAGAAAAAAAAAAACATGGCACCTATTCTAATTGATTAATTAATATCTTGTTTTAACTTAAGGAACATAATTAGGACAAGTTAAGCCGTAGCTTTTGATTAGACTGCAACCTGTCAAAGTGTTAGTTGCTAATAACAACATTTTTGTATAAAATCAGATTTAGATAAGGCAGATTAATCTTTAATTAGGGTGGCTGAACACAGTTTGCGTGCGCTCTTCAATGTCAACTGCTTACGTGAGTCAGCGCGCGCAAAGTTTTGAGAGAAAAAAAAAACAAACATGGCACCTATTCTAATTGATTATTAATATCTTGTTTTAACTTAAGGAACATAATTAGGACAAGTTAAGCCGTAGCTTTTGATTAGACTGCAACCTGTCAAAGTGTTAGTTGCTTATAACAACATTTTTGTATAAAATCAGATTTAGATAAGGCAGATTAATCTTTAATTAGGGTGGCTGAACACAGTTTGCGTGCGCTCTTCAATGTCAACTGCTTACGTGAGTCAGCGCGCGCAAAGTTTTGAGAGAAAAAAAAAAACATGGCACCTATTCTAATTGATTAATTAATATCTTGTTTTAACTTAAGGAACATAATTAGGACAAGTTAAGCCGTAGCTTTTGATTAGACTGCAACCTGTCAAAGTGTTAGTTGCTAATAACAACATTTTTGTATAAAATCAGATTTAGATAAGGCAGATTAATCTTTAATTAGGGTGGCTGATCACAGTTTGCGTGCGCTCTTCAATGTCAACTGCTTACGTGAGTCAGCGCGCGCAAACTTTTGAGAGAAAAAAAAACATGGCACCTATTCTAATTGATTAATTAATATCTTGTTTTAACTTAAGGAACATAATTAGGACAAGTTAAGCCGTAGCTTTTGATTAGACTGCAACCTGTCAAAGTGTTAGTTGCTAATAACAACATTTTTGTATAAAATCAGATTTAGATAAGGCAGATTAATCTTTAATTAGGGTGGCTGAACACAGTTTGCGTGCGCTCTTCAATGTCAACTGCTTACGTGAGTCAGCGCGCGCAAAGTTTTGAGAGAAAAAAAAAACAAACATGGCACCTATTCTAATTGATTATCTGTCTGATTTTAAGAAAAGGCACCTCACAAAAAGTGAAAATTGAAGGTTTGATGTCACTTCAAATGTACAGGGGCACCCAACGAACAATCTTTGGTAAAATACATTACAGTATTCAAATAAATTAAAATAAATGATATAAAAGCATTTCCAGGTGTTCTTCTACATAGAAAACGTTTTCAATTTAGTAAAAAAAGGGAGTTAAAACAACAAGCGCGTAAAAAACAACATCACATACGAAAGCTTTGAACAGTTTACAGAAAGAATTAATGATAACAAACAGTTAAAATGCACCGTAAGTAAGCTTCGAGGTAATTCTAGGTTTTACCTTGAGGTAAATATAACGCCCTGAGTTGTAACTTGTTAACGTTAGCAGAAACCACTTTCGCGCTAACTACAGAAGAGATCTGGAAAAGAGTCTTTTTCATAGGAATTATCACGTGTCCATGACGTCGTAATATTCAAATCAAAGTGGGAAAGTAACGATGGTCGATCGATCTTGAAGCCACTCTCGAAACTTACATTTGGCTTTGAGCTCCTGTGGTCAATTTTATTTTCTTTGTTCGCCACATTTGTGCCCGTCTGGTGGTTGAAGGACATCATTAAGTCCGGAAACCCGTAAGTCACTAGCACCTTTCAAAGAAACGAGCGGTGTTTTGCTTTTCGACTGTCGAATAGTGCTGATGTTGGCACTCTTGCGGCCGTTCACAGTCGGTAGGCAAGCCGATCCAGACGGAGTCTAAAAGCACGTCTTGTCTAAAAACTGTATGATCGTGAGTTGCAGCCCATTTGTGACACCTTGCTGTGACCGAAGTTTGGAATTGAAGAGGTGCTTTTAGACTTATATATTTTTGTGAAAAATCAGTTGTAGGGCATTCCGCGTTCGTTGAACTCAGGAGTTTCCCATAATTCATTGCGGTATCTGTTGCGTTCTTTTTGCTGTATGAGAAGCTTGCGATAAAAACGAAGAGGCAGGAAGGGCAATAATCTCAGCAATAAAGTAGATTGCTCGTCTCCAGCGAAAGAAGCGTCTTTTTATCCTTCTACCCGAGACGAAATGTAGAAGATCGTAGCTTTTAAAAGCGGCGTCACGTTACTTTGCGTGACTTTGAAAAGGGTCAGAAAACATATTATGGTTCCTTTGTCAGCAAGCGGAATGGAAGGTGGACCGAAGTGAACCCAAAAATTCCGTAAGTGTTTTAATGTTATGCAGTTAGACTCTGTACATGATTTTGTTATATCTCTATTAGTAAATAACTATGGTGTTTTGGTTTTACATCAAGCCGAACCGCTATGTTTCGTGTTAGTTTTGGCGCGTTGTTACACGATTTATGTAAATCTTAAACCGCTTCTCTCGCCTGAAGTATTTGTCAAATTTTAATTTCAGCCTACTAGCTTTGGCATAAAGACGCCGTCTTGGCTGAATTTTCTGGTAAAAGAAACGCATTTTCACTGTGTGTTTTAATGTGTGTGTTTTAGCAAAAGAATGTGGTTTATCGGTACTCACACTTTTTGCTCGGCGATTTGGCTAATTAAATCTCAAACATCATACGTCCTGTTGACAGCGGATGTTTTTCACGCTTTGGAATTGTTAGCTGTTTAGCTGTTGAGCCGCTAGTTCAGCAAAACACTTTCTATAAGACTATAGCCCTTCCATCCGAATTTCGTGAAAATAGCTTACGCTCCGCGAATGTTAAACTTCCGACCGCCAAAGTGAATAGTTAGCGGCCGTGAGTCAGAATAGTGATCTTGTTCATTTCAACTTTCTTCTGAGAATAATATAAATTTAGAATAGGTTCTATGAGCTCTTTTTTCTTATGGCGAGATCAGATCAGTTGACTATTCTAGTGAGATCAGGTTCAAATTATTTATAGCATCGCATTATATGCGTGTGTGTTTCTGTTTTTATCTCGTTTGTTTGTTTCGAATGCTGTAAAACGACTGCTAGTAATTAGTGAACTTCACTGCTATTGCTTCTGTAGCGATACTGGGCAAACACTGCACTAATGCTGTATCACTAGAACAACTATTCTAATCCTGATCCTAACCCTAACCCTTTAAACTCAAAATGTATCCTTGAAATATGCACAACAGTACACAATGTCTCAACTCTTTTTGCAATTGCTTGTATCTTCAGTTTTTACTCACAGTTTGCAACCCGAGTCCAATTTGAGAACAATTTGCCCTCCTAATACAGTATTTTAGTAAGTGACATAACAAAAATGGCAGGTACCTTTTCCAAAATTCAGACAGATATATATATATACACTGATTTTCAAAAACATAGCTACTTGAGAAATATATATATATATATATATATATATATACCTTTTGTATTCCTATCAAAAATGTCACCTATTTGATGGGAATACAAAAGGTATATATATATATATATATATATATATATATATATATTTGTCAACTCCCGGCTGAGGCACTTTTTCACTCATAATCTTTGTTGTGAAAATTTCTGTTCTCACTTTAACTGTCTATGTATATATTTCAGAAATCGCTGTGAATCGCCTTCCTAACGAGAATAGGTTGGTGATCCAAAGATTATGAGGCAATTAGTTGTCCATATCTCCCTTCCCACGCTAATTTGTAATTTAATTTCCTTGGGGAGTGGACTGTGAATCGCTGAACGACTGGGTAAAGTGACGCGATCCTAATTGCAGAATTTGTGTAAAATGTCTCCCAAGAGCTTTCCACTATGAAGCCACAAATGTGTTGTTTGTGTTTGTGTAAGTGTGGTTGTCTCAGTGGCCTAGTGGTTAAGGCATCTGTCCGGTCATCAGGAGACCCGGGTTCAACTCCCGGCTGAGGCACTTTTTCACTCATAATCTTTGTTGTGAAAATTTCTGTTCTCACTTTAACTGTCTATGTATATATTTCAGAAATCTCTGTGAATCGCCTTCCTAACGAGAATAGGTTGGTGATCCAAAGATTATGAGGCAATTAGTTGTCCATATCTCCCTTCCCACGCTAATTTGTAAAGTATATATATATATATATATACATACACTGATTTTCAAAAACATAGCTACTTGAAAAATATATATCTATATATATAAAGATGAATTGCTGGAGTCGGACTAGTTCAAAAACATTTAATCGCTACTCGGAGTTTCATGCTTCTAATGAAGCAATCATCAGGCAACTGACAACAATAACGGTTACATGTAAAGATATACAAATTTGAAAATGGGGGCAATGCTTACTAGCGATTAAATGTTTTTGAACTAGTCCGACTCCAGCAATTCATCTTTATTCACAGCTCTGGTTCTACCATCGAGCACTTTTATAGCAGATGAAGTCTTCAGTTTTATCACTGGTAGTCATATATATATATATATATATATATATATATATATATATATATATATATATATATATACCTTTTGTATTAGTAGTATTAGAGTTGGGGGCACCAGATCAAAAAAAATATTTTTTTGATCTGATACCAACCCAACTCTATACTACTTTCCATATGATGGTAACCAGTTTTTTTGTTTCCATTTAATGTAAACCAGTTTTTGGAAAACTATATGTTGCCATAAAATAATTAAACTATATGTTTCCATATAATAGCAAAAATTAAATGGAAATATTAAATGACGAAATCAAATGGAAAAATCAAATGAAACTATATGTTAAAAAAACAAAGTGCGTTTATTCCATTGCGTGATTTCACATAATAGAATCCTTTGCGTGACACAATTCTCGGAAACACAGAAAGTCAATGATGTCATACAATAGGGGGTTCCCCCAGGAAAATGAGTCATAATATTGCATTTCAAGGTCATGAGACAGTCGTATGATTTCCCTCAACCAATCAAATGGTGGATGATGCAAAATCCACTTGCCATTGTTCTCTTTTGTTTCCATTGAGGAAGGGAAAAAACCTTTTTCAAGCAAAACAAGATTTGCATGTTATCATTTGATTTAGTGAATGATATATAATCCACTCGCTAAACCGCATGAAAAACAAAGCAACAAAGTGAATAATCACTGAAATCAAGATGAATAAGAAGCAAGTGTGAAAAGGATCCTACTAAATGGCAATGAAACGCATATCACAAGAGATCCCATATTCATGTTATTTTTGCTCGGAAAAACAATCAGTTTCCCAGAAAATGAAGTCAACCAAAAGCTATTGTTTTTAGTTTGGAGTAATTGAATATTTATGTTACAAGCTTTTGTAAATCACTCAACGGAACTCATGAATTGAATTTATCACTGAACATTAAAATGGAACTTGGCTGCATTTATTATTGCGTTATGGTTTGTAGAGAATGGTGAAACAATTGTTGATTATTTTAAAAGTCATCATGAAGCAGCACTACCGTGGACCCATGAACTGGACTGTGCTTGCGGTACTTGTGATTTCACCACAGCTGTGCCGTGACGTAATGACTTCTTTGGATTTTAGTGACAGTCCCATAAAAATATAATCTCATATAATAGTATAGAATGAATTGTAATTTGGAAATTCATGATGAATTTGAGAATATGGGAGAGTTGACCTGTCCCTTTTGTGACCGACGATTAGCAGATGTTGGTAGAAATACGGAAATGATGAGTATTGGTGAGTTGATATGTCCCTTTTATGATATAAAATTATTAGAAGTTGATAGTAGTGCTAGATTGGTTGAGTTATGTTGTTGTGAACAAGATATAAATAGTATAGATGGTATGAGCGTCTGTCTAAATTGCGGTTCCGTTCATGGTTATGATTATGTTAAAGAGTACGTTGATTTTTATGAGAATATGTATAGAATAAGGACGAAGAGTGTGTATGTAAGAAAATATCATATCGAAAATATAATCAATAAATATAATAAAGAAATTCATTTGAGTTATCAAGACCGTAACAAAATATATAAGATTTTTGGATCAATAAACAACGTGTTACCAGAAGTCAATAAGAACCGGAAACGGATGATTAGTGTAACCTATGTTTTGAGAAGATTATTAAAAATTTTAGGATTACCTTATGATAAAATAAAAATAACTTCTTCTAAAAAGACATTAAAATTTTATGAACAATGGTGGGATGATGTTTATAAATTAATAAAGAATGATGTCAACAAAATTATTAAAAGGTGACCTGTTGCATGATTCTCAGAAAAATAGGAAGTCATACGTCATGCAAAGGGGGTTTTCCCTATGAATGAGTTATTGAATAAAGTTTGTTAGTAAAGTTTATCGTAAAATTTACTATAAAAGTTTACTCGGAAGTGAATTTTTTATCATACTGTTTCTCGAATTTATCAGCAAGAGGACAAATATCGCTGATTATTTTGTCTAACTGTCTCATTTCATTGATGAATATATTGTGGTTGAATTGATTTCCTCTAAGACAAGACCGTAAAAAAACTAATACTTTTTCATATGTCGTATAAGCAAATTCAGACATTTCGATTTTCTTTTTATAATTCTTGATTTCACTTACTGTTTTTAGCACTAAACCAGCTCCAGAAATAGAAGCTAGTATAGCAGGATTTAATGTGATACTACCAGTTACAGTACCAATAACTATTAAGCCTGTTGAAGTTACATTAATAGCTAAATTCAATCTCTTGAAATATTTGAAAGCATTCTTATAGCACCAAAATCGTTTATGATAAAATCGATACAATGCTTTGATTTCAGATAATTTTTCTTGGCTGATGTTTTTATCAATATGATTGAAATTGAATATATCTGTTTTAGTCATTATATTATATATTTGGATAATTATATTTTAGGATTTGAAAGAAGGCAATATAATACACCACTTATTTGGCCCATTATTGGAGATCTTTTTATTTTCTTCGGTATTGAAAGGAAGCAATATGTGTATCCAGGCCCCTTTTCATAGTCATTGTAAAATCTTCCAAATGCATCATGAAAAATAGCATGTTTAATTAAAAATTGGTATTTGGTATTTAGAGTACAAGAACCTGGTCCTATTAATCCAATGTCAGAGTGTTTTTCTAATATTTGGTTAAATGATATTGGCTTATTCAAATAGTTAACGTACAAAAATTGATATATTAAAGCCGATTTTAATATTTCATCTTTAGTATTAGGATGTAGGTTTTTTTGGGTTGTGAAAAATTTATTGCAAAAATTAATTGCGTTATCCAAATTCAGCATATATATTTATTGATTATATTAAATGTAGCTTTTATATATAAAAATATGGTGTATGTTTTTCCTATGTGATTAAAATTGAAGATGCCTGTTTTAGTTATTATATTAAAACTCTTCAAAAAGTACACTGATATGGCAATTATAAGGTGCATATGTAATATGATCAATTGATAGTAATTTGATTTGTACAACTGTACCTTCCCTGAAATTGATAATTGAAGATAAAATATTGAAAGTGTAATAAATTTTATTAGATGTTTTATCCCATAGTTGAGGTCCAAAAGAATTTTTACCGATCAATATAACCATTTTTTTGTATCCTTCAGGCGGTTTATCGTCCAATATTATCAACCATAATTTTACTATTTTCAAATTAGTTAACGCAATAAATGATGATGAACCGTTGAATATGATATCATCACTGTTCTTATTTTTCATATAATTGCCTAAAAATATGAATTTTTGTTTCTTTATAGGTAAACCAATTATGTTTCTACCATTCAAATCAATATCGGTCTCCATAACCATTTTTCCATTTTCAATTACAAAAACAGAATCAAATACATCTGAATCAACACTCGAGACATGTCCTTGAACACCATAAACGATTAGATGTGCTTTCTTTGTATTCCCTTTTGTTATTCTTCCATGAAGATCTATCATTATATATTCAGGTGGAGATACTTGCCATTTATGTAAATGAACAATGCTTTTTGAATATCCTTCAGTGTTGAAAATCTTTGTTGTTTGCTCACTGATGTTGATAACTGTTGAGACAACAGTGACAGATGTTGAACTAATATGAGCTTTATCTGGAACAAAAAACTCGATTACCAAAGTGAACTCACCTTGAGGAAGTTTGTATGCATTGAAACCTATCCTTGACCTGAAGTCATCATTATTGTCTGTTGTAAGTGTTATATCATAGGCTTTCTTGTTAATTTTGTGTGGACTGGATACAAAATCGATAATACCATTAACAACAATGTTACTCTCTGACGAGCTCTGATTAACATCTTCCATCATGTATCTGAAAACATCTTTTTCAGCTGTTGAGGTATTTATATGTGACTTGTTTACATAACTCTTATAATCATCCGTTATTCGTGTGTATAAGTTTGTATTGGAATCATTGAGCTCGGTGTTGAAGAATGAAACATTTATAGCAGCGTCATTCTCATTTGGTTTAGGAGTTGCTAGATTAACAATCTTTTTATCTCCCATATCAAGATCGCTGGAAATAGTTTTATCAAGTTTGAGTGTTTTTAAATTATTTATTGCATTCGTATTTTGATTTATTCTTGTGTTGTTATCACCAGTTTTTGTGTCAACATATCCTTTATTTGTAGCGTGATCAATTGCTATTGGATCTTTTACATTGAAGATCGTATTTTTATTCATATCAAGGCCCGTTTCCATCATCAACATCTCCTTACGGCTAAGAAATACGTTTTTGCAATCGTTATATGATACCAGATTATTATATGAAGCCGCTAGTTGAAGATATGTTTGGGGCTTCGATTTAGTGATATTGTATTGTTCTTTCAGATTGATATCTTGATTGATATCTTGAGTATGTGGAATAGTACTTACTTTATTATCAACGTATGCTTTATTGGTGGAATCATTAGGGTCTACCGGTGGTTTGACATTAATAATCCTAGTATTCTTAGCATCATAATGGGTACCATCGTGATTCAGGAATATCCTCTTACCGTGGTATAGGCTGAAACAATCGTTATCACCACCTGTTTGAATATTGGTGATAGAATGATAATTAGCATCTAGATGGTTATTCAAGACTATCTGTTGATCTTTTAGATAGGTATTTGCCTTATCAGCTTTTTTATCATTATGTTTCTTCAATGTGATCATATTCACTGATGAAAGATCTTGATTTTCATCGGTATCTAGATTGGTAATCAGTTTTTGATCCATATCAATTTCACCAGGAAGAATTAATTTATTTCCTCTTAAATCAAGATCCCCCACCATATGAGTTGTTCCATCTAATTTTAAATAATGCGTGTCTCCATACTCTTTATTAACAGCATCTTTTTCTGAAATTGGTGTTTTTAAATTTCTTATATTATTGTTTTTCATATCAAGATTTGCTGTAACTAATGGTAAATGCTTACTAACAAATGTATTTCTAATAAATTTGAAATCAACTACATCATTCAAACCAGTAACTGTTCCTATATTTACTATTTTTTTATTTTGCATATCATAATTACCATCATCTGTCAATTTGAAGCCAACGCCTGGCGGGCCTGGCGGGCCTGGTGGCCCTTGTGATGTTGTTGTTGTTGTTGTTGTTGTTGATGGTAGTAATCCGTTTGAATAACTCATTATATATAATATGAGTATATTATATTTTTTCATTGAAATTCTTGGTTGTGAATTTCCTTGGTTTATCAATATATATGAAGCAATATGAATCATTAGTGGCTTTTTCATAGTCAGATTTTTTTATACCAAGCTCTCTACTAATCCTGTTTTGTTCGTTTGGAGAAGGAAATTCAAAAATGCAGTAATGTGTAGAGTTAAGACGGATACATTTGTCAGTGTCATAAAACGATTGACTAAGATATATGCAACTGCAATTTTTGTTTCTTGAGTTAGTGTAGTAGTTTCTTATTTCTGCATCATTTTTACTACCAGTATTAAGATAGTCATCAAAAATAACCAACTTTTGGTTATCACAATTTAATTCGGACAAAGGCAATATTTGATCATTACTTGCTTCAATAATTGGGTAACCCACCTCTTCACTGATTGGTTTCAATGTTTCCAGTAAATGTTGATATTTTGATTGTTCCAAGTTTTTAGCATATAGATAAATTTTATCGAAATAGAGTAGCCTATAGATCATGTCTAGCAGAACGTTTGTTTTTCCTGACCCAGATGGGCCGCAAATTAGCATCCGGAAGCATCGGTCAGGCATGAAAGGATATAACTGTTTATAATTTGAGGTTACATCATCATCGGCATCGTAATTTGGTATTATCATTTATATTATATGGGTATATTATTTCAATATAACATGGTGTATAACACGGTGTACAACACAGTGTCAACACGGTGTAAAATGCTCTTTTTTATATATGATTTCCAAATTTTATGTAACGTAATAATATAACAATAAATGAGTTTACTTAAATGGAAAGAACTTGCAAAGAGTAAATCTCTATTAGGTAATAAGATTAATCTTGTACATGATGCAATCACAAAACATAATCTTAGTCATAAGATAAGTCAAGAGTCATTGGCTAAGGTATTCAAACCTGTGACTAGTAAATTAGATGATGTTATCGACAGTAATGTAGATTTAAGGGTACCCATAAGAAAGAAACGAGCACCTAAAAAAGGTGACCAAGGTATTGACTATATGCCTGAAGTTGACCCTTTCGAAGACATGCAAGTTGATGATTTATTTGGTGATTATGTCCCACCAAATCAAGAGAAACAACTTGTACCGAAACCACCAACATATGAAGAATCGTTGAAGGATATTTTAGAAGGGAAGAAGGAGATTTATGTTGATCCTCAGTACTTTGGTGATGAACCAGATGAATTACCACCAGAATATGAAGAAGAAGAGATGGACTATGGATTAGATGATGAAGATATAAGTAATGAGATTTTGAATGATATTGGTATTACGGATTATGAAAATGTGGATAAGATATTGAATCAATCAACAATAACACCCCAAAAGACTAAGACATATCTTAATAAGATTATAAAAAAGGCCAAAACAAAAAGGAGTCAATTAGGTGGCTATAAGTCACATGTTACAAAACAGTTCAAAAGTGGGGCTATATCATCAGGTGAAAGGCAAATGCGAAACAAAAGAATAGACAACGCAAGAGTTACTTTAAATGAATACATAAAACATTATGAGACTAAACTGCAAACAATGAAAGGTTCCGGAATCAACGGCCGAGGAAGAAAACAGAGAGGTGGAAATATTATGTTTTTTAATGATGTAAAGCAGCTTTCGAAAAAATTGGAATTGATTATTGGTGAAAGATTGGCAGGGAATACCAGCATTGAGATGCGAAATATGGGAGTTACTATATTGGACACATTATTGAAAATGTCGAAAATCAATAGGTCACAATATAGTAAATTGTATAGTCAATATTTCAAAATATAATTTATGTAACTTTATTATATAAATGGAACGAGAGATAGTTTTATCATCTTATAGTGTAAAAAATCAATTGAATAATAAACCTGAGGATTTTACAACTAAATTTAACAGGTCTATAGATTTGGATAGTAATATTCAATATGTGATTGGCCTTAACCGAATTATCAATATGAGTTTTACATGGTTTAATGTTAATGCTGGATACAATAATCAATTAATTAAATTTAGCTCTGATAGTGGTTCAACATTTAACAACATCACCTTTCCAGCCGGAGTATGGAATTATACAGACTTCAATACATATATCAAGGATATAACGAAGACTGGTGATACGTATCCTATCACTCTTGAATTCGATAATACAACATTTAGGGTTACGATTACATTGACTCAGAATTATCAGCTTGATTTGACGCATTCCAATTTTAATGATCTAATCGGGTTTGATAAGACAGTATTATCTAATGAAACAAATATAGGGCCGAAAGTGCCCAATCTCAGTCAAGACACAGATATCCTGAATATCCATTGTAACCTAATAAACGACAGTCTTGTCGACGGTCAAGATACAGACATCATTTATTCCTTCTCGACCAGTGTACTCCAACCTAGTTACTCCTTTACCCTCGAACCACGAAGAGTCACATTCAATCCAGTCAATAAGAATAATATTAGTAGTATCAGGGTATACATTACTGATGGAAAAAGAAGATTAGTTGACCTGAATGGAGCAGATACATCTTTCTCACTAATTCTGAAAAGTATAGAATAATATAACATAATAGTATAATGAAACCGTATGAATTCAAAAGATTTTACCATCCAAAACTTGGTAAATTTGTATATCAACACAAAGGGTCTGGGCTTATCGTTGATAATATTTTCAAACCATTAAAGAGTGTGGCATCATCTGTTTTCAAGAAATTTGCTAAGCCAATAGCAAAGAAGGCGTTAGAATCGGGGATATCCCATGCAGGTGAGCGACTGGGTAAGGCGGTATCTCAAAAATCTGGTGATTTGATAATGAAAAGATTGACAAATTTGAGAAAAGGAGCTACAAGACAAACAGCAATTGTTCCATCCTCACCCATTAAACAGCTGCAGCAACATTATCAGCCAAAACTAGATCAAGAAAGTACTGAAATGATACTGAATAGACTCATTTCTGGAGATGGTTTGAGGAGAAGACGTAGAGTTAGATTTGTATAGAATCAATGAATATATTTTTTAATTGTTAAAATTATATAACATAATAATATATGTCTTTTAGAACAGATAATTTTCTACAAAGAAATGAGTTGGTGCGATTCCAACTCGATGATGTAATCAGGTCTCCAGCTAACGGTCAACACCAAACGAAAAATGGTTATAAATTTACAATTAATGATCGATCGAGTTTCTACGATTGGTACAATGCCTATATTGAAGTCCAATTCCAACTACAGAAATTAGCAGACGGAGCAGGATATGCTGCTGCTGATCGAATAACGGTAATTAATGGAGGGCATTCCTTAATTGACCACATAATGATTAAATCTGCAGGAAAAATAGTTTATGACACTGACAATCTCCATAAAGTCACTTTTGTTAAAAACCTGCTAGAGTATTCTGATGATTATAGCAGATCAGTCGCTAAAAACAGTTTCTGGTATTTGGACACGAATGCTACAACAGCCAACACGAATACAGGATTTGAAGCTCGCCGGTTGCAAACTCAAGCACTTCGAGACAATGGGACTGGTGGTGCTAAAAACATTAATGTGATTATACCATTGAACAGGTTCTCATTTTTTGAAGAACTTGAAGATAAGATGCTTGTACCAATGCAAATACAATTTAACATTGAGCTACAAAACGATGGTGAACTCATTCACATGGCTAATGGAACTGATGCTGGAAGAATTGTTGTTAATAGGTTTTTGCTATGGGTGCCAAAACTAACCCCAAAGGATTCATTGTATGACAATTTCGTTAGTTCATTTCTTAAAGAAACTCGGTGGAAATATTTAAGGGAAATGTACGAAGCATCAGCTCCTACACAATCATCAGGATTTTTCCAGATTTCAAGCAGTATTGACAATGTCAAACACATTTTTGTTTACTTGAAAAGAACAAACCCGCCTAATGATGCAGTTGAAGAAGACAGTCCTTATCTAATGAACACTTTTAAACTTAATGCTGCTGATAATAACTCTTCCCTTTTAAACTGTAGACTAGAATATGGAAATGGAGTCTTTTATCCAGAAACAGAGTATGATACAGAATCAAAAGTGAGAATCTTTAACGATTTGATGTCATATACTATGCGGAAAAATGACTATAACAGCGGAACTCAGCTGAACTTAGCAAACTATAGTTCTCTGTATGGGTTGATTTACTTTAATCTTACGTATCAAACTGAAAAAATAACAAGAGATCCGAAACAGCTAATCTTTAGGTATAGACTAAGCCAGAATGCAGTTGCAAACTTCAATGTTCATGCTGTAGTTCTATATGAAGAATCTGTTGTCATTGACAAGGTGGGTAATGAATTGGTTATAGTGTAAAATAAATATCCTTATTTCATATATATTATGTGAAATTTTATATAATATATATTATATATAAGAAATGACTCAGCTTTTTGAAATCAAAGTAAATTTGTCTGACAATCAAAAGAAGAATCTTAGCAATGCTTTCAAAAAAGGGAAACTATTGTTCTCAGACTATCAAATAAATCTCTTCATGGCAATGATGTTTTATATGTATCATCGATGGTGAAGAAGAGATTGGAGAAGAATCGTATGATGAATAAGGGTATGGATATCAAACTTGTTAAAAGTAATATCAGAAAACAGGTTGGAGGTAATCTACTAACTTCTATCTTAAGTATTGGAAAGACGCTAGCACCAACTATAGGCAAAACCCTTGGGCTATCAGCTCTTGCTGGATTGGCTTCAGAAGGTGCTTCTCAGATTGTGAAATCAATCTCTGGCAAAGGCGTACAGTCGGGTGGTTTTCTCATACCACAAGACAAAATTAATAAGCTGATAGAATATAAGCATCTTTTATCGACGAAACAAAAACAGGATATATTGAATGCCCTTCAATCAGGTTCAGGTGTTCATGTGAAACCAACAAAAACACAATCAGGTGGATTTTTAGGCACTCTGTTGGCAAGCATTGGTGTTCCACTCCTTCTAAATGCTTTGACTGGTAAAACTGGTAGTGGGGCTCCACGAATGGGAACTAGTAAGAAAAAAGGGGGTAAGGGAGCTCCGAGAATTGGAATTTATAGACCACCTCCATTTATAGGTTCATGGGATAATCCAATTGGTATGGGTATTAAAAAAAAAAACTACCAAAAAAAACAAGTCGGGAGAAGGCATACTATTAGGGAAAAACAGCCCATTCAATGGCATCCCACTACTAGGGGCAATACTGTAAAACCAAAATTCCATAAAGATATCCCGTTAAGTAATCATGATCTAGTAAAATGGTGTAGATATTTGAACATCCCAATCAAAGATGTTCTGTCAAGGGATGAAAGAGTTTCACATAACCATAGACAGGCGTTATTTATCTACAATCTTGAACCCTCATATATGAGTGGAAGCCATTGGGTGGCCACATATGTCAAAGACAACGTAATAAATTATTTTGACAGTTTTGGTATGCCCCCATTTCAGGAGATTGTAAATCATGCTAAAAGAAAGAATATGACTCTGTTACATCAAAACAACCAAATCCAGAACATAAAAACGACTACATGTGGTTACTTCTGTTTATACTTTCTGAATGAAATGAATAAAGGGAATTCATATTACAATCTATTGGAAGTGTTCGACATATATGACACAATGAAGAATGAGGGATTTCTCGAACATTATTTTAGAAATATCTAACTTATATATATATGACGAAAAGTTATTGTGTAAAGCAGAAGAAAGTCACTGAATGTGTACCAGGAAGCGAACGATATGTGAAAACTAAAAATGGTCGAACTATGTTGAAATGCACTTGCGCTGAATGTGGAATTACTAAATCTCGTTTTGTTAAGAACCAGGGAAACTAATGGAGCCCTCACAAGCGGGGGGCTTTCTTGATATAACAAATTCCCACACGCTTGGTGAAATTGCAGCTAAAAGTGCTTTAAAAGGTTTGTATAATTTAGGCAGAATCGGAGCATCAAAAGCAATTAAATCTGATTTTGCAAAACGAAAGATTAAGGGTACTGTAAACAAATACCTCGATCAAGCGCTTGACAGTTTCACATCGGATTTATCGAAAAAACTAGACCCTATTCATGGTAGAGGCGTAGACGTTCATGCATTAATTGGGAAGCTTCCGAAACCAAAAGGAGGGTGGACATTACCTGGTCATAAATATACTGGCCCATATAATGATTTAAATAGTCAAGTGAAATATGACCCAACGACTGGCCAAATATTAGAAATATACGACAAACCAACGGGTAAAACTGATGCAATAGCAATGCAACACGATGTTGATTATTCAGTCTGCAAGGATGATAGGAAATGTAAAAATAAGGCAGACAGAAAAATGGTCAAAGCTTTAGATGAAGTACCATATGATGAGAGACAATGGGGTCATTGGTTGGCTAGAAACACGATTGATATGAAACAGAAATTAGGTCTTGGTGTTAAAAAAAGGAAGCCAAAAAACGGAAAGCGGCGTTGAGTAAAAATGATTGGACTCAACAATTAGCCGATGAATTACATAAACCAATCAAACGAAAATTTAAAACAAGAAGAGTTATTGTTAATGGAATAGATGATATTTGGAGCGCTGACCTTGTAGAAATGCAGAAGTTTTCAAAATGGAATAAAGGATATAGATATTTGTTAAACATCATTGATGTGTTTTCAAAATTTGCTTGGAGCATTCCCATTAAAAATAAAACAGGTAATACAATTACTGAATCATTTGATGATGTTATTAAAAAGTATAAAAGAAAACCGAAATATTTATGGGTAGATCAAGGATCTGAATTCTATAATAAAACTTTCAAAGACTGGCTAAAGAAAAATAATATTGAGATGTATTCTACTTTCAATGAAGGTAAAGCTGTTGTTATTGAGAGATTTAACAGAACATTAAAATCTAAAATGTGGAAACAATTTACAGCTCAAAATACAACACAATATTTAGACATGTTACCAAAACTATTAAATGAATACAACAGTACAAAGCATTCAAGCATCAAAATGAAACCGGCAGAAGTAAATAAAAAGAACGAGGGAAGTGTATATTTCACTTTATATGGTGATATGGAACCATCATCATCAAAAGTAAAATTCAAAGTTGGTGATAAGGTTAGAATTTCAAAGTATAAAAGAAAGGTATTTGATAAAGGATATACAAGTAATTGGACTGAAGAGGTATTCACAGTTGATAAAATCCAATACACAAACCCTATTACATATAAGTTAAAGGATCTTAATAATGAATCAATAGAAGGGTCATTTTATGAACCTGAATTACAATTAGCAGAACAGGATGTATTCAGAATTGGCAAAGTCATTAGGAGGGATTACAAGAAAAAACAAGCTTTGGTATCATGGTCTGGTTATCCAAAAGAATTTAATTCATGGATACCGTTAAAAGATGTCAAAAATATCTAACATATATGTATCATGAGTGGCATTGAGAAATATATCAAAAAAATAAATTTTCAAATTCAGGAATGTGAAGATGAAATAGACAATCTTCATGATAAAATATATGATAATGAGCGTAGATTGGATCTGTTACAATATAAAAAGAAATTATTGAAACTTTATCATAAAAAAATACATGAAATTGATGAAGATATAACATTGAAACAGTTATTGAATATTATCTGCAATGAGATAGAAAACAATAGATACGATGATGAATGTAATGTGTTGAAACAAACCAAAGTTGATAATGTCGAATATCTCAAACGTGAAAATAATATTTTTACACCTGTGAATACAACAAGTAATGCAAATTTGATTAATGAGACTTGGCTTTAAAAAAGGTTTAAAGAGATGTTACTATTTACAAGTATCCCAGAAATTTCTGAGATATTTATATCTTTGCATTCGCTATTCATTGGTAGCCAAAAATATTAATGTTTCTGGCTATTATCAACCATATTTAAACGCACTAAAATGACTTAAAAAAATAATCATACTATATAGTAATGGTAAAACAATCAAGGGGAAGACCTAAAAAGTATATGACCGATGAAGAAAAACGTATTATGGGACGTCTTTATTGTAAGAAGTATAATGACAATCCAGATAATAAATATCATTGTATTGAATGTAATAAATATTTTCATCCTGCAAGTAAACATAAACACAATAAAACTATGGTGCATCAATTGAATGCACAAAAATACAACAAAGAATAACGCAAGGCGATCATAAAAAAGATAATCATATATGACCAATCATATATAACTATCTCAAATTATTTCAAAAATGATGCCAAAATAAACGCACTATAAAAGGTACTTAAAGAAATATAATATAATGTATTTATATAGATAATGGAAAAATTAGACTTAACAAAATTGAGTAAGTCTCAACTAATCCAAATGATATTAAAGCTACAGAAGAAAAAACCTGAAATTATTTTGGTAGATGATACCAAACCAGTTCCAACACCAAGAACTGTCAAACCAATTCCAGCACCTCGTAAGAGTGTAAATAAAATGGTTCAAGATTATGAAAACAATATAATTTTACCACCTATTGAGTTCAGAGATAATTACAAACCAATTCCAGCACCAAGGACTAAAAAACCAGTCCCATTACCAAGGACTAAGATAGAGCAAACAGATAAAGCTCTGAAAGGCTATAGAAAGTCTTTTGAAATTAATATAAAAAATGACAAAGACCCGCTGGTGCAACTACAAAACACAAGAAAGGCTGCTACATATCTTATTACAAATATACTAACATCTATGAAAGGTCTAAAATTTGTTGAAACACTTAAGGTTACATTTACAAAAATATCAGATAATGAAACAGTGTACAAAACTGCCTATTTCAACAGTCTAGTTCAAACAATCATAAATAATCTAGAGATCGCTGAATCACTACAAGTATCAAAGCAAAACATATTAAACAAGATTGCCGTTTGGATTTCAAAGGGATCTGGTTGGACTATTCAATCAGTGGACAATCATTATCTCAATATTGTAAAATATCAACCAATGAGAGGCTCTTCATATATTAAACTACCCCAAGAACTCAGAAACAGTGCGAAAGGATTGATTAACATAAAAAATGAGGATAATGAATGCTTTAGGTGGTGTCACATCAGACATCTAAATCCTCAAGACAAATACCCACAGAGAATTAAAAAAGTTGACAAACCATTTATTGAAAATTTAAATTATTCAGGGATTGAATTCCCAGTCACCACCAAACAATACAACAAGATTGAAAAACAAAACAAGATCAACATCAATGTTTTCGGTTATGAAGACAAACAACCATACCCAATTTATGTATCAAAAGAAAAATATGAAGACCGCATGAATCTTCTTCTGATAACAGAAAATGAAAACAAGCACTATGTCTTGATTAAAGATTTTAACAAGTTAATGTACAATCAGACAAAACATAAAGAAAGAAAGCATTTCTGCATGTATTGTCTTCAATGCTTCAGCTCTGAAAGAGTATTAACTGATCATAAAGAAAACTGCATGCAAGTGAATGGCGCGCAAGCAATGAAAATGCCTGACAAAGATAATAATATACTAAAATTCAACAATGTCCATAAACAACTACCAGTACCATTTGTTATTTATGCAGATTTTGAGGCTATTACTGAGAAAATACATGGTTATCAACCCGATAATGATAAATCATACACAGAGGCTTATCAGAAGCATACAGACTGTAGTTATGGTTATAAGGTAGTTTGTTGCTATGATGATAAATACACTAAACCAGAGCAAATATATAGGGGCGAAAAAGCCGTTTACAAATTTATGGAAGCTATGCTGGGGGAAGTTAAATATTGTAAGAAGGTAATGAAAAAAGAATTCAATAAACCATTAAGAATGACAAAAGATGATGAAGAAGAATTTCAAAAAGCTAAAGAATGCCATATATGTGATATAAAATATACTGACAAAGACATTCGAGTTAGAGATCATTGTCATATAACTGGTAAATACAGAGGCTCTGCTCACCAAGAATGTAATCTGAAACTCAGAGTAAATCCAGCAGAGATAAAAATTCCTGTTATATTCCATAATCTAAGAGGTTATGATAGTCATTTTATAATGCAAGAGATTGGTGAAATAGTTAAGAAGTATACATACAAAAATAAGAAAGGAGAAGATAAACAGATGAATATAAATGCTATACCAAACAACATGGAAAAGTATATGGCTTTCATGCTTGGCAATCATCTTACCTTCATTGATAGTTTCCAGTTTATGAGCTCTAGTTTAGAAAAACTGGTAAGCAATCTACCAAAAGAATCATTAAAATATACATCTCAACAATTTAAAGGTGAAAAGCTTAATTTAATGTCACAAAAAGGAATCTACCCATACGACTTCATGGACAGTTTTGATAAATTCAATAAAAAACTACCACTAAAAGAAGAATTTTACAGCATATTAAATGATAAATGTATATCAGATGAAGACTATAAGCATGCTCAAACTGTTTGGGAAACATTCATGCTTAAAAATATGGGTGAGTACCATGATTTATATCTTAAATCTGACATACTTCTGTTAGCTGATGTATTTGAAAACTTTCGAAAGACCTGCCTGCAATACTACAAATTAGACCCGTGCCATTATTTTACATCTCCCGGCTTATCTTGGGATGCTATGCTAAAAATGACTAATATTAAATTAGAACTAATGACTGATATTGACATGTTTCAATTCATTGAAAAGGGTATGAGAGGTGGTATATCTTATATAGCTAATCGATATGGAAAAGCAAACAATAAATACATGAAATCATACAATGAGAAGGCGCCCTCAAAGTATATTATGTATCTTGATGCTAACAATCTATATGGTTGGGCGATGTCTCAATACCTACCAACCGGTGGTTTTAAATGGATGACAGAAAATCAGATTAATAAGTTAGACTTAGCTAAATATAAAGAAGATAGCAATAAAGGTTTAATACTAGAAGTTGACATGGAATATCCTGAAGAATTGCATAACCTTCATAATGACTACCCATTAGGAGCAGAAAAGGTTAAAGTAACTAGAAATATGTTGTCTGAGTATTGCAAAAAGATAGCTACTAAATATAATATATCAACAGGCCTTGTACAAAAACTGATCCCAACTTTAAGAAACAAAGAAAAGTATGTTCTTCATTACAGAAACCTACAATTATACACTGATCTCGGTTTGAAAATAACTAAAGTTTATCGAGTACTAGAGTTCAATCAGTCCGCATGGTTGAAGCAATATATTGATTTCAACACTCAGAAAAGAACTAATGCTAAAAACGCTTTTGAAAAAGATTTCTTCAAACTTATGAATAATTCAGTATTTGGAAAAACAATGGAAAATATCAGAAAGAGAATAGATGTTAGATTAGTAACTGATGAAAAGAAACTATTAAAAATGGCTGCTAAACCAACATATGTAAGCAGTAAAATCTTCAATGAAAATTTAGTAGCAGTGCATAAAATCAAAGAAACATTAACCTTAAACCGGCCGGCATATGTGGGTATGTGTATCCTAGATCTTAGTAAGACATTAATGTATGATTTTCATTATAACTACATCAAAAAGAAGTATAATAAGGCTAGACTACTATTTACTGATACAGACAGTTTAACTTACGAAATCGAAGCTGAAGATGTCTACTCAGACTTCTGGAATGATAAACATTTGTTTGATAACAGTGACTACCTCGAAAGCTCCATATATTTCGACAAGACTAATAAAAAAGTGATTGGTAAATTCAAAGATGAGGCTGCAGGAGTTCCTATTTATGAATTTGTTGGCCTACGATCAAAAATGTATAGCTATATGAAAGACAACCAAACAGGAGGTAAGACTGCTAAAGGGATTAAAAAGAATATTATCAAAAATAATATCAAACATGAAAACTATAAAAATACGCTATTTGAAAAAAAAAACAGATGCATCATAGAATGAAAACAATTAGAAGTCAAAACCATCAATTAGGAAGTTATGAAATCAATAAAGTATCACTCAGTTGTTTTGATGATAAAAGATATATACAAGAAGATGGAATCAACAGTTATGCATATGGACATTATGCAATAATTAATGAATTGAATTAAATCCAATGAGACTATGTTGTGTTAATATATGAAAACATATAGTATTCCAAAAATATGACTTTCAAAAATACGAGATCAAAATATATATTCCAGAAATTAGAAACCATTATCTATATTCCAGAAATACGAGATCAAAAATATGAGCTCAAAATATATTTCATAAATTAGAATACCATTATATGGAAACCAGAAATACGAGCTCAAATTCTATGAACACCATTATATGGGAAGTAGTATTTGAGTTGGGTTTGGTAACAGTGCATTTTTACAAAAAATGCTCTGGTACCCCCAACTCCTATACTACTTGTATTCCCATCAATATATTCGGCTATGGCTGAACAACCAAACCTTCTGCCCACGCACAACGAGAAGACTATTGGTGGTATGAAAGCAGAGCGCACCGTAAAGCGCATCACATTTGACCGCTCTGTTGCCAAGCCCGGCGAGATCCTGTACGTTTCGGTGCCCAAGCTCAACGAACATGAGGTTATCGTGTCGTGCTCGCTTGCCTTGCTTTTCAACATCGATGTTGCCGGCGGCCACGCAAACAACTATCTCGTACAGAATGTTTCTCGGACGTTGGTTGACAGACTCGTTGTGAAATTTGCCGCAAACCACTGTCCAGGACACCATTGGCTATGACATTTACAAAATATTTGAGGATCTGTTTCTCTCAGTGGATGAGCGCGACAACATGCTGCCGGAGGGCATCCAGACTATGGATTTGTGCAAGATCCGCTCTGGTGCCGGTGATAAGAGGACCCATAGTGTGGATGCAGAAAATAAGCTGGAGGGCGTTTACAAAAACAAATACCGCATCAATCTGCACCACCAGATTTTGACTGACCACGGTGTTTTATACCCGCAGGCCCTCTACAACGATCTTATCTTCGAGCTAACGCTTGCACCGGCATCTCAGGTTGTAAGGGGTTCGGATACAAGTAAGCTTGTGTATAAGTTGACAAATATACGGCTTGAGTACGAGACAATCCGCAGCAAACAACTGGCTGACGAGGCAACGAGCGTTTACTCTAGCGGAAAGAAGTTCGCCTACGACCATATAATGCGAGAAGAGGTGGTGCCATTTGCGAAAGGCTCAGACGCTAGGCTGAATCTTCGGGTGAACCCGCAGCGCAGATCACTCAAGGGCATTCTTCTGCTATTTATCGAACCATACGCAGCAGGCACCAGGGACTCTGAAAAATACTTCAACCCCGACATCACCAAAGTGAATGTCACCATAAACGACTCTCCAAACAGGGTTTACAACAACGGCATCGACGGCAGTGACATGTGGAATGAAATCAGCCGACTCTTCGGAAATAAAAGTCCACGGACAACAAGTTCGGCCTCCTTATCGATCTTAGATCAATGGCTGATATAACTCTGCACGGTAATGGCCAACGCCTCGTCAACACAAAGGACGGCGTGCACCTTGAGATTGAAAGAACAACCTCCGGCTCGGGAAATGTGCACTGCCACATCTACACCTTCAGTGACTCACAGATGATAATCATGGACAGGCAGCTGCAGGCGGTTCAGTATTAAAAAACACATGTATAAAGTGTACGAAAACATTGAATGGGCCCACGAAAGCTGCCCTTCAATGCCCTAATTATTGGGCTGACTAACTCTGGCAAAACGCAGTATCTTCTGAATCAGCTCCGGGGCCCCTTCAGGGGTCAGTTTGACTGTATCGTGCTCTTATGCCCAACCTTTGTCCACAACAATACCTACGATGGTTTCGTGGATAAAGAGCCACGCATTTTCGTGGTAGACTGCCAGCAGCATGAGATTGAATGGTGGTTAAAACTAGCAAGTTTCTTTTTTGAGAAGACTAACACTCTCATCATTCTCGATGACTGCGCCGCTTCGAAAGATGTGAAAGACCGCACGAGCCAGTAGGTGCACCTAGGCTTCTTCGCGCGCCACAGTGGCATAAGCGTGTGGGTGTTGACTCAACAGATAACCAGCATTGCGAAACCCTTTATGGAAAACGTGGCAGCGATCGTGCTTTTTTACACTCCATCAAGCATAACAACGCAGGCCATCTTCGAATACTATGCCGGCGAGCTTACACACGAAAAGTGTAAAGAGCTTATTGTACGGGTTAAGGAGCGCAAGTTTTCCCACCTAGTTTTCTCTCTGCGGCATCCATATGGGATCAAAGTGAAAATATAAAAAATATATATACTCTGAGTTATGAACGCCCCAATCAGTCTCCACAAGCTAACAGCTTTTTTACCAGATTTTCAATAAATTACAGGCCAAGACAGAAGCAATGCAATTCAAAATTATCAAAGGCGCTGGTGAGGATGATCTACGTCTCATGCTTGTTAACCGCTACCCGTTGAAACTCACTGAGATGCCAGACACAATGGCCTCGCTTTTACAGGAGGTTGAAAGGCTTTTGCCTGACATCAAGAGAATAATTGAAAATTAAAAAGACTATATATATATATATATATATATATATATATATATATATATATATACACACTGATTTTCAAAAACACAGCTATTTGAGAAATATATATATACCTTTTGTATTTCCATCAAAAAGGTGATGCACGATCTATGTAGATTTGGGCACAAGTTCACACCCAAAGAACAATAAACCCATTGCGACGTGAGAATATGTTTTTTAAGCAGCTGAATTTTAATATCACAAACTCATGCAATCTCATGGGAGTGGTTGCTGAGCATGAACGAAGCTTGACGTGTCCACGAGAGCTCCGCTCTTATCCATCATTTTATGGCTTTTTAATCGCCCATGGCTGATACTTTCTCCTCTGTAAAGCGAAAGCTATTCTTAAGGAGCAGTTCTAGTGGATCAGAATCGCATTCAGTGTCAAGTTCGCCGTTAGACAAGCGTCCCAAGAACTCAGAAGATCTAGAAGGACGCCATAGCGACTCGCAAGAAGTGTTCGAGGAGGAAACGGATAAAGAAGACAAAATATTACCCACTATAGACATGGTTGACAACGTGACTGCTAAACTTGATACAATTTTAGCTAAGCTTGGAAAACTTGATGATATCGAAGCCAAACTTAACGATATGTGCAAGAAAGTAGAGAAGATGGAATCCGAAGTGGGAAAATTGCAAAGTGACGCGCGCAATACTGACAGCAAAATAAAAGAGATGGACAAAAGTTTGACTTGGTTTAACAAGGAATTTGAAAACCATCAAGGTATGATTAAGGAGCAAAAAGAAGTGAAAGACAATTTATATACCAAGCAACTTTACGCTGAGTCTGATAGTCGTCGAGAAAATTTAAAGTTTTTTGGGTTGGAAGAAAGAGAATTTTATGACGCGATAGACGGCGAGGCGAAGGATACTCGGAGAGTGCTATTTGACTTCTTGGAGGGAACCCTAGGATTTGAAAATCCAGCTGGTACAATCGAACTGCAAAGAGTCCACCGCTTGGGTAAACCTTCAGAGAACAAATCAAGACCTATAATAGCCCGCTTTCTTCGATATTGTGATCGAGAGGCTGTGTTAAGAGCTTCATTTAACCTCCAGGATCCCAACATCAAAGTACTGGAGGACTTTCCAAAAGAATAATAGAAAGGAGAAGAAAGCAAATGCCGAAGCTTAAGGAGGCGAAGAAAATCGGAATGAAGGTATTTTTTAGCAAAGCTGAACCGGACAAATTATATATAAATAACAAATGAATCCCAATGTAGTCGCTTCTTTCACTTCAACCTCATTTACATAATTAACTGAAATTGGATAACACCTAGGCGGAACCATGTAAATTTGAAAAACAATTGATAATGAGCGGAGGCTCCCACACGTCCGAATATTATTTTTCAGGTTCTTTTTGTTTTCCCCTTTTTCTCATTCCGACATCTAAAGCAGGTTTAAATGCCCTTACGGTTAGTGTCTGGGGCAGAGAGATTGCAAAGGCAGCTTCTTGTGTTTTTATGTTTGTTTGTTGTGTTAAGTCTTGTTTTTTGTCTAATTGGGAGTAACACCCTCGCTATTTTTAATACCAAAATTAAGCAATTAGGTTGTCTTAAATACTATATAAACAAATACTACTTTCATTTACGGGGGAAACTCAAGTGAATAATGTTGACTTTAAATTAATCTCGTTAAACGCTCGCGGGATTCGCGACTTAAGCAAAAGAAAAGCCATATTTTCCTGGATTAATAAACAAAAAGCGGATATTGCTTTTTTAAAAGAAACTTATACCACACCGGATGTTGTTGATCAATGGAGATTTCAATGGCCAGGAAAAATATATTATTCACATAGAACAAACCACAGCAAAGGTGTTATCATCTTAATTAGCAACAACATACAATTCGAACTGAAGGCTGAAATTCATGATACGGACGGTCGGTGTGTGTTGATTGATGCACTAGTTCAAGATTCGCCATTTTTGTTTTTAAATATCTATGCCCAAAACAATATATCGGAGCAGAGCACCTTTTTTTCGAGTATGTTGACAGTCCTTGACGAGTATAACTTTGACTCTAGCAGTCAGCTTATTATTGGAGGAGATTTTAACGTGCATTTGGACGCAGAGTTGGATAACTCAGGGGGTAGAATAGAGAAAAAGAGTTCTGTTAAAAACATAGAAGAGTTAAAATTTTCGTATGACCTTATTGATATCTGGCGTATTAGAAATCCTGACAAAAAACAATACACCTGGAGACAGAAACGGCCCATAGTGCAACGTCGTCTAGATTTTTGGTTAATTAGTGATTGTCTGCAAGATTTTGTAGAACATACCGATATTATACCTTCCGTCAAGTCCGATCACTCTGCTATTACTCTAAAAATAAACAGTATTGATGAACACGTTCGTGGTCCTTCACACTGGTACTTTAACTCCAGTTTAATAGATGATGAAAATTATGTGGATTTAATTTCTTCCAAATACGATGAGTGGTTAAACGAGTTTGAAGAAGTTAATGACAAAAGACTCCTTTGGGATTTGGTTAAATATAGAATACGACAAACTACTATTTCATATAGTAAACAAAAAGCCAAAGAAAGAAGAAACAAACTTAGCGACATTGAGAATGGGCTGAAAGAAAGCGAAAAATTATTCGCGACAGATCCTACGGAAAAAAATATCGAAGATTTCCAAAGGCAAAAACTTGAATATGACTCTCTGTTTGATTATATTACGCAAGGAAACATCATACGCTCCAGGGCTACATGGTATGAAAAAGGAGAAAAGAATAATAAATATTTTTTAAACCTTGAAAATATGAGGAAAACAAAAAATTGTATACGGAAAATATTTAATAGCGATGAACAGTTGGTCATAGACAGTAAAGGTATCATGACTGAATTGAAAAACTTTTATGAAGATCTTTATCAAAACAAAGATGCAAGCATTGGTGAAGAGGTAGCTGATGACATTAAAAACTTCACTCAAAACCTTAGTATACCAAAATTATCAGAGAACCTACAAACTCTTTGTGAGGGACAATTATCATATCAAGAGTGTTACAATGCTTTACAAACTTTTAAAAACAATAAATCTCCAGGCAACGATGGCCTGACAGCAGAATGTTATAAAACATTTTGGCCTATTCTGGGTAATCTTCTTGTAGATTCCCTAAATACCACTCACATACAAGGAAAACTTTCTAATTCACAACGGCAAGCAAAAATAAGACTAATAGAGAAGAAAGATAAAGATAGAAGATATATAGAGAACTGGAGACCAATATCATTACTGAATGTGGATTATAAAATTGGATCTAAAGCATTAGCCCTAAGATTAGAGAAAGTTCCACCGAACATCATTCACGAGAACCAATGTGCCTATGTTAAAGGCAGAACTATCTTTGATGCGGTGAGATCAATTAACGATGTTATTATGCACCAAACAGCAAAATACTCCTGGATTGATGACCACTTTCGATTTTAAAAAAGCCTTTGATTCGATAAGCTGGCAGTTTCTGTTTGAAAGATTAAAAGTTTTTAATTTTGGTAATTCGTTTGTGAGATGGGTGGAAGTTCTTTATTCTGATATCGCCAGCTGTGTTATGAACAATGGGTTTGCTTCAGAAATCTTTCAAATTAGGCGAGGTGTCCGGCAAGGTGACCCGCTGTCGCCATATCTCTTTATTATTACTCTTGCAATTGTAAATATTGCCATACGTGATAATAAAGAAATTGAAGGAATCCAAGTGGGAAAAAGTAATATAAAACTTAATGTCTTTGCCGATGATCTCACCACGTTTGTAAAAAATGTTAAATCATTTCGCTCATTATCCATACTGTTGAAAAAGTTTGGAAATGTTTCTGGTCTAAAATTAAATGAAGAAAAAACAGAGGCCTATTGGTTAGGTAGTTTACACCAGTCATTTGATGATATAGGAATAGAAAAGATCAATAAGCCATTGAAAATATTGGGAATTTACTTTACCTATGACTGGAAAAAGTACCAAGAACTTAATTTTGAGAATATTATAAAGTCAATAAATAAATCTCTAAATGCATGGAAGTGGAGAAATCTAACCTTAATTGGCAGAATTCAAATTGTTAAATCTTTTGCAATCCCTAAATTCATGTTCCGAGCAGCACAAATTCCGCTTACGAAAGACATTAAGGAAGTTAATACCGCCTTATTTAGCTTTATATGGAGAGGGAAAGACAAAATTAAACGATTAAGTTTAATTAGTGATTATAAGAAAGGCGGAATGAGAATGCCACATATCGATACCCTTGTTAAAACACAAAGAATCATGTGTCTGAAAAGATATTACGATGGGAACAGTACATGTAGCTCTTGGAAACACTTCCTAAGCTATTATCTCAAAGATGTTGGAGGTCCTTTTCTTTTAAAATGTAATTATGACACAGCATCATTATCGAAAATTATACCTAAATTCTACAAGGAATGCCTTCACGAGTGGGAAAACTATCGGCAGAAGCAGATTTCCTCCTCGTCGGATGTTCTTGAATAAATAATTTGGAACAACAAATTCATTCTTAAGAGAGGAGTTGTCCGTTCAAGGCTCATCAAGTGATAACGATACAAGAACTACTTTTCCCAGCTCATCTAAAACTATTTATTGGGAACTCATCAAGAGAATCGAGGTTGCTCCAACTGCTAAGTACAAATATGAAATTCTATATCCAACACTTGATCTAGCGTGGGAAGATATCTACCTACTTTCTAAAAGTACAACCCTAGACTCTAAAGCTAGAGAATTCCAATACAAATTGCTTAATAGAATTATTTATACAAACAAGATCTTATATAAAATGGGAAAGGTGGCATCACCCATGTGTTCCTTTTGTGGCAAATCTGACGAATCCCTAGAGCATTTATTTATTCACTGTGAAATCACTTGGAACTTTTGGCTATCAGTAAGAAACTGGTGTGAATGAGTGAATGGTGTAAGTTAATTTGTTTTTGAATAAAGGTTAAATTATAAAAAAAAAAAACAATCACATGCATCGCATGTTATAAAAACCACAGCCTACGTCGCTCGAATTAAGCACTCCACAATGCCGGTGTTAAGCAACGACATTCGGTGGCGGATAGTCGAGCTTCGCTGTATGGAAAATAAAAGCCATAAATCAATAGCCAGACGGTTAAGGATAAGTGTGGCAACAGTTGTCCGTATTTTGAAAAGGTTTAACCAATATCGACACATACGCCCCGCACGAATCGGAAAGCCGGACATGACGTCGTTGCTGACAAGAGCGCAGATGCTGGTTCTAATGGAATATGTCTTGGCTAACCCAAC
Source organism: Dendrophyllia cribrosa (assembly GCA_024195265.1). Lineage (NCBI taxonomy): Eukaryota > Metazoa > Cnidaria > Anthozoa > Scleractinia > Dendrophylliidae > Dendrophyllia > Dendrophyllia cribrosa. Next base: position 25,409,809 of record JAJLRJ010000006.1, read on the forward strand.
GAGTTATTTTAGGGAAATGACAGACCATCTAACCCGTATAACTGGGAGTTCGTCGAACTTAGTCGGGCTGCATCGTGTTTTGAGGCGTTATGGTTATTCTCGTAAAAGAGTAAGTCCATTCCTTGAAACGAAAACAGAATATCTTAAAAACGTTATCACTAGCATCTGATGGTTGCACTTTTAATTCTTCCCAAAAAAAATTGTTCCTCAAAAGGCAGTATCTGGAAGTTGTGTCTGTGTTTCGTCCAGAGGAGCTAATTTTTTTGGACGAGTGTTTTTTTGTAAGTATACAGTCTTAACAAAACTTACAAGGACACCCTAACTCTAATGGCTAAATAAATGCCCAAAAAGAACTGATGTATATTATGCTGGTTTAACAATAATCTCATTATCTAGACTATCTAAATCTTATAAAGGTTACTGCACTTTGATTTAAAAGTACGAATTTATTTATTTAATTTTTTGGAACTCTATGCCAGGATCGCAGAATCACGAGAAATTATGGCCACAGTGTAAAGGGGCAAATTGCAACGGGAAATTATGCATCAGCTTGGGGGAACGAGAGTAACGTCAATGGCCGCTATTAGTTACAATGGCCTCATTGCAACTAATTTGACCAGGAAGACGTTCAATGCCAGGAGGTTCAAACGTTTCGTGAGGAATGAAATTGTCCCTCTGCTTCAGCCCTATAATGGGGTTAATAATAACTCTGTTGTAGTTATGGGTAAGTGTACAAAATATGCCAATGTATCTTTCTGATATCACGACGTACATGAGCCTAGCAGGTTTGCATTAATCGTGACAACAAAATGAGCCAAGACTGTATGGAGGAATGTGTCTTCTTTCTTGGGTATCGCAAAAGTTACAACATCAGCTTCTATCTTCTACGATACTCGTGATCGTAAGATCATAAGGACACCATTTTTTTCGATCAGCTGTGATCAGTTGTTTTTCTACCTTTGCTATCTATTTTAGTTATAATTCTTTATACGTAGGGGAGTGGGGATGGGTGGTCTAGGAAGTCATCTAAAATAAAATGATTCTGATTGACTGAAGTAGTGTGAACGATTTTAATAAGCTAAAGTCAGTAGTTACAGAAGAACCGTCATAGAATTCATGTCCTGATGCTAGCCCATTTTACCACGGTAATTGACAGTGCATCATTTGCTGTCTTTTCTTTCTACAGACAATCATGCAGCCCACCACGTCCGAGGGATCGAGGCGATTTTTGAGGCAACTGGAGCACTTCTTGTATATCTTCCTCCATACTCTCCTGAACTGAATCCAATCGAGGGGATATTTTCAATTGTGAAGGCCTGGATTAGGGTAAACGAGTTAATGTTCCTCATAACTCCTGACCCAGAAGACATGATTTTGAGGGCTTTCTTCAAAGTCAGTCGTCATGATGTACAATCACGTTATCGACACTGTGGCTATTAATGCACTATAATTTCCTGGCATCTCTCATGAGAATTTGTTAACTAGCGTTTATCTCGATTGGGGAAAGGGCCTTCAGATGCTGGTATACCCAATACTGTTCAATTTGTATTTATTATAACTTATATAATTCCCTTTCCTCTCGGGCTTTCTGCTGTCGTTGCATGTACATTTCTTGTTGCGCTACCAATATATTTTTAAATTTGATTTTTACTATGAATAAAAGCAGTCACCCTTGTTGTTTGAAAATCGATGTAAAAGTAACAATACGCCTAAACGCCGTTTGCCTTATTTCATTCAATTTTAAGTTTCCGATGTTTTTTAATACAAATAAGATCCAGTATAGGGTCATATTGCAAACCCCTTAAGGTGGTCTTATACCCAAAAATAAGATGTCTAGCTAGCTTGCAACGCTCGTTTTGTTTTTTAAATGGCAGAATTGTAATCTTAAGAGCGGATGTCTGTAAATATCGACCGGGGTAGCAATTATAAAAATTTTGAAAAATCCCAAAAAAATTCTGTAGACTACCCTAGGTATTCTATTAATGAAAATATAAATTTTAGTTTGATCGGATAAATATTTTGGCGATACGCCGGGTGTCAAGTTCGGGCGCTTCACGGCCCTCGCCAGACCGCTTTTTCTGGGCCCGAGACCGGGCTATGTAAAGAGCCCGATTTGAATCTAATTCAAATATCATTCAACCCAGAAAGCTTCTCGTCGTACTAAAGGGATTTTAACAGACATTTTGAGTGGTCATGTGCTTGAATTAATTGCGACTAGATTATTTTACAGATTTTTAAATATTTACAAAATTTTGAGGAATTCACACGAGCAAAATTTTGTCGAAATTCGAAGGCCTAAAATAACGCCCGGTACCTAGTTTCAAACAGCAAAAGACATACTACATTAAAAAGCAATCTCTAAGCTTTCAAAATATGGTTTTAAAACTTAGGGCAACACATGAAATGAATTTTTGGGAACGCGAAATTCAGGGAGCACTTGAGTGAAATTTGACCTTTCTGACTTGACAGTTTGAGGTTCGGCGCGACACACAAATCAATACTCAAACAAATGTTTCAGCCAAAATACGTTTTATTTAGGCAATTTCAAGTCCCACAGTGATACATACATGCTTCATAGACATTAGGTGGAAATTTTACACCAATTTTCTGCCGAAAAGAACTCATATCCTGGCTTTCAGGTATTTGAACTTCAAGCTCGCTAATGTAAACATGTGGGTCAAGTTCTTATCACGACACAGCGAAGTGTTCAAAATCTTTACCAAATATCTATCCTGTCTAGTATATAATCAGGTCTACATTATGTTTGTTTGTACCTTGTGTCTTTGTTTGTCTTCATTTCCGCAAAAACTGAGGCAAACTACAGCGAAATCTCCGCGCGCATGACGTGTCACGAGTCTTGTGGAAGTGCTGTTACGTCAGTCGAGATTGCGTTACATAACATGACAAACAGGGAGAACGAAAACAGGAAGACCGACAACACGGGCACTCGTCAACATGCAAATCACAGTAGAACCCTGATAACTTGAACTCGGCGAACTCAAATTCCCTCGTTTATTCGCGCTGATTCCTTTTTTCTTGTGATAGTCTTGATAGGAAAGTTAAACCACGCCCTTACTCGAAGCGCTCAGCTCCAACTGCTTTTGCTCCCGTCATGAGTTCGTGTTACACTGGTTCTACTATGATAAGTTCGAGGATGCGCAAGAGCAGGCACCTTCACGGTTCCGAAATAAAATCCAGATAGGGCTTCTTCCTGCATCCAGAGGGTTTATCCTCCATGTTGAAGTGTGAGCAAATCTCGTGTAGCTGGGTTACTGTCAGCTTACTGGGCTTGTTGGACGAGCTCATCGCACAGAGGTTCCACGTGTCGTAGACTATGGGGTGCACTGGTGTGCATTGCATCAGGATGGTGTTGCGCGCATCTGAGAAAGCCTTCTCATCTTCGGCTACTCGGTTGTTGTCATCCGTTTCTTCGTCGTCGTCTTCTGGGGCGACAGTGTGGCGAAATTTGGCGGATGTTCTGGAGAAGAAGCTCTGGATCTGTCCCGCGGCCAGGAACTCATCCACCTTGAATCGGCGCTCGCCTCTTTCGTTGCGCGTATACCGCATTTCCCGTGAAACTTGTTCGGAGTCAGCTTTATGGCCCGTCTCCACTTGTCCTCCAGGTACTTCCTCTGGTTGTCCATAAATCTGGCTGCCTTCTTGATCCTTTTAGGGCCCAGCCTTTCTGTGGTGACTCGACGGCCCCACATTGTTCAGCCTGGACGGCGAGAGTGGACTGGGTGCTGTCTCCTTCCATGAGCTTCTCTGCATAAAGTAGAACTGCCTGGTCTAGTAGTCGACAGTAAGCTGTATTTTCTGTGAGGTTGCAAGCAGCACAGACCAAACATGATATGGTTCTCGAGTGCCGCTGGTAGTTCTTTATGCAGCCATCTTCAGGGCAACAGAACAGGCCACTTTCTTCAGCACTCTCTTCATCGGCCTTGTCGTCGCTGCTCTTGGCTTCGGATGCTTTTGATGGTTTCTTTGCCCAGCATGGGACAAAGTCTCCAGGTGACAATTCGAATCTGTACGACTGACATGGTAGCTTGTTTGGTACTGAAAGGAGAAGTAATTTAACGCAAATTTTGCGAGTTGTCGTTATTTGGATGTTCCACTCCTAAGAAAAAGACTCAATCTTATTCACAAAACATTCAAATTTTAAAGTTTTGAAACAAAACCGTTGCGTTCCCATACAAACCTTTATAAATCGAATCTTTGTAACACAATACCGCTCATACAGCTAGGGTCACGTCCCGGTTATCTGATAGTGATAGTGATAGTGAGCTTGGGCTGCCTGTGCTCTGATGTAATCAAACAAGAGTGATACTACGCCCGGGGGGTGGGGGTACTCCCGACAATTTAGGATAGGTGTGTGCCGCCAAGGTTCTCAGACCCTGACCCTATTTAAGGGTAGAAAATCGAGATTTGATACCCTTTTTAAGGCCCAAAACCAAGAAATGGCACCCTATTTAAGGGAAAGACAGATAACTCATAATTGTGTAACTGATAGGTCGTTTTATTTCTTGACGAACAATTGACGGGAGCAAAAGCAGTTGGAGTCAGCGCTTCGAGTAAGGACTTGGTTTAACTTTCCTATCAAGACTATCACAAGAAAAAAGGAATCAGCGCGAATAAACAAAGGAATTTGAGTTTGCCAAGTTCAAGTTATCAGGGTTCTACTGCGATTTGCATGTTTTAAATCTAGAATTCATTTCTTCCTAAGAATCTCCTGTAAACGAGTGCCCGTGTTGTCCGTCTTCCTGCTTTTGGTCTCCCTGTTTGTCATGTTATGTAACGCAATCTCGACTCGATGCTTCAAAGTTTATTAGCATTCCCATATACATACATGGTATTGCCTATTACACTAACAGATTAAACTAAGCTAAATTAAAATACAGTCGTGATTGCAGTCCTTGCTAACGGAGTGTTTCGTCTCTCTGAAGCTTCATATATAAAGTGACCCAACTGTTTACATATGAAGGGGTCAACATTATTAAAAAAGAAATTAATTCTACCTGTATGTTGTAGATTCAAAAAACTTTTACAACGTTTGCTAATTTCATTGAATAGTGAATTTCTTAGGTCAGAATATGAAACACAGTCGAAAAAGAAATGAATTTCGTCTTCAACGTCATTTGATAAGCAACATTCGCAATGCCTCAAATCTCTTGGAATTTTTGGTTTTGCATGTCTACCCGTTTCTATACGTAGGCAATGATTTCCTGTTCGAAACTTAGCCAGTGTTCGTCTGTGTTTCATATTTTTTATTACGTCATAACAGTTACTAGAACTTCCTGTGTCATTTGTGAATTTAGAATAAAAATTAAGCTTGATGTTTAGTTGAACAAGCTTCATCTGATGCACCTTAGATTCTGATTCTATTTTCTTAATAATTCTATTTAAGAAATATTTCATGGATTTCTGACTATTCTCCACGAAAAGAGAATTTGTATCTGATGTACCTCGGAAAGTTTCTAAAATTTTGTTTATCGAGGTCATAAAACTCGGACTGTCATGTAATGCAAGGGTATTTGATATGGATAGGCACTGTTTTGCAATACTTTCCATGGGAAGGTCTTGAAGATGTATCCAGAATCAAAGCATATTTCGGTAAATTAGTGATTTCAAAGAAATTCTCCCAACTTCGTTCCGAGCAGCTACATTAGGCGCTCGTTCATTGAGACCAAGATTGAATTTAAAGAATTGTGAATGGAGCCTCTCAACTGGGTCTTTTTCCTATTTTTCAAAATTAAGTGAGTCGTAAGTTCCCCATATTTCAGAGTTATATAGTAATATAGGTGAAAAAAGCGCGTCAAATAGCCTATTACAAATTCTGATAGGCAGCTTAGAAAAATCCAAACGACGTTTTGTCGCAAAGATTGAACGTCTTGTTTTATCAACACGAAGACTCACGTAACAGGACTTCCACAAGACTCGTGACACGTCAAGCGCGCGGAGATTTCGCTGTAGTTTACCTCAGTTTTTGCGGAAATGAAGACAAACAAGGACACAAGGTACAAACAAACATAATGTAGACCTGATTATATACTAGACAGGATAGATATTTGGTAAAGATTTTGAACACTTCGCTGTGTCGTGATAAGAACTTATCAAGTTCAAATACCTGAAAGCCAGGATATGAGTTCTTTTCGGCAGAAAATTGGTGTAAAATTTCCACCTAATGTCTATGAAGCATGTATGTATCACTGTGGGACTTGAAATTGCCTAAATAAAACGTATTTTGGCTGAAACATTTGTTTGAGTATTGATTTGTGTGTCGCGCCGAACCTCAAACTGTCAAGTCAGAAAGGTCAAATTTCACTCAAGTGCTCCCTGAATTTCGCGTTCCCAAAAATTCATTTCATGTGTTGCCCTAAGTTTTAAAACCATATTTTGAAAGCTTAGAGATTGCTTTTTAATGTAGTATGTCTTTTGCTGTTTGAAACTAGGTACCGGGCGTTATTTTAGGCCTTCGAATTTCGACAAAATTTTGCTCGTGTGAAATCCTCAAAATTTTGTAAATATTTAAAAATCTGTAAAATAATCTAGTCGCAATCAATTCAAGCACATGACCACTCAAAATGTCTGTTAAAATCCCTTTAGTACGATGAGAAGCTTTCTGGGTTGAATGATATTTGAATTAGATTCAAATCGGGCTCTTTACATAGCCCGGTCTCGGGCCCCGAAAAAGCGGTCTGGTGAGGGCCGTGAAGCGCCCGAAGTTGACACCCGCCGTATCGCCAAAATATTTATCCGATCAAACTAAAATTTACATTTTCATTAATAGAATACTTAGGGTAGTCTACAGAATTTTTTTGGGATTTTTCAAAATTTATATAATTCCCACCCCTGGTCGATATTTACAGACATCCGCTCTTAAAACACTTGAGAATTCCATTTTTGAACGACTTCAACTAAATCTGCAGCACTACACTCCTTTTTATATAAGAACGTTGAGGCTAAAATTGATCCAGATGCTAAGAACATGCCCCACCTAAGACTAAGAGATAAAGCATTTTTATTCACCTACTGCACTTAGGCCTGTCCCGATTGTGCTCGTAAAATGGTGGAAAGTTGCTGACTGGAATGCCAAAAAGTTGCTAAAAAATTGCGAAATATCCAAAAAGTTGCTACCAAAATTTCAAAAGTTGCTGCCTAAATTTCTTGAAATTTTTATATAAACGTTAATTAAAAGCTTTATTTTCGTTCTTCACAATAATTGCTAACATTGGTCAAGAAAACTAGCTTGAAATTTAGCTTTAAAGAGTTGCTCGCAAATATGGGCGAAATTATTTAAAGATACTCTTAAGTCAAACGAAACAAAACACATGGTTCATTTGACGTCTTGCCGAACGATATGAGGGAACTTGAACGAAAATAGCTCTACTGATTGCATTCTCAGAGTCTAAAACCATATAAGAAATCAAAATGTTACACCCTCTTGGCATTGTTATATCGAAGCATGACAGAGGCTTCAAGGTAATCAGTGGAGGGCGGACTCTTGCTGTGAGCCAGATGCATTGGTCAGAAGACTAAAAACCCTTTCCGCAGAGGCAGAGCTTGGCTGAATCAACATGAGTTTTTTAACGAGCAAAGACCAGTGCGGGAGGGTGTCTTTGTGATTTGCACACCAAGTCAGCTTGTCATCCTCACATCCTCACATGTTACTGTGACCCCATCAGATGCAGCAAGATTGATAAACCTTCAACAAATTCGCATGAATTGAGGTTTTTAACGAAATCGTTGACTTTTTCGTGCTTGATATGTGCTCTAAACCTATATTTTGCTCAAAAATTGCTCTGAAGGGCAAATCTTGCTCGAGGTTGCTAAAACCACAAAAAGTTGCTCCAAACGCCACAAGTTGCTCAAAGGTTGCCGAGCACAATCGGGACAGGCCTAACTGCACTTCAAATTCTGCTCGACATTCTCTGAAAACTCAGGTATCCGTATTTCGCGTTTCTTTCCTCTATGTTTGATTGCTTTTTGAAGCCAAACTAGAGAAGAGTCGGTTGACGCGACATACTTTAAATGTCGGCGGAAAGACAGGATTGTACTGTTAAAGTAATTTGACACGGCAGAGCACACACTGATCTTTCGTTGGGTTTCCCTGTGACGTTTATATCAGTTTTCTGAAATCCTATACCATAACTGGTAACAACTTAAGAACGTTTCAGGCTCAAAACATGAAAAAAATAACACCCACTTTCGTTCCAGCCTCAACCGCAAAATAAGACGTTCTTATAAAAAAAAGAGTGCATCTATTCGATACACTAGTTCACATAGTCTTATATTAAGCGTTCGACATGTCCCTCAGAATATAGCTCTTCTGTTCATTGAATTCTTCTTGTGTTAAGCTCCCTGCCTTTTGTTGATCGCCCAGCAACTGAAGTTGCTTCATCAGCTCCGTGCAATCATGTTTTTTCAGTACTGACAGACGACTGCAAAGCAAAAGTAGAAAATAACATAGAAATGAGTTTTATAAGGCCATTTGTTCGCTATCAATAACATTGAAATGGAGACATGTTGTCCTTAACCCTATTCAGCCTGGGCTTTTTTTGAGTTTCCGAGCCTGGCGGGGCACATTGCCCCCCCTCGTAACTTCAAGAATATTAAGGCTATGACAACGAAACCTAAAGGGTATATAGTACGTCAAAACTGTCTCCTTTGTGGTCCGCACAATGGAACGATGACGTCATATGACGTAATTATTAGGTAATTAGTTATACGGCCGCCATCTTGGATCCGCCATCTTGGATTTCTGAACTTTTTAAAACCTCTTTAAAACCGTCCAAATTCACTCAAAATTAATCAAACCCAATAAATAAACGCTAAATGACGTAAAAATGTAAAAGTTATAGCCATAAACATTGTTTTTCTTCATTCAAAGGTATAAATATGCAAATGTCAAAAACATGGTTGTCAAAGTCTGGTTGCCATGGAAACATCAAGTCGCGTGATCAAAAAATTGTCACATAAAATGGTTGCCAGATAAATTTTAGGAAAAGTCACAAAGTTTGGTGGCGTTTGAATACATATTAAAGAAGTTATGAATGTTGAAAGTTAGCGCGGGCACTTTGTGCCCCCACCCCGCCCCCCCCAGGCCGAATAGGGTTAAAAGATAGGATGAAAAATACCGAACCGAACCAAAAAGGTATAAGAGTTCTACCCTCCATTATTATTATTATTATTATTACAAGTGAAACCGTAAATAATATATTATAATTAATTTAACATAATATTCCATAGCCTATAGTCCAAAAAAGAACTTCAACAACGTTGAAGAAAAATCTGCGCCATTCAAGTAAATCCTGTAAATAAACATATGTGTACACCACATGGCCTGCTTTTCAAAGGTGCTAATTGTGGTGTTGGGTTCATACTAAATATATAGAATTTGAGGGGGCAGAAAAAAAAATGCGCTGACCCTTAATAGTAAAACTTTTCACTGAATAAATGTTTATTTTACGACAGAAATATTCTCCTAAAGGCTACGTTTTTGAAGCTGTTTTTCCTAGTGCACGGTCAGAAGAGTGTAATAACGTGTCATATTTGCACTCGTTTTGATGCATATTTGCACTCTAGAATGCTACAATGTATGTCGAATAATAATGTATCATACATTGTACATTTGCACTTGTTTTGGTGCATACAGTATTTGCAATGTCAAATGCTACATGTATGTTGCATAATAACGCCATATACATTGATTTATGATACAGCAGTATTTGAAAAAATATATATTTATTTAAATTTCAATGATAATACATTAAAAAGACTTTCTGACACACATAAAAGGTAATTGATTCGACAAAATCTACTGGTCATTATTATTAAACTATTGTCATTTTCCATATCTTCCCTATATCAGTGTACATTCACTTGGAAGATGACAAAGCTTTAGAAAAAAGTAAGATCATTGTCATGATGCTTAAACTCTCTATTCTGTATGATCTGGGGATGATCAAACCGTACATTTACATGTAATAAAACCAATTCACTAAGAAGAACGTCCTATCCATCAAGTGATCTAAATCACTTTGACAGCTCCTCAATTTTTTTGTTTATTACTTTAATTTGCTATTTGTTTTCATGTTTTTTAAGAAAGAAAGAAAGTTTCAATGTACATGTACCTCAATGCAACCTTAAATTTTTGCAATAATCACTGGGTGGCCATTTTCGCAGCACCCAAAAATGGCCACAGACAGAACCTCAGAAACCAATGTACCCTGGTTGAGAACAACCCTTAATGATTTAAAGGGAAGGTCAGATAATTACACTACAACGCTTTTTACAAACAGACAGTATCATTATTAATTGTAAAAAATTTCCTTCACTGTTTCAGTCGTAGAAAATCCACCTTATGCTTATACTGAATATACCAAGGGATGCCTCTTCGACAGTCTGTTGATTAGAAATAGAAAACTTTTAATTTAAGCATGTTTGCACTTATTGTTTATGTGCATCCTTACTGCACATACAGTTTGTCACAATGCCATCCTACATCATGCAACTCAGCCTGTGCACAGAGGAAGAAAACTAACCACATGAACGGTTGGTAGCCATTGCATTAACTTTGCTAAATAAAAGTTGGTGTCACCTCCATTTTTTTGCATTCTTTTTTTTTAACTCATTTATTTATCTGGGGACATTTGATTAGCATAAATACACACTGTGGCTAGTTTAAACACTACCCTGCCCCCTTCACATGAGTTAACCCCCCCACCCCCCAAGGGCCATAAATACATGTATTCTAAATACAATTGTATTCAGTTTTCTTACTTTTCTTCATTAAGAACCATCTTCCTAAGAACTCATGGATCAAAACGTTTTGGCTGAATGAAATTGGCAATGCAATTACTGTCGATATGCAATGAAAAAGACAATTTCTTGCAAGTTATGTTCTGAGCATGTGTAGTCCATATAATAGACAATGATAATATAATAGGTAAAAGACAATGGGTTTCTTTTCCTTATTAGTATTCTTTGTATAAAGAATACTAATGTTGGTAGTAATTATTCAAGATTCTTAGTACAACAAATACTGTACTACTGTTTTACAATATCTATGTATATGGAATCTTCTCCAACAAAATTAGCAACCAACAGTTTAGCAAGTAAGCCGTTATTTGAATGACACCAGCGCTCACGTGTAAATTGGTAGGAAAGCGAGTGGTTCAGAGATGCAAGCTGCTCATTTCTACTCATTCACTGCCACTGAATAAAAATTGTTAGACATTTTAACCACTGTACCTGTCAACTTTGGTATAGCATTTTTCATGGATTATTTTTTTCCTCAGAACTTTAAAATACCAAAACTTTCGACAGTTGCCGGGAAGCCATGGTCACCTCATCGAAGCCAGTGTGGCACATGCGCTGTATGCTAATCAGTCTACTTGTTTTTCTTGTATGCTAATATCCTCTTTGCACAAAGAGTACATTTGTTTGATCTCCGTAGGGACATGCTTTTGGCGGTTCGTGTTTGAAGCCATTCAAAACACTCACAGCATGTGTTTTATCAAGTCTAAAAATTCTCGCGCTTCGCGCTCGAATTTTTAAACTTGATAAAACACTGCTGTTCGTGTTTTAAACATTACATAAACATGCATGTAATATAAACCCACAACCAATTATTCTTATTTACATGGAAACTAATATATTAACAATTTTAAATTAACATACATGTACCTTAGAAAGATCACACATTTGCAATGAGTTTACAATGTGGTAGACTTTTATGTCCATAACCCATGACAGTACATGTAAAGTATGTGATGTTTCCTGGGAGAAACAATTTGATTAATATAGGAAGTGAGTATCTTGAATTGATTGATGAATTTTTCAGACATAAAAAAGGATTAACTGCTGGTATACATGTACCTACTGTAGTTCAGGGCTGTCACTAAGGGCTGGGTGCCAGGGATTTCCCCTGGCTACTATGAGCATGACCCCATACTTTCATAGGAAAATAGAGGGAAAATAGAACCAAAAGAACTCCCCAGCTGTTTGATTGCCTGCCTACTAATTGCATTTACCCAACAACTTGAATCTTAGTGACAGCTCTGCTAGCTGAATATTGTAATTATTATTAATAGTAACATTAAATTATTCTTTCACTTTAAGCAAGGCACTGGGGCTTGTAAAAACAGTCTGCAATTTGATTGCCTTTCTACAGGTAAACAAAGAACTAATTGTTTGAGTACATGTATATACTTAAGCACTTTACATTTAAGCATTTCATTTTTTCCAAGGAGTGGAGTAGACAAGTTCCTTACTGCAAAACACAAGGGTGAGGAAAAAAAAAAGCATCTTTAGATTTCTAATTGTACATGTACATGTAACTGACAATGACAGAAGAGCAAGGCTGATGAAACATGTCTTGCAGAATTGAAACTGTGGTTCTCTTATTACAAAGTACCAGTTACAATTTTAGATCTTTCTTCATGTAGCATCCTTTTATAGGTTTTAATTAATTTTGAGTCAAATTTGGTTAATCCTGTATGGAGATCCAAGATTGTGAACTCTTGGCTGATTTGATACCATCACAATCATATGACCCATCTTAAAGTATATATTAAATATTTATTACTCATGGCATAGCCGAGGAAGAAGTTATAATTGATTTTTGTCTCACTGATCTGATTAATTGACAAATTATTGAGGCCTTGTGATCTCGTGGCCTCGTGTGTTAACTTGAGAAGCAGAAAGAAGAATAACTAGCCTGCGGACAGGCTTCCAGTCGGACGGCGGGGTCATGCGAAGAAGGGAAGCCTGCACGCATCCTTCAAAATCGCAGCTGCCGCCCACAAGAACCCGCGGATTGTTTTAGCTTGTCAACTGTCAAATTTTAACCAATCAGTGCGCCCGGAAGTCAAAATTCAAAATCAAGGTAAACAAATGATGATACACATGAAATCTAGGCGCCCGGTCGCTCGCCAGCGCCATGTCTCACAGATAAACTCCCAAAATTACCATACTTTCAGCCTCTGCAATTCAATACCTTAAAGCGGATAAAATCATTATAAATAAGAGTACGTTGTTTTGTTACAGTTAGCCGAAAACCATCTCCGAGTTATTTATAGTTCTTGTCACTTCGCTTCGCCGTGTTTGTTTACACACACTATTTCAGCGGTCGGTCGTAGTTAAAAAAAATAATTACTGACCCTCATAAAATCCTATTGTTCTCTCTCTGCATTATATCGGCGATTTCAGCCTGAGAAGGTATACATATTCAGTCTAGTCCAAGTTTCTGAGGAAAACGGAGGCGGTCCTTTTTGTTAGCAGGGAAATTAGCAGGGGTAATCCTAAACGAGCTAAAACGCTCAATATTTCAGTGGGCTGACTGCACTGCAATATTTTTAATATTGCAGCTGGATCGTTAAAAACCGCTTTGGTGTTACCTTGTTACTTTTCCACACAGTAATCTTTCAAAATTCTTGTATGCCATCATGTATTGTAGATTTAAACTTAGAAAGGTGTCTAAAGTAAACAAATAGACCACTAGAACTACCATTCCAAGAGACGTATAAACGCAAACATTTTAAGTTTATTTCTAAATTGAATTAGTGCACACCTGACAGTGACAAACTTTCTTACTTATACGAGATAACAATTTTAGTACTATTAGTACTAATTACAACTGACGGATTATAATCTTCGTTCTGCTTATCCTCAAGGACTTTTTCACTGAACCCCATTTCTTCTTTTTTTTCGCTGTATTTTGGTTCAACATCATTGTTAAACAGTTTTTCCTCTTTTTCCTTGACATCCATTTCAACCTTCTTAGGAATCGTTCCCTGCAAGATTTCACTTGCTTTTCTTTTAAGTGTTGATGAGGTACATTTATACTCCCTTACCCCATCAGATGATCGGTGTCCAGTGGTTTCTACAATAACTTGTTCTGGCACACCACCTTCGTACAACCGTGTGGCACAACTTCGCCGAAGTGAATGATTTGTAAAATGCCCCTCAAATCCCGCTTTTCGCATGATATTCTTTACTACGTTCCCTAAAGTTTCTCTTCCCATTGCTTTATTATAATACCATACGTCCCCTTTTGGCTTGGTCAAAGCCCGCAAATAAAATGCGTTGTCACTGATTTCTTTTGGCACGTGAGACAAGTACTTCTTATAAAGCTCAACTGGGCAACGCTCTACATTGATTTCATTCTTATATGCCCGAACAACTTTCCTTTTCATACGCAAATGGCACAATCCACCATTATTAGTTTTACTAATATCCTCCATATATTGCAAGAATTCGTTACCCGATTCGTCATGTTGTAAAGATAACTGTGAGTTTTTAAACCTCAAATTCCTGTGTTCCTGCCCAGCCCTCAGAGCAAACTGAATGCCAAACACCCAGACCAAAGTATGGCAAAGCAGCTCCCCATTCTCGCTGCCCAAAAACCCATTTTCCCACAAATAGTTTTCTTGTTCCTCCGTTATCAAATTAGCATTGTTGACAACTATACCTATTCCTTGTCCCGCTTTTTCTTTCATTTGACAAATTCAAAGCAGAATTCAAACTTCTAAATGTACAAGCTGTTTTGTCAATCAAAGTTACATTTCGTTTACATTTTACACGTAAAAACGTTTGAATGCTACCTATCATTTCATATAAAGTCTTTCCTGGATACTCTTGTCCGTCTTCTTTTCTAACTTCGGCAATAAATCGGGCCAAGACGAAATCCAGCTGCTCGTCAGACATTTCATCTAGATTCTCGTTTATCAACGGCTCGCCATTATAACTGAGTTTAAGTACTGCCTCATTTCTCTCGACCCTCCACTGATCAAAGACTTTCAGCACCCATGCCCATTTTCGACGACTTGCGTCTGATACCCAACTTTCTTCAAACTTCTCGCACTCAAAAGTCGTAATTGGTTTTCTGAATCTTTGCTCTTCTGAAGAATGAAAAACACAAGGAAACCTTTTCTTAGTCGTTTAAAAATGACCGAAATAAAAAAAGTTAGAAGATTCAATTACCTTCAACAACAGCAGCATTCTCCGACCTCTGGCTCTGCGTAATGAAAATGACAGATTCCTCTTCCGAAGAATCCTCCATCGAGCTTCAAAACAGGTAATGTAAGCCAAGCTATGCCTTCCAACAAACAACTCAAAATGACCAAATACATTGCGTTATATACTATGCAAATGACCTTGTCGTCATTTACATGAAATTCAATAACACCGTTCATTCATGTAGGTGAAATACGAAAATTTCCACGACAGATACGCAAAGTTACATCATCTTTACAAGGTGTTAACAATGATTGAATGGGGAAAGAAAAATGATTACGCAATTTCTACCACCAGAAGACAATATATGCTAATTTCATTGTTGGTGTACCAAAACCTCAATGTGGAAGCGACTGAAATCGCCGATGTAATGCAGAGAGAGAACAATAGGATTTTATGAGGGTCAATAATTATAATAGATAATTACTTCGGCTCACAGCATTATTGGGTATAATGCAGGCAGCTTCGGCCTATGGCCTCAGCTGCCTGCATTATACCCAATAATGCTGTGAGCCTCAGTAATTATCTATTAAATCCTTCAGAAGGTGTAAAACAAATAAAACCGTCTGCTAAAATAATTCAAAAGCCGTTTAAGCAACGAAAAATAATTCATGAACGTTTCATTAGTCACGAATGAATTGGTCATTCAGCTGGTCGTTCAGCTGGCATTTCTGGGACTCCAGGACATGCACTGCACGTTAACTCTGATCGCAAACCCGCCATAGAATTCAGAACTCCTTGTGAAGATAAAACAAAAATCCGCTGCCTCCCCAGGCAAACTACCAAGAAGCTTATTGAATGGCGATTCAACTCATTCAAGACATGTTTATTATATATATTTAAACTTTACGCAAGACAATGCGGGGCATTCATGGATGGTGTTAATGAAATAATCAAATTCTGTCAATTCTGTCGTGCGAATCTCAAGAGTAGTTACGCAATCGGCAATGAAATAATCGTCTAGGGACCTGCAATAATAGTGAACAAGAACTGTATTTGCATACGTTGTGGTAGTTGCTTTTGCGTCCTTGGGCAGAACATTGTAAGCAAGTTCAACATAGTTGAGAAGTAAAGGCATTGTGTAAAAACTCAAACTGGCGGTTTTCCTGCACAAATTGTTGGTCCTTCGAGCCGGATTGACCTAAGGATTAGAGCTGTTAACAAGGGAGAATTTGGATCGAGCGCCTGCCGTTTGAAATTGGAATCTCTCTTCAACTCGCTCTAGAGGAAAGATGATTAACGCAGGAATCTCTCAAGCTCAGAAGCAAGGCTCCTTGCCTGACACGACTAAGGATGATCACTCGCCGACGGAGCGCGAGTTACGGTGGCAGAGACGCCATCAAAACGACGAATTACGCCATGAGCTAGAAAATATCGATCGACTAATTCAAGGACGAGGAAGCAGGACTCTTCTAAAATACATCATGGAAAATGCGAAGCGACTTTGCGAAGAGTTAAAGACTACCAACAATAAACTTGTTGAAGCTCTCGGCGCAAGAGAAACAGTAGCGGACGTTGACTGGGCTCGTAAAATGGACGAAAACGTCACTTTAAAACTTCAGGCAGCGATAGAATACCTAGATGCTAGAAAAGATGATTCACCGAGTTCTATTCATTCTCCTCGTCCATTGGAATTCCTTGAAGACCTTGGTACTGAAACGTCTCTTCAGCAAACGCCGTCACTCTTGCGCTCGAAAACAAGATTGGAAATAGAACTTACACAAAGGAAAAGGGATATAAAGCGGCAAATGGATGAGCAAAAAAGGATGCTAGAAGAAGAAGAGCTGCAGTTACTACAAAGACACGAGAGCGAAAGACAGCGCTTACAGCAAGAACGGAGAAAACTTCAGCTAGAGGCCGAGGTTGAGATGGAGCTAGAAGAATCTAAGGTAAAGCGGAAAATTGCAAAGGCAAACCTTTATGAGAAACAAAAATCATCAGATGAAGAAGAAAGCTTGCAAGAAAATTTAAAGGCTTTACCTCATGAAAGTAAGCAAGGGATCATTGGTCGTTACATCGAAGGAATACCCGAAAACAGTGGCCATGTAGAGAAACCAGCTGATTGTGATCGGATAATTGGAGAATATTCAACAATAAAGTTAGCTGAAGCAATTCTGAAGACACGTGATCCCAGAATTAAGACCTTCGATGGAAACATTAAGAATTATCCAGCGTTTAAAGCATCGTTTAGTAAGCTTGAAAGGCGGCTTGGCCCTCTTGGTACACCAATAGCCGTTAGAACACGTTTGGAATGGGTAGCATTCTCACACCTGCCCGGATCAGAGGAGGAGAAAATTCATGTCTGTCGAATGGATGCTGAACTTCAAACTCAAAATGACATTGACTTGAGTCAACAACTCCAGCAATGGATAAATTTCGAGACCGCACCTACCTTGGGACCTAAGAGTGCTGTGCGATCAATTGAAGATCAGAAAGCCTTCACGATTCTTAATCAGACAACTAAGCGAATCCCGAATGAAAATGCATTTGAATCTGGAATCCTGTGGAAAGATCTGAACCCTGTCTTACCCAACAACAGAAAGGCGGCCGAGGCCCAGCTACGTACCCTGGAGATCAGATTAGAGCGTGACCCTGAGCTAAAAAGGGTTTACAGTGCCTCCATAGAAAGTGATGTGAGGAATGGTTACATACGAAAGTTAACTGCTAACGAAGAAGTCAGAACTGTGAGTCAAAGAATCAATTATCTAACTCACCATCCTGTTCGTCATCCAAAGAAGCCAGGAAAGGTCCGCAGAGTTTACAACGCGGCAGCTAAATACAATGGAAAGAGCTTAAATGACTTCATCTTGGCTGGTCCTGATCTTTTGACGTCCCTTCATGGTGTTCTGCTTCGCTTCCGGCAAGGCCGTATTGCACTCTGTTCAGACATTAAGGACATGTTCTTACAGCTACGAGTGACAGAGGCAGATATGCCTGCTCTTCGATTCCTTTACAGAGAGTCGCCAGCTAAGAATCCAGATGTTTATCAATGTTTGAGGAGACCGTTTGGCGAAAGGTCAGCTCCTGCGTGCGCCAATTACGTGGTCAAGAGTAACGCTGAAGAAAATCGCGAAAGGTATCCTGAAGCTGCGGAAGCTGTCAAACGAAACCTTTACGTTGACGATTCCCTTAATTCTGTGGATGACGAGACTGAAGCTGTACGTCTTCGCCGAGACCTTACTGCACTTATGAAGCTTGGAGGTTTCACGTTGACAAAGTGGCTCAGCAACAGTGAAAGTGTTCTTAATGACATTCCTGAGTCTGAAAGAGCAGAGGTGAAACAGCTGACTCAGTCTGGGCTTCCCAATTCGAGAGCTTTGGGCGTTGTGTACTGCGCCAGTACAGACGCGTTCCACATTTCAATTTCAGCGAGTGAACCTGCGAAAACCCCGCGAGCAATTTTGAGCAGGGTGTCGTCAATTTGGGATCCTCATGGTTGGCTGAGTGCCTTCACGATTAAAGGGAGAATCTGCCAACGATCAATCTTCCTCAAAAAGTACAACTGGGACGAAGTCATCGACGAGGATAATTTAAAGGAGTGGAGAAAGTGGGAGACTGAAATAAAGGATTTAGAGACTATTGCCATTCCCCGGTGCTTTCATCATCGAGAGGACAAGCCTGTCAGTGTGGAACTCCACCTTTTCTCAGACAGTTCCCAGCAGGCTAAATGCGCCAACGCGTATTTGCGTTTTTCCTATGAAGACAGTGGCATTGAAGTAAGATTGGCCTTGTCAAGAGCGCGAGTGACACCCATGAAGAAAATGACCGTACCACGTTTAGAGCTGGATGCCGCGTGCATGGCCTCACAGCTTGCCTTGTCCCTTGTAGATGCTTTGGATTACACCATTAGTAGAGTTGTCCTCTGGACCGACTCGATGGTAGTTCTCCATTGGATTCACCAAGAAAGTGTCAAGTATCGGGATTATGTGGCCCATAGAATTGTGGACATAACCGGAAATCTGGAAGCTCTAAGGTCTGAAGATCAACGCTCAGTCGAAGTTCGCCATGTTCCCACTACCTTGAATGTGGCAGACGCTGGCACTCGTGGACTACACCTTTCTGAAATGACCTCCCAAAGTCCCTGGCAACGAGGTCCCGATTTCCTTTTCTGCAGTGAAGATCATTGGCCTCCGAAGCATGACGAGGGGGAGGAAATTGAAGACGAAAGCGAAGTCCGCAAAGCAGTTCAAGTTAAGCTTGTTGATACTCAGGTGGAGGAGTTCAAGCCTATTGATTTGACCCGCTTCTCTTCTTTCGAGAAGGCAAAGAGAGTTACTGCATACGTCATGAAGTTTATCAGGTCTATGAAGAAACAATCACACCCAGACAGCGTTGGAAATGAGCTCACTGTTGAAGAATTGCATAACGCGGAGTTGGTGCTGATAAGAAAAGCCCAGAATGCTTCATTTCCGGACGAGATCAAGGCTCTGATGGAAGAAGGGCCAATCCCAAGGGGGTCGAGATTGAAACGTCTAATCCCGTATATGGACAGAGATGGTATGCTCAGAGTTGAAGGCCGAATTCACAATGCTCCAGTCTGTTATGACACCAAGCACCCCATCATACTTGATGCAAAGTCGTCGATTTGCCGCTTGATCATTGCAGAATATCATCACAAGTTGGCTCATGGTCCCCCAGAGTACATCTTCAATTCAATTCGTATGAAGTATTGGTTAGTTGGTGGCAAATCAGTGGTGAAACGATATGGTCTAGAGTGTCTGTACTGCAAAAGGCAACGGGCTAAACCCAATCCTCCTCGTATGGCCGCACTTCCAGAACGTCGAGTGACTCCGTTTCTCCCACCATTTACACACACCATTATTGATCTCTTCGGCCCGGTTTACGTGAAGCAGCAAAGAAGTGAGATTAAAAAATGGGCTGTCCTCTTTTGTTGTGCGAATGTCCGAGCACTTCATCTGGAAGTTGCAGATACCCTCGAGACAGACGCCTTCCTGAACTGCTTGTCTCGCTTTGTCAATCGACGCGGTTACCCAAGAACCATTACCACAGACAGAGGGACAAACTTTGTTGGTGCTGCAAGAGAGCTGAAAGAGGGCTGGCAGCGACTGTCTCACGACCAAATTTCCAGGAGACTAGCGGTCAATGGTACAGATTGGATTTTTAATCCTCCCAACTCACCACACATGAACGGAGCAGTTGAGCGACTTGTTAAATCATGTAAGCGTACTTTGTACGCTATACTTCAGGGGAGACGAGTAAGCTCTGATGTTCTGCACACGGCATTGGTAGAAGTAGAAGGAATTCTCAACTCGAGACCTATTGCTGCCAGCAGCAGCCATCCCGATGACTTCGAAGCTCTGACTCCGAACCACATTCTTCTTCACAGACCAAACGTGAATGCTCCATTTGACGTAGTAGAAGACCGTGAAATCAATTCAAGAAAGAAGTATCGACAAGCGCAAGTGTTGGCTAACATGTTTTGGAATCGTTGGCTAAAGGAGTATCTTCCATCGTTGACTCAAAGGAACAAGTGGACCACAGAGGCAAGAAATATGAGCCAGGGAGATTTAGTTCTCATAACGGATCCAAACGTTGCACGAGGTTTGTGGCAAGTTGGAAGAATTCTTAAAGTCTTTCCTGGAAAAGATGGCCGTGTGAGAACCGCTGAAGTGAAGACCAAATCCGGTATCTACGTACGACCCGTGGCAAGACTCTGTTTACTGGAAGAGTGTGAACATTAATTGACTCTTGATAATTGCTTCAAAGGAACTGCTTATTAACAAATTTCTAATTCGACAACACTCTCTTAAAGCGTGGTCGAATTGAGGGGGAGTGTTAACGAAATAATCAAATTCTGTCAATTCTGTCGTGCGAATCTCAAGAGTAGTTACGCAATCGGCAATGAAATAATCGTCTAGGTACCTGAAATAATAGTGAACGAGAACTGTATTTGCATACGTTGTGGTAGTTGCTTTTGCGTCCTTGGGCAGAACATTGTAAGCAAGTTCAACATAGTTGAGAAGTAAAGGCATTGTGTAAAAACTCAAACTGGCGGTTTTCCTGCACAGATGGATAGGACTGTTTGATATTGTGTTCACCGCTTATTGCCACATGGGATTTTTGTTCCAGCAAGTTTTGTGTTTTATATAACTTTGCATTTCAGTCAGCGATGGCGGTTTCCAGTGTCAGCTACTGAATGTAGTTTTACTTTTTAGACACAATTTCATGTTTCTCTAGAAAAGTACTTAAAACATTTGGGAATCAAATACTGCAATGGGTTAAAGACACCACAAGTTCAAGCTGTGTACAGCTTCTTGTTTAATTATACCAAGTTTCATTGTCACAGCTTTCATACTATTGATATTACATGGGAGGACAGAGGGAATCCCCTAATGCACAGTCCAATGAAAGGGCTCTAAGAGCCATGCATCTCATGAATACGAAACAGCGTAAGGATAATTTTAGTTGTTCTTGATGTTTTGTAATTTAGCAGCGTCACTGTGATAATTAACACATCTTAGGATGACAGAAATATTCATTGTGTGAAACGAGACAGCTGGATGAGCCGAGTAAGCAAGCAATGACAGCAATACACTGACATTTCCCCTAAATGCTCCAAATCCATTTGAAATCCACAAATTGGTTATAATTTTCCATTTAATACTAAGTTGGAAGTCCAAGAATTGAAGAACAAACAGATTTTAAAATATTTTAAACATTTTTGCATGACATAAATATGCACCAAATCATACAAACTCACATGTAACATAAGTTATATAACATCCGCTCACATGTACACTCTGCTATATTAAACTCACGTGCCTTACATTCATTTGTGTCTCTTTAGAAATCTAATTATTTCTACCAGCTGCTTCTAAAAATATTGTAGAAAGAACTCTGAGTTATAACACATGCTGCAAGATTGGGCATTATTAAATAAATAAATTGAAGAACAGATTATGGGCATTTGTCAGGCATTTTATAACTTTTCCTTCCCAAGGGTGGGGCATTTACCAAAACAGGTCAGCCTGGGGGTGGGGCATTGTCAAAACAACCTTATCTTTCAGATTTTAAAAGTTGACTCATACAATCCTTAGTTTTTTATTTTGAATTTCCTGATTGCCCTCAAAAATACAAAAACTGAGTTGATAAACATTGTTTGGGTCCCACACTTTTCAAGAGAACCGGAGCAACAAGCAACAGAGTGAACGCAGTCATATTGGAATTGACGGAGCTATTGGGGGGGGGGGGGGGGGGGGGGGGAATCCGACTTGTTCCTTCTTTGAAATGTAAACCACAACATGTACATGTGACTGTAGTTTTTGAAAGTCTGATTACCTTAGGAGAACAAAATAAACAAAACTTCAAAACAGCAATACAACTGTAAAGATCTTGTAGTTGATAACAAATTTAATTCTAGAGCATGATGCAAGATGCAGACCCTCAGGTTTTTGTTTTACTTCCACCTCTAATTTCCACTGTCAAAGATCTACTGTACATCTTCGTGCTTGAAATACAGTGAAACGAAAGGCAACGAAACATCTTTCTAGCTACACGTCATATTTAAAACCTCTTATAAGTTCAAATGTGGACAAAACATGTCAAGAGCAAGCTTAAAACCTTACCGTATAGCATATGTATTAACTTTGAAAATTACCGCGAAAGCTACACTGTACATGTACTATCAAGCTGATATCAGGGTGTAACATGTCAATAATTTCAATAGTCTATAAAAATCGATCGTTGTAGATTGAATTCAATACTAATCAATCGACAAATATCGGAATTTGATAAAAGCCAATCACACGATTTCTTGTGATTATCGATTTTTTTTACAGTTTGATTTTGATCGATTTCGATAAACAAGTATCGAATATAAAAAATGAAGTTGGCAAACGCG
The DNA here is from genome assembly GCA_024195265.1 of Dendrophyllia cribrosa. Taxonomy (NCBI): domain Eukaryota; kingdom Metazoa; phylum Cnidaria; class Anthozoa; order Scleractinia; family Dendrophylliidae; genus Dendrophyllia; species Dendrophyllia cribrosa. The sequence goes on from JAJLRJ010000006.1 coordinate 25,432,685, forward strand.
GATAAACGAAGCAGGATCGGCTATGTCAAGACTTTATTTTACCGATTTTACACTGTAATTGGAAGATCAAATAAACACAAGCTGAAATCAGAAACTACTCTTTTCTTCCAGTAAAAGTGATTCATTTTCATGTCATGTATCATTTTATGTCTCATCAGTGATTTATGCATCTCATTTTTATGCTATTTCTTGATCGCCGCCTTCTGTCATGCTGTCTCACGCTGCTTCTGTCCTGTTCTCATTAAACCTGATTAAACTCCAGCGCTTATCAATTTTAACAGAATTAAACGGCTTTTTGGGGTCCATCAAGCACTGAACGAACCACTGTTTATCTTGGTTTATCATTTCTCAAGGTAATTATTCGATTCTACAGTACATTGAATAACAAACCACTTGGTTGCTCAGTTTTTTTTATGTAAGTTTATTGCCGTAAAGATTAACTTCAGAGCGGTTTATACTTCAACCTGAAAAGTCGTTCGAGCTATTAAGTCTTATTAGTTTGGTTAATTTCGTAGCCATGAAAATCTTGTGATTATCGACTTTTATCGACAAATTAAACCTGTCGATTGACAATTATCGACAAATATCGAGTACTATCGACTTAAACTGTATCGACTACGTTTTCGATGATCGATTTTGATCGACATGTTACGCCCCTTACGCCCTGTGATATTAATTTTTTTTTAGCGCTCAGAGTCGCAGACTTTTGCCAATCTGTTTGTAAACAAAATCGCTTTAATAATAATTGTAAACTAGTCAGACGTGCACAATATCAAATAGAAACTAATAATCAATCGCCCCAAACAGTCTTAAATAACCCTGAACCCTGTCTAGTTGGACATTAGGTTGAAAGTTAAACTTACGTCTTACTACATGTACAGTAATTTAAAACTCAAGTCACCTACCTGAGTTGTCCTTTATCAATCCTCGCGACCGGCGCGAACTAAAGCTGACTTGTTTGCGCTATATTGTAAGTTAGCCACGAAAAGAACAGTTTGCAAAGCAATTTCGCCAGCCTTTTTTTCGCTAAACAGGACTCTGAATCGACGAAATAAAATAAATTTTCTGTGCTGACGCTACGAGCTGGAAAAATGGCGGATGCTGGACGGTTGGTGTGAAAACTCGAACCAGTCCTCCCGCTGACCATGTCGTGCAAACCGGAGCAGGGGAGGGGAGGGGAGGGAAGTGGATCGAAGGGGGAGGGGAGGGTGGGGGAATAAAAAAAAAGCTAACCCCTGATCGGTATGAAAGAAAAATGCTACAGAAAAACTGACAACGCCATTGGTAAGAGGTAAGATAAAAACCACTTATGCAGATTTGTTTATAGTTTTAAACTGAAAAGTCGCTGAACAGGATCAGGAAAGGATGGATTTTCAACGTGTAAAACTTTTTTCGTCACCTTCATTTTTACACAATTTTACTGGAGGAGTAATAATGGCCTTTTTTATACACAAAAATAGCATAAATTTTAACTGGGTGGAAAAACGGGGATTTATTTAAGTTAATAAAAACAGAACTGCAACCGGAACCGAGCCAAAAATCAGTCAACTTCCGTGCGTTCTGGTCACGTGATCCAAGACGTCATACTAATGACGTTGATAAATAATTTAATTTTAGTCTTATATCTACCAACATACCAAATTTTTTAACTCTGCATTTCACCCTTTCAAAGATACATGTATACAAATATACTAGTCCCCAGACCGCCTGTTTGCTCATGTGTATAGCCCTCTTAATTTTGAAAATCCAGAAGTATACCGGGCATGACGAAATGTTGTAAGCGAATGCCTTCCTTGCCACGTTGACTATATTTGCATTTATCAAACCATGTTTCTAAAAAACGTTTAAAGGCACTTGGGGGCATAATCACGTGACTGATGACGTCACCGCACTCAGTCAATTTAAATAGGTATTTTATGGTAGGTGTAAATAGCATGTGATGTAGTATCCTCATATACTCAAAATTGACAGAGTTATTTGGCATCGAAAATTTTTCTGGTGCAAAGGGTGATGGGAAGGTTCTTATTATAATTATAATATATTATTTTAATTATTATTATTACAAGTGAAACCGTAAATAATATATTATAATTAATTTAACATAATATTCCATAGCCTATAGTCCAAAAAAGAACTTCAACAACGTTGAAGAAAAATCTGCGCCATTCAAGTAAATCCTGTAAATAAACATATGTGTACACCACATGGCCTGCTTTTGTGGTGTTGGGTTCATACTAAATATATAGAATTTGAGGGAGCAGAAAAAAAAAAATGCGCTGACCCTTAATAGTAAATAGAGGTTATTCAGCTTAAAGTTGTGTAATACGGCTGAGTATTCACTGACGAGTAAAAATGCCCAGCCGTATTACACAACTTTTCACTGAATAAATGTTTATTTTAAGACAGAAATATTCTCCTAAAGGCTACGTTTTTGAAGCTGTTTTTCCTATTGCACGGTCAGAAGAGTGTAATAACGTGTCATATTTGCACTCGTTTTGATGCATATTTGCACTCTAGAATGCTACAATGTATGTCGAATAATAATGTATCATACATTGTACATTTGCACTTGTTTTGGTGCATACAGTATTTGCAATGTCAAATGCTACATGTATGTTGCATAATAACGCCATGTACATTGATTTATAATACAGCAGTATTTGAAAAAATATATATTTATTTAAATTTCAATGATAATACATTAAAAAGACTTTCTGACACACATAAAAGGTAATTGATTCGACAAAATCTACTGGTCATTATTATTAAACTATTGTCATTTTCCATATCTTCCCTATATCAGTGTACATTCACTTGGAAGATGACAAAGCTTTAGAAAAAAGTAAGCTCATTGTCATGATGCTTAAACTCTCTATTCTGTATGATCTGGGGATGATCAAACCGTACATGTACATGTAATAAAACCAATTCACTAAGAAGAATGTCCTATCCATCAAGTGATCTAAATCACTTTGACAGCTCATCAATTTTTTTGTTTATTACTTTAATTTGCTATTTGTTTTCATGTTTTTTTAAGAAAGAAAGAAAGTTTCAATGTACATGTACCTCAATACAACCTTAAATTTTTGCAATAATCACTGGGTGGTCATTTTCGCAGCACCCAAAAATGGCCACAGACAGATCCTCAGAAACCAATGTACCCTGGTTGAGAACAACCCTTTAATGATTTAAAGGGAAGGTCAGATAATTACACTACAACGCTTTTTACAAACAGACAGTATCATTATTAATTGTAAAAAATTTCCTTCACTGTTTCAGTCGTAGAAAATCCACCTTATGCTTATACTGAATATACCAAGGGATGCCTCTTCAACAGTCTGTTGATTAGAAATAGAAAACTTTTAATTTAAGCATGTTTGCACTTATTGTTTATGTGCATCCTTACTGCACATACAGTTTGTCACAATGCCATCCTACATCATGCAACTCAGCCTGTGCACAGAGGAAAACTAACCACATGAACGGTTGGTAGTCATTGCATTAACTTTGCTAAATAAAAGTTGGTGTCACCTCCATTTTTTTGCATTCTTTTTTTTTTAACTCATTTATTTATCCGGGGACATTTGATTAGCATAAATACACACTGTGGCTAGTTTAAACACTACCCTGCCCCCCTCACATGAGTTAACCCCCCCCCCCCCCCCCAAGGGCCATAAATACATGTATTCTAAATACAATTGTATTCAGTTTTCTTACTTTTCTTCATTAAGAACCATCTTCCTATGAACTCATGGATCAAAACGTTTTGGCTGAATGAAATTGGCAATGCAATTACTGTCGATATGCAATGAAAGAGACAATTTCTTGCAAGTTATGTTCTGAGCATGTGTAGTCCATATAATAGACAATGATAATATAATAGGTAAAAGACAATGGGTTTCTTTTCCATATTAGTATTCTTTGTATAAAGAATACTAATGTTGGTAGTAATTATTCAGGATTCTTAGTACAACAAATACTGTACTACTGTTTTACAATATCTATGTATATGGAATCTTCTCCAACAAAATTAGCAACCAACAGTTTAGCAAGTAAGCCGTTATTTGAATGACACCAGCGCCCACGTGTAAATTGGTAAGAAAGCGAGTGGTTCAGAGATGCAAGCTGCTCATTTATACTCATTCACTGCCACTGAATAAAAATTGTTCGACATTTTATCCACCGTACCTGTCAACTTTGGTATAGCATTTTTCATGGATTATTTTTTTCCTCAGAACTTTAAAATACCAAAACTTTCGACAGTTGCCGGGAAGCCATGGTCACCTCATCGAAGCCAGTGTGGCACATGCGCTGTATGCTAATCAGTCTACTTGTTTTTCTTGTATGCTAATATCCTCTTTGCACAAAAAGCACATTTGTTTGATCTCCGTAGGGACATGCTTTTGGCGGTTCGTGTTTGAAGCCATTCAAAACACTCACAGCATGTGTTTTATCAAGTTTAAAAATTCTCGCGCTTCGCGCTCGAATTTTTAAACTTGATAAAACACTGCTGTTCGTGTTTTAAACATTACATAAACATGCATGTAATATTAACCCACAACCAATTATTCTTATTTACATGGAAACTAATATATTAACAATTTTAAATTAACATACATGTACCTTAGAAAGATCACACATTTGCAATGAGTTTACAATGTGGTAGACTTTTATGTCCATAACCCATGACAGTACATGTAAAGTATGTGATGTTTCCTGGTAGAAACAATTTGATTAATATAGGAAGTGAGCATCTTGAATTGATTGATGAATTTTTCAGACATAAAAAAAGGATTAACTGCTGGTATACATGTACCTACTGTAGTTCAGGGCTGTCACTAAGGGCTGGGTGCCAGGGATTTCCCCTGGCTACTATGAGCATGACCCCATACTTTCATAGGAAAATAGAAGGAAAATAGAACCAAAAGAACTCCCCAGCTGTTTGATTGCCTGCCTACTAATTGCATTTACCCAACAACTTGAATCTTAGTGACAGCTCTGCTAGCTGAATATTGTAATTATTATTAATAGTAACATTAAATTATTCTTTCACTTTAAGCAAGGCACTGGGGCTTGTAAAAACAGTCTGCAATTTGATTGCCTTTCTACAGGTAAACAAAGAACTAATTGTTTGAGTACATATATATATACTTAAGCACTTTACATTTAAGCATTTCATTTTTTCCAAGGAGTGGAGTAGACAAGTTCCTTACTGCAGAACACAAGGGTGAGAAAAAAAAAGCATCTTTAGATTCCTAATTGTACATGTACATGTAACTGACAATGACAGAAGAGCAAGGCTGGTGAAACATGTCTTGCAGAATTGAAACTGTGGTTCTCTTATTACAAAGTACCAGTTACAATTTTAGATCTTTCTTCATGTAGCATCCTTGTATTGGTTTAAATTAATTTTGAGTCAAATTTGGTTAATCCTGTATGGAGATCCAAGATTGTGAACTCTTGGCTGATTTGATACCATCACAATCATATGACCTATCTTAAAGTATATATTAAATCTTTATTACTCATGGCATAGCCGAGGAAGAAGTTATAATTGATTTTTGTCTCACTGATCTGATTAATTGACAAATTATTGAGGCCTTGTGATCTCGTGGCCTCATGTGTGTTAACTTGAGAAGCAGAGAGAAGAATAACTAGCCTGCGGACAGGCTTCCAGTCGGACGGCGGGGGTCATGCGAAGAAGGGAAGCCTGCACGCATCCTTCAAAATTGCAGCTGCCGCCCACAAGAACACGCGGATTGTTTTAGCTTGTCAACTGTCAAATTTTAACCAATCAGTGCGCCCGGAAGTCAAAATTCAAAATCAAGGTAAACAAATGATGATACACATGAAATCTAGGCGCCCGGTCGCTCGCCAGCGCCATGTCTCACAGATAAACTCCCAAAATTACCGTACTTTCAGCCTCTGCAATTCAATACCTTAAAGCGGATAAAATCATTATAAATAAGAGTACGTTGTTTTGTTACAGTTAGTCGAAAACCATCTCCGAGTTATTTATAGTTCTTGTCGCTTCGCTTCGCCGTGTTTGTTTACACACACAATTTCAGCGGTCGGTCGTAGTTAAAAAAAAATCCTTCAGAAGGTGTAAAACAAATAAAACCGTCTGCTAAAATAATTCAAAAGCCGTTAGCAACGAAAAATAATTCATGAACGTTTCATTAGTCACGAACGAATTGGTCATTCAGCTGGTCGTTCAGCTGGCATTTCTGGGACTCCAGGACATGCACTGCACGTTAACTCTGATCGCAAACCCGCCATAGAATTCAGAACTGACTGAAAGAGTCGGATAAAAATAATTCTGATCAGAAAGACGACAATAATTCAGAAGAAATCGACAAAACTATTTTTAACCGAGCGACAAAATAAACAACCGATCGCTTATGGCTTCGCCACTCATGGGTACAGCTCCTTGTGAAGATAAAACAAAAATCCGCTGCCTCCCCAGGCAAACTACCAAGAAGCTTATTGAATGGCGATTCAACTCATTCAAGACATGTTTATTATATTTAAACTTTACGCAAGACAATGCGGGGCATTCATGGATGGATAGGACTGTTTGATATTGTGTTCACCGCTTATTGCCACATGGGATTTTTGTTCCAGCAAGTTTTGTGTTTTATATAACTTTGCATTTCAGTCAGTGATGGCGGTTTCCAGTGTCAGCTACTGAATGTAGTTTTACTTTTTAGACACAATTTCATGTTTCTCTAGAAAAGCGCTTAAAACATTTGGGAATCAAATACTGCAATGAGTTAAAGACACCACAAGTTCAAGCTGTGTACAGCTTCTTGTTTAATTATACCAAGTTTCATTGTCACAGCTTTCATACTATTGATATTACATGGGAGGACAGAGGGAATCCCCTAATGCACAGTCCAATGAAAGGGCTCTAAGAGCCATGCATCTCATGAATACGAAACAGCGTAAGGATAATTTTAGTTGTTCTTGATGTTTTGTAATTTAGCAGCGTCACTGTGATAATTAACACATCTTAGGATGACAGAAATATCCATTGTGTGAAACGAGACAGCTGGATGAGCCGAGTAAGCAAGCAATGATAGCAATACAGTGACATTTCCCCTAAATGCTCCAAATCCATTTGAAATCCACAAATTGGTTATAATTTTCCATTTAATACTAAGTTGGAAGTCCAAGAATTGAAGAACAAACAGATTTTAAAATATTTTAAACATTTTTGCATGACATAAATATGCACCAAATCATACAAACTCACATGTAACATAAGTTATATAACATCCGCTCACATGTGCACTCTGCTATATTAAACTCACGTGCCTTACATTCATTTGTGTCTCTTTAGAAATCTAATTATTTCTACCAGCTGCTTCTAAAAATATTGTAGAAAGAACTCTGAGTTATAACACATGCTGCAAGATTGGGCATTATTAAATAAATAAATTAAAGAACAGATTATGGGCATTTGTCAGGCATTTTATAACTTTTCCTTCCCAAGGGTGGGGCATTTACCAAAACAGGTCAGCCTGGGGGTGGGGCATGGAATTGACAGAGCCATTACCTTTATCCGACTTGTTCCTTCTTTGAAATGTAAACCACAACATGTACATCTGACTGTAGTTTTTGAAAGTCTGATTACCTTAGGAGAACAAAATAAACAAAACTTCAAAATAGCAATAATATATATAGTTAGGCTTAGCCTAACAGCGGCGCCCTCTGAAGACCCTCTGAACAAGCTTAACTAAGATGAAACTTAACTAATAGGTGAAAGGTCGGAAGCACAAGAATTAAGATTAATATTGAAGACCGGGCTATTTTTCAATTTTAGCAATTCTCAAAAACAGTATTACCCGACCGTCTGCACAGTACATTTAGACCGTACAAAAGTTCACAAAAACAACTTTTTCTCCGTCTAGAATAACTATTACGACTACTGTTAAAAAATACAGTTGTAGCTTGTCAAAAAATGCCTGAGAAACTGATTTGGAAATCAAAATTGCCAAAAATACAAACATATTTGCATACGGCCACGCGAGTGAAGTTAAAACTATAATAAAATCAAGTCTTGTTTTGTTTACATAAAATCGCTTTTCAACCTATGTAATGAATGAACAAACACATAAAAATGGACAACACAATCTTCTTTCGATAAATTTTATTCAAATCTCCATTAGTTTATGTTGAAAAGCAAAACGGAAAACGCGCATCGAGGCCGAGCCGTGTCTTCGATGAAATTCAAGAAAATAATACAACTGAATTTAAGCTACACGTTTAAAAACAATTCTCCAAAACTAACGAGAACACATTAACAAAAAGTCAATCACAGATTGATATCTAGATAAATTTCCATCGAAAAATGTAATTTGTTTTACCTTTAAGTCCCTCCGGCGACTACTGTGCTTGGAAATTCTTTAAATCTCCGCTTTGGTGCTGAAATCCGTAAAACGAACCCATCTCTCGCATTGCTAAAAACGTATATAGTTCCTCGAAGCAAGATTTTATCCCTGAAAGCTCTTCTTTTTCCACTAAAGCGACTCCTGAGTATCCCTTAATTAGCATCCCAGTCTTGAGTAGCAAACCACGAAAAAATGCAGGAAAATAACGACTTTAATTTAAACCGTTTTCTCCGCTCAGTAAACACAGCAAAACATCAAAGTGTTTTCCCAGCTGACGTGACATTCGGCCGTGTAACCGCGCGAAAAAAAAGCCTCGCTTTGGTTTCAACATGACGTCGTACGCGCATATTTTGTGACGTCATACGCGCCCGCGAGCTAGTCCTCCGCTAAGATCCCGGATGTTGTGTGGCGTCATACGCGCATGCGCGCTAGCCTTGCGCGACACACATGTTTTTGTTGCAGACAGCGCCCGCGAAACATTCCGCTAGCCATGACCATGAAAAATGAGGGCATAGGTTCTATGAGTATGGGGCTCCCCCGGGCCTTCGGCTCGCGGGCTCCGCTATGAGTATGGGGCTCCGCAGCCGGGCCTTTGGCCCGGCTGGGCTCCGCTACAACTGTATGACAGATCTTGTAGTTGATAACAAATTTAAATCTAGAGCATGATGCAAGATGCAGACCCTCAGGTTTTTGTTTTACTTCCACCTCTAATTTCCACTGTCAAAGATCTACTGTACATCTTCGTGCTTGAAATACAGTGAAACAGGTGAAACGAAAGGCAACGAAACATCTTTCTAGCTACACGTCATATTCAAAACCTCTTATAAGTTCAAATGTGGACAAAACATGTCAAGAGCAAGCTTAAAACCTTACCGTATAGCATACATGTATGTAACTTTGAAAATTACCGCGAAAGCTACACTGTACATGTACTATCAAGCTGATATCAGGGTGTAACATGTCAATAATTTCAATAGTCTATAAAAATCGATCGTTTAGATTGAATTCAATACTAATCAATCGACAAATATCGGAATTTGATAAAAGCCAATCACACGATTTCTTGTGATTATCGATTATTTTTACAGTTCGATTTTGATCGATTTCGATCAACAAGTATCGAAATATAAAAAATGAAGTTGGCAAACGCGGATAAACGAAGCAGGATCGGCTATGTCAAGACTTTATTTTACCAATTTTACACTGTAATTGGAAGCTCAAATAAACACAAGCTGAAATCAGATACTACTCTTTTCTTCCAGTAAAAGTGATTCATTTTCATGTCATGTATCATTTTATGTCTTATCAGTGATTTATGCATCTCATTTTTATGCTATTTCTTGATCGCCGCCTTCTGTCATGCTGTCTCACGCTGCTTCTGTCCTGTTCTCGTTAAACCTGATTAAACTCCAGCGTTTATCAATTTTAACAGAATTAAACGGCTTTTTGGGGTCCATCAAGCACTGAACGAACCACTGTTTATCTTGGTTTATCATTTCTCAAGGTAATTATTCGATTCTACATTGAATAACAAACAACTTGGTTGCTCAGTTTTTTTTTATGTAAGCTTAAAGGGAGGGTTTCACGGTTTAGCGCATGTGCAAGGTATGACGTAAGCCCATTCAATTCCCATTGTTTTTTAACCAATCGGAAGCGAGTGATAACTTGTCCGGGAAAATTGACTTCCGATAATTTCGCGGTCGATCATCTGCTGGAAACGCTAGATACGTTCTCTTCGATTACCGTAAATATTTGTCGAGTTTTCACAAAGAAATGTCATCGGAAAGCTGCGAGTGTAATGGTGTTTGTTCTAAGAAGGATGGGAAGAAAGCGAAAGGTTGTCCGTGTAAAACACGGGGTGATTTTTGCATACAGTCGTGCAAATGTCTCTTGACGGCTAAGAAGTGCCAGAACCAGGTAGGATTTTCAATTTATTTATTTAGTTATCGTATATATTACTGATTTATGTCACGATCATGGCAGTCGTAGTCAATATAAGCCCACAGGACAGACAGGAACGTAAACTTTTTTAACTTCTCATTCAATCTTCATATAATATTTTGGGATCTTTACAATACATATGCGATTAGACGACTAAACGCGACAACGAGTCGTGGCAGTTTCACAAATATTCAATGTTGATCTGACAGCATTTTTTCTTCGTAGCCTGATTTTGTCAGACCAGCCAGAAGGCGGGCAAATGCGGGACAAAGAAACGCAGCCCGCCAAGGCCAGGATGCGACCTCTGCGACCTCTGGCGGTGCCCAAAACAGTGCTTCTGAGCGATTATCGGAAATGCAGGAATGCATTCGCGAAAACGTGGCGGTGGAGGTGATATATATCTTATGATTTTCCGACAGATCTAGTAAAAGTATTATTCGCAGTGGTTATTAGACGTTTCATTTTGATGTACTTTTAGTTTCGGCTAAAAGAATCGCCGTTATACAATGAATACGCGACAAATCCGTGTGATAGCACGTTTGTTGATCACAGACTGCTGTTACTCCCATACCTTATTTATAAATTTCATTCAATCCAAACTGTTCTTTCTTACCGTCAGGTCTAAGGTTCTTCCTTTTTTTTATTCCAAGAACTTGATAGAAAACTTGGACGAGGAGACGGTTCGTAGACTGGCGATACGAGTACTTTCTAGAGGTATAGGAAGCCTCGAGTTTATTCAGAGCCAGTTAGTCCCAGAAGACGAGACCGATGGTCCTATGATAAACGTGCATGGTTCGCCAGTAAGACGTCTAACTGTCAGAGAAACTGCAGGGCCTTCAGATACCTCAGAACAAGCCCTTCCTGATGACCAGCCCAGCCTTTCTAACCCTGTCCCACCAACTCCAGAGGGACAACCCGCACCAGATAGACCACCTACACCAGACAGACCAAGGCATCCGGCACCACCCGTGCCTGAGTGGTGCAGGTGTGGCCATTGTAGACAAATGCCCAGAGACATTGAGAATCTCTGTTGTAAAAAAAAGGAATGTGTAACCTTGTCACAAAGGTTTTATAAACTCTGTTTGGATCCAGATATTCTTCAACTTTGTATTCTCAACAGAGCAGATATAAGAAATGATCCCGTTGACAACAGTACACGACAGTTCAGGAAGGCATCATACAGACAATTTATATTGGACAAGTATGGGTATTTGGGCAGGGGTAATCGTAAAGTTGTACCATCTTGCGTAGTTTGGAAAGTTCGTGGCAGGTATCCCTCTCCAACTGGGGTTTATATGGGTTTCAGGGACAGTTGATATTTTTTTTTTTTTTCACATCAGTTTTTTCTTGTTAGTTATTTATTTCAAACAAAAGTTTTTACCTTTTTATCCTATCATTAGCTTATACATAGTCAATTCCTCTTTATGGTATCTACATGTAATCAGACACCTCCACAAAACTCCATTAAGATTTGGAAGTCAGAGTTGAATGATGGCTAAGACAGCTATTTCTTTGTGCTTTGTTCCATGCAAAATGATAAACATTTCTTACCCTTAAATTTGTTTTATGTAGTAGATAGGGTCATCAATATTATGTACCCTGCAATTTTAAGGGTCCCTCCTTGGAGGCAGAGTAGTGTTCATGGAAATAGGTTTTGTTCTAAAATATTTGCTTTATGGTGGGCATACACAACAGGTCATGTAGTAGGGACATGTAGCAACAAAATGTAGCAGCGACAAATTTTTGTAGTACACATTTAGGGACATGTAGCAGGGACCTACAGTGCGGTCATGTAGTAGGGACAAAACCAGGGACATGTTGCAGCGCACTTCCCCTCGTGAACTGATTCTATCATAGTTGTGCAACACCAATTTTGGGGACATTTTGTCCATGCGACATGTCGCACAGAGTTCAACTTGTTGAACTTCATGGGACACATCGCGGACACAAAATGTCCCCAAAATTGGTGTTGCACAATTATTATAGTATCAGTTCTCATGAGAGGACGTGTCGCTGCAACACGTCCCGCAACATTTCCATGTGTGCAAATGCTATGATTTTGTCCCTGCTATATGTGCCTCAGTGTGCACTATATAAAAATAATTTTTTTGTCGCTGCTACATGACCCCTCGTGTCTGCCCACCTTTATAAACCGAGTGGTATCACTTCATAAAATGATTATTAAAAAATATATTTATTTACAATTTTTTCTTGCTCAAAGCTTTTATGCAAAAACGTGGTGGTAGAACAAATTGACACTCACTTGATATTAGAATAATCTACAATCACAGACAAAAGTAGTTGGGAAGGCAATTCAAAAACAGACTCAAAGTTAGAACAACATTTCAAGCCTCCAAAATCTATTCTGGGAATGGAGAGTTCGACACTAGGGGGGGGGGGGGGGGGGGGGGGGGTGTTTAAATCAGTAACCTTCCCAACACTCTTGACTATGATTGTACATGTATCTTAATCTTGATGGAGAAATAAAGTCTCAGGTACTGGAAGCATTTTGATTCTGCCTTAGCAAAAACCGGCTCCTATGCCTTGCTACCAGTTCACTGGTAGGCAAAGGATTGGTACTTGCAATAGTGGGTGCAATGCGTCTTGGATCATTCATCGACATTTCCATATAGTCTTGCATGCACCCAGGATCATTTTGACGCATCTTGAAAATTTTTGCTATTAGCATGGGAATATATGAATAGTCTTTGTCAGCTTTATGTACAACAACATCCCAATGCTTTGTGCGTTGGTTGTATTTTCTGTTAAATCTAGTCTGCCCTGATTCATCGCACTCGGCTGGTCGATAGAGATGATAGTTGTGGTCTATGGCACACAACATCTTCCTTGCTTTAAACGCCTTGTACCTGAAATCGAATTTATAAATCAATAAATATATTAAATTTCATAGCAAAAAAAATTGCACAACAGCTTTATCTACAGATGAATGAAAGGCATGTTTGCAACACATATTTTTTCCTTTTCCCTTTTTCCCATGCCCCCTCCACCCCCTTTTTTAGTTCTGTTAGATTTATCCCAAAAGGTAATGAAGGTGTTCAGCCCACTAAAAATTGGCTGTCAGCAGGTAATTTTAATTGCTATATAACTCTTGCCCTCCTGCCCACTTGTATAAAACAACTTGAGAGGGCTGGGTGTTGATAAACCTGTGCCACAGCAATAGAAGTGTGACTTACCCAAAAGCGCATCTCTTTGTGGTATACATCAATGAATGGCTGTTCACTGTTTCCAACAATCCAGTGTGTCTGAAATTGTAATTTGTGTATTGTGAAAAATAAAATAATAAGATAACCATTTCTCCATAAAACCATACACGTAGTACACTATAAATTTTGCTGGCACAATGAATAACTTATATTATAATAAATTATGACCATACAGCTCCACTGACACAATCTTACAGAAAAAAGAATCGCAAGGCGACGTGAGCGGCCCCGCTCGAGTTTCAGTGACCTCGGACTGCTCGACTGTATTCTTGTACTTTCTAGTCATATTATAAAATACTTATTGACTGAGTTAGGTTGGGCCGGACAGGAAAATATTTGGCTCTTGGTTATGGCGCAGGGACCTCGCTATGCTCGGTCCATAAGCCATTACCTTGAGCCAATTATTTTCACATAATGTTTTTCTTACCTGAATTTGACATAATACTTCAGTGAGGCCAAAAGTCGTGGAGCAAGAACCACCTCCTGAAGCGCCTGGAAGTCCTTGTCCCTGCGGTCAAACCAGGGCAAACTGTGGTCAGTGTCATCTGCAATTGCTTCATGACAACATCTACCATCTATCCACTCGTGCTGATTGCAGACATGATACAGCAAACTCATCCACAGAGTCTACAGTAGGATAAAAAAAGGGGCCAATAAAAACACTGTTTTTAACCTACACCCTGTATATGAAACAGAAGAATACTGACTCATGTACATGGATACAGTGTATAAAAAAGTATCAGATGTAAAGTGCTACAGCACCTTAAAAGGTACCATTTTAAGTCCACCCTCCCTCCCACTTTAAGCCTAACTAAAAGCTTTTACAAAGTTGTATAAGCCCAGGGCTTTTTACCTGCATTTCACAATATTTCAGTAGATATAGTGATGTCTCTTTCCTAGCAAGTCAGAAAATAGTCTAATCATTCTAATGATCCCAAGTAGAAAGATTTATAAAATGAAGGGGTGTTATCTTTTCATTTTGAGGAAAAAAGTCCCAAGTGACTCCTGATAAACTGCTAGATTCTTATACCAAATTCCCTTGGGAAACACAGGGAGAATTTGATGTTTCATCAAAAGTCACATAGGGCCTTATTCTGTGCACCCCTTCTAATTGTTAAAATGTTCAAAAATTCAATTACCTTGAGCTTACTTTCTTGGCCCTCACAGTTGGCACAACTGTACCAAAAATGGTTTATTATGTGGTCGGTCCACAGAGCTATTTTTTCATTTCCTCTTGTTTTTCCCAGCTGAAATCATAATGATAGAAAACAATGTCATGAAAAAAGGAATAAGAGAGCTGACAAATGACTTGTAAAGGTTTCCATTAACCTTGTTTATCTTGTTATGGGGTTGTGGATTTTTTCTGAAATATTGACATGTTCACACAACAGGTAACAAATAACAAAATGAGCTAAATGAAATATAAGTACATACAAATGTAGCTAATTGTCAGGTCTATTTTAACTGCCAATTTTACCCATTTTAACTCTTTCCTGTTGGATTAAAAGTTAAACAAAAACGTTTGCTAATTTATAACATTCTTTTTGAAATCACTGGTGATCCTTGCGATCTGATTGGCTCTCAGCAGTGTGATTTATTCCTGAATCGCACTAAATTTTGCTCCAAATCGCATCTTTTTCTCAGCAGTGCGATTTATTCCCAAATCGCATAATTTTTTGCTCTAAATCGCATCTTTTTCTCAACAGTGCGATTTATTACCAAATCGCACTATTTTTTGCTTTAAATCGCATCTATAAGTCGCATCAATATTGGCACTGAATAAAATCCTGTATTTGGGCGATAAATTGTGCGATTTCAAAATGGATGTACTAAAGTGGTAATTGAACTTCGTGTCATGAAATTTTGGTCTAAAATCATACTTGTGATTCAAATCACCAGTATGATTTCAGACCAAATTGCACTCCACTCAGTTCAATTACCATTATTAATTTACATTAGGGCTTGCACACATTTTAAGGCATACTTGAGTGAGGCACTTGCGAATATTCTTTGCCTTGTGCCAGACATCCAGGGAATGTACGATGTCTTTGAATTCTTCAGCTGAAATAAATGACAGAACTCAATTACATGTCTCAGTAAATGTAACTTTCAATTCCTCAAATGTCACACTTATTATTTTCTTCTTTCCAACATGATAAATTATTAATAAGTTTGCAAAATAATAATCAAATGTGTTTTGTACTGATCAATATTTAGTGGAATTCATTGTAAAACCTGCTATCCTAAATTATAATATTAGGCTTTGGATAAGTGACCAACCAAGTCATAAACACTGTAAGACATACAATAAACAAACTCCATTGAGAATATAACAATAATATTAATAAATTACCCATCATTTTAATAATCGAGGAGGAGGCATCTGTCACAACCTCCTTTAAATTGACAAGATTCTTCAATTGTTGAACTGCTCGCTTTAATGCCTCTTTCTCCATACAAGGAGACTTTCCCCCAACTTCCCGTTTGTCAATGCATTCCAGGTGCACAATGAAGTCCTGCATAGAATCTATCAACATGACAAAGTAAGTGAGGTACTTTGCCGAGAAACCAGGTGAGTCACTCTGACCATCTCCACTCACAATCACTTCCAAGTTGGCTAAGAGTGACATGATATTTGACCGCATCCACTGCCACCATTCCTCAATTGCTGGGATACAGTAAAACTTCTGTACACGGAAGAAGGAGGACTTTGAAGGACAAGCCAAGCCCAGGAATTTGCTCATTAATGCTACTTTAGCATAATTGTTCCCAGACAACAGGATTGCAGCAGAAAATTGAAGATTGTTGGAGTACATCCCACCATATTTCTCAGATGAGCTCCACTTTCCTTTGTGGCCATTCTGACAAGTCCACCAAATCTCAAGGGTACATCCAACAGCCTTCGATTTGACCTGGCATTCGCTGCTACAGTCAGCCTCCCGACATCTGCCTTTGAAGAGGTCGATGATTTTTGACTCAGAAGTGACAAATTTTTGGCCGCTGATTTTACTAAGCTCCTCCATGTGGCTGTAGACTTCCTCTGCCCTTGAAAACTGACGTCCTGGCCCAATTGGGATATCACTGTACACTGCACCATGCTCTTCACTGACACCAGTTGCATCACTGTCACTATAATATACAGTATAATAACATCACAAATATGCAAAGTTCTCCGGAAGCTCTGGCGACGGGCGAAAATCGCCGTCTACTCGTCCTGGGGCCGCCGGCTAGTCAGAGAATATTGGAAGGGAAGATAAGGATAAATCCGTCTTACTTTCCAACACTTATATGGCTATAAAAACAAATCCTTCGTAGCCATAAGATAAAACAAGTGATTTCTTTCAGGCCATAATGTTTTTCTTTAATATTTAAAGCATATTAAGGGTAGCAATAATTTTTTTCAGTGAATAATAAAAAGGTTAAAAACTGGCTGAAAATGAAATTATTTTTTCATCTCTGTTGTCCCCAAAATGCACCAGAATGCGTCTCCAGTGTCTTCATTTTTAAAAAAATTCCTAGGGGGCATGCCCCCCCCCCCGACCCCCCTAGATACTTGTGTCCTTGTCGAGTGCCAGGTGCCGCCTACTTTCAGTTTACAGCCAGGTAGTGTAATTTCTCTGGAGAACCTTGAATATGTAAAGCAGTTTTAAATGGAGTGTGGTAAAAACAAAACAAAGTACTTAATATTTTTTACTAATCACAATAGATGCATACAATCCCAATGAACCAATCAGAACTCAAAGCATTGAAATACATGTGGTCAGTGCCAAGTGCAGGAAAACATGTACACAGCGTTTGAGCAAGTCAAGATTGGTTCAGAAAGTGGTGCAAGAATTTTTAGACAATCACAAAGCATAGCAATGCAACATCAAAATAATTGCAAGATAACTTTGGGCACTCAATTGAAAACTGCTCTAACAGACAAAGATTTGTACAACAAAATAATAAAGTATAGTATGCTTATACATATTTTAGTGGTGGGGTGGGAAAGGGGGATAATTTACAAAATTTGGAATACTACAAATTACATGTACCTGACAAGCTCTTGAAGGTCATCAGCATCCTGTTCATCTTCATTTTCCTCATCCTCACTATCAATAACAGGGATACTGTCATTTTCAGAACTTGAGCTGCTCGCATCACTGTGATAATCCTCTAACAACGATAATATATTCTGCAACCTAATTAAAGGTCAAACAGAGGATTTTTGAGACAATTATTTCAAAACTCACATAGAAATAGACTAACAGTACCACACAAAAAAGCAGCAAACTACCGGTACATGTAGTTCATCAGATTTCTATAATGAATCATTTGAATTCTAAAATAAAATAATTAGTCGCAATGTTTACCATGGCAGTTACAAAATTTCAAAAATGCACGTACATGTACCCACATAAGAGGGGTGTTTGGATTAATTGAAAAGCTAAATTTACAACTCGGGTCAATTTAATAAAACTTTTGCACTTGTAATTTACAAGTGTAGCCATTGTTTTAGAGGTTGAAAACAATAGCAACACTTGTAAATTACAAGTGTAAAAGTTTTATTGAATTGACCCCAGAATTTACAGTGACATTAGGATCGGTATGTCAAACATACTTTGTTTCATTTAAATCATCTCCATCACTGTTGTCAGTTCCCTCGTCATTCAAGTCAGCACAATCACTCTCGGAACTGCATGTATCTGACTGGAAGCCTTTGCTTGGAGTCACGAGCACTGATCCATCAAGGACTTGGTAGCTTTGACTTTCAGTGCTGATTTCTTTCACTTGGACATCAGAATCATTATCTTCTTTGTCCTTAGGCTCATCTACCTGTCTTCCATTGTCATCTTCATCTGATGACTGATCTATATAAGAACCTGTAATGTCTACAACACTACAGCTCTTATTACTGAAAAAGAACAAAAAGAAACGGAACTTAGGAAATCTACATTTTCTTGAATAGAAGCTATTTAGCAGATAGAGAGATATCAAACGGGCAATAAACAGTGTCAAAGATAATAATTTCATGAATGCTTTTGAGCACAATATAATAAATATGTGTGTTTATTGATCAGTGGTGACTACATGAACACACCACTGAGCAACTCTTTGGACTTTTGAAAAATAAACTAAAACTTCAAACTCTTTCAAAGAAATAAATAAACAAACAATGGCTTTTGCAAGGACATGAAATCAATTTCACAAGCCAAACTATGCAATATTTCAACGTTTTCTGTTAGAGTCAGTGAAATAAAAACGTAAGTACATGCATCTTACTCCAACTCAGTACCTTTCTGAAACTGACAAGTTCAACTGTGGGTTGGCAACACAATCTGACAAAACTAGACTCCTTTTGGGACGTCTGTTTTGATTTGGAGTTGAAGTCACAGGTCCTAAAACAGATACACAAAAAATTAGCACCTCACACACATTTAGCAAGCAACATTTCAACCACGAATAATTTGTGATTTTTTGATGAGTTTTGCAAAACACGTCTGTTTGTTTACCTGATGCAGCAGTCTTCTTTCCACTGGGCACCCTTTTTTTGCTTGCACTGCTTCTCTTGGATACTCGAAGCGTTTGCATCCCCCTTCTGTTCAATCTACAGTCAAAACAATCATGATTTTCTTATGAATCTGAAATCAACATCTTTGGACCGCAAAGAAGGTAAGCCTACATTACATTTGCTCGACCGCGAAACCGGCAGTCGGCCATGAAAAAAGACAAGAAATATATTCCTGAAATGCACTTTGAAATTTTAAAATATATTACTTCACGAGCAAAAAAATAAACAAGGGATTCAAGCACGTCTATTTCAAATGCGACAACAACACCAAAAGAACTTCTCACCTCTGTAGCCGTGCCATCTCCAGAGCAAGCAAATGTGCAGCGAAATCAGAGTCTGTGTTGAACAAACTCATGCCTTTTAACAATTTCCACGTTTGATGAATTCTTTTTAAAAGCCATACGCGACTTCTTGAACCATACCAGATGTCTCTGCTTAGTTTCTCCGACTCCAGCGACTCTAACGAGCGTCCTGTAGCCGGCCGACCACGACGTCTCTTCCGAGACTCCATGAACAAAATACCTTTTTTGCGTTCTTATCAGCTCTTTCAGTTGAAAATGAACCATCAACATGTACTGCAATAATCGCAGACTGTAATTTGTCCAAGCAGAGCGACGGATGACTAATTTTTACGCAAGATTTGAACGGATTTTACAAACACTGTTCACATCGAATTTAGTGTTGGCCCGAAGGATTTATTCTGAAAGCTGTCAGGGCGCGCATGCGCATTGCTGTGAAATCCTTCCTTTAAGTTTATTGCCGTAAAGATTTACTTCAGAGCGGTTTATACTTCAACCTGAAAAGTCGTTCGAGCTATTAAGTCTTATTAGTTTGGTTAATTTCGTAGCCATGAAAATCTTGTGATTATCGACTTTTATCGACAAATTAAACCTGTCGATTGACAATTATCGACAAATATCGAGTACTATCGACTTAAACTGTATCGACTACGTTTTCGATGATCGATTTTGATCGACATGTTACGCCCCTTACGCCCTGTGATATTAATTTTTTTTTAGCGCTCAGAGTCGCAGACTTTTGCCAATCTGTTTGTAAACAAAATCGCTTTAATAATAATTGTAAACTAGTCAGACGTGCACAATATCAAATAGAAACTAATAATCAATCGCCCGAAACAGTCTAAAATAACCCTGAACCCTGTCTAGTTGGACATTAGGTTGAAAGTTAAACTTACGTCTTACTACATGTACAGTAATTTAAAACTCAAGTCACCTACCTCAGTTGTCCTTTATCAATCCTCGCGACCGGCGCGAACTAAAGCTGACTTGTTTGCGCTATATCGTAAGTTAGCCACGAAAAGAACAGTTTGCAAAGCAATTTCGCCAGCCTTTTTTCACTAAACAGGACTCTGAATCGACGAAATAAAATAAATTTTCTGTGCTGACGCTACGAGCTGGAAAAATGGCGGATGCTGGACGGTTGGTGTGAAAACTCGAACCAGTCCTCCCGCTGACCATGTCGTGCAAACCAGAGCAGGGGAGGGGAGGGAAGTGGACCGAAGGGGGAGGGGAGGGTGGGGGAATAAAAAAAAAAAAGCTAACCCCTGATCGGTATGAAAGAAAAATGCTACAGAAAAACTGACAACGCCATTTGTAAGAGGTAAGATAAAAACCACTTATGCAGATTTGTTTATAGTTTTAAACTGAAAAGTCGCTGAACAGGATCAGGAAAGGATGGATTTTCAACGTGTAAAACTTTTTTCGTCACCTTCATTTTTACACAATTTTACTGGAGGAGTAATAATGGCCTTTTTTATAAACAAAAATAGCATAAATTTTAACTGGGTGGAAAAACGGGGATTTATTTAAGTTAATAAAAACAGAACTGCAACCGGAACCGAGCCAAAAATCAGTCAACTTCCGTGCGTTCTGGTCACGTGATACAAGACGTCATACTAATGACGTTGATAAATAATTTATTTTTATTCTTATATCTACCAACATACCAAATTTTTTAACTCTGCATTTCACCCTTTCAAAGATACATGTATACAAAGATACTAGTCCCCAGACCGTCTATTTGCTCATGTGTATAGCCCCCTTAATTTTGAATATCCAGAAGTATACCGGGCATGACGAAATGTTGTAAGCGAATGCCTTCCTTGCCACGTTGACTATATTTGCATGTATCAAACCATGTTTCTAAAAAACGTTTAAAGGCACTTGGGGACATAGTCACGTGACTGATGACGTCACCGCACTCAGTCAATTTAAATAGGTATTTTATGGTAGGTGTAAATAGCATGTGGTGTAGTATCCTCATATACTCAAAATTGACAGAGTTATTTGGCATCGAAAATTTTTCTGGTGCAAAGGGTGATGGGAAGGTTCTTATTATAACTATAATATATTATTTTAATTATTATTACAAGTGAAACCGGAAATAATATATTATAATTAATTTAATACATTCTGTAGATTAAGGTCGAATTAAGTGCATACGAGCAAGGAAGTACCGATATATTGTGACTACGCTCATATTACGGCAGGGATCTCAGGCTCACACAGACCCGCGGCCCAGTGGACAAAATGAGAATAAACAGCCATATGCTGTTTCTTGACTGTCATGTAGCCTACATACGCATTTTGGGATCCCTGTGTTTTCATCGTGGAACATTGTAAACCCTGTGAGAATACTGACATTTGTCTGATGTGCAAGCCGAGTTCAACTATGGTTGCTATTGTTGCTGTTGTTGTTTTTTTTTTTTGGCTAGATCTTTTTTAGGAGGTAGCCCTTCATGATAACTGACATGAGCCACAAGTGGTAACACAGCAGAGCTCGAGAGTTGGCAGATGAGGCAGTTCAAAATATTTTTCATTGTTATGGCCCTTTTAGAATTTTCTGAAAGCCTTGTAGTTTTTTGCGAGGGCGAAGCCAGCCCCCACGCGCGCTAGTTAGACCAATTCCTTTGTCATGCAATTTTCGCAGGCGTTCAACCGAATTTTTCAGCGGCAGAGCCGTAAAACTTAAGACTCTCCCCATTGTATAGTAAACGGTTTATATTTTTACCCAGAGACATTCCTTCCTATATATTAGGCTCGTGAAAAACCCGTCCGTTACGTATACAGAACAGCCACGGGTGATTGGTATTTTCAAATTATAAGCTATTCGTTTTCATGCCTGCATGCATCGTTCATCTTGTACACTTCACTTTTGGCGTTCCGTGTGAATACCAGTGCTTAAATACAACTGAATTTTTTTTCGCTCCATTTACACAAGCGGTAGAGCAACTGCGTTCCCTACAAGGTAAAAATGATTGAGTAAAGGAAATCCGTAAGGTCTTATTTGATCAGGGGATTTACGCGCGAAAGTTTGTTTTGCCGCGCCAATTAACGCGTCAACCGGTCTTCCTTTTCCCGCCATTTTGTCACTGAAAGCCCGCGACCGCGGTAGATTTGCTCAGTCGGTGAGCGTAAAAAAAAACTGAGGTGAGTGGATTTTTTTCCTCTTTTAGGCCTTAATAATAAGCTTAATACTTAAAAAAATGTTTGGTATAGAAGAAAAGAGTTGTTCATGTTTCATATTGAGATTTTGATCTTGAAACGTGAACCCGCGGGTTATAAAAGGTATCAGGCTCAGCCCATGTTTCGTGTGAAATTGTCAAAAGCAGGGAATTGAAGCTCTCAGTTCCACCGGGATCAATTTTTTTTTAACTTTTACGAGATAAATAAAGTTCCAATTAACTAATTAATTAAAACCTGTTTATACACCTTCTGCAGTCTTAATGCCTGAATTGTTTCTTAATTTTTTAACGACTGAGCCTTAGTTTTGAACAAAGCTATGCGGCCACGATCGGCAGAAGATTTTGCCTTACTTTGGGAAGATTGTTGACTTTTGTTTCCTTTTTCCTCAAAAACTTTAAACGAAACTTTAAGCAAACTAGACCGGTGGGTTTTACATAAAAACAGACATCGTCAAAGCACAAACGAAACTCGTGTTGTTTAAAATTTTTCATCATTTTTCAGTGGCCATTTTTGCGAGAAAAAATCGATAACAATACTGAGCAGACAATCAACTAATCGATTTCAATGAAAACGAATGTCGGCATACTAGATTAAGTCTTAATGTTAGATTAGAGATGACCAAAGACCAATGCACTGCCGAACGTATAATAGAAAGAAGCAAAAAATAAAACCACGCACAGGACTAAATAATGAATTTACTAATCTTTAAGAGAAAATTAAATTTTACTTAAAGGTATCGAAAATCTTTAAGTTGAGACGTAAATACTCTTAAATGTATTAAAGTAAGTAAGTATCTTTAATATGTGTTTAAGAACCTTTACGTTATCTTTAATTCAACTTTTCAACAACTTAAAGACCCTTAAAGGCAACTTAAATTGTTCATTACTTGCTTTAAGTGTTGTCAAGTAAAAGCTTATTTAAGTAATTTACGGTGCACTTAAAGATAGTCGAAATTGTTCTTTAAGTTTTCTTTAATGAACCTTTATTTGCACTTAAAGTCGTTATTTCGTCCTGTGTCCCCTATGGATGAGGTTAGTTTTTTCAATTTAACTTTTAAGCTTTTTTTAGAATTTAAAAAGAAAAGCTGACATGACATACATATATAGCCTTTACTAGATTCAAAAGGATCCATGCATGTATATTATTATGTACATTATGAGGCCATTGTGTAAATCTGTTTTGTTACCATTTATTTATTTCATTTAAAAAGTCGCAAGCCACTGAAAACAGGTTATTAAAAATAGTTATGTTATGTTTCTTGCAGGGAACATCACCATCAGGTTGGGCAAACTTTATTGTTGTATTGTGAACATGTCACAGTGGATGGTGTTGTCTTCAGAATACCTCGGTGGGCATAAGGATGGAGATCTTAAATATTTTTTAGTGTCCTGTGGTATATCAAAATATGGTGCAAAAGTAAACACAGTCAAACCCTGTTAATACGGACATCGAAGGGACCATGAAAACTCAAGTAGTTTAAGGCCTGGGTCAGGGGCTTTGGCCAGGAAAAAACGGTTTATTCGTAATAACTTTTACAAATGGAATGGAACTGGATCGAAATTTGGCACATAGAAAGATATTATCGTCCTTAACATTTTTAAGTATAATAAGTTTTGGCATAGGTCACGTGACATGTCACGTGGCCATTTTTCTTAAAATTGCAAATATTTGACGAATTGGTGACGGGTTTAAGAGAAAACATCAAATTAAAATGCTTTTCTGATGCAGATTAAATATCTCCAGCCCTTCACGTTTGGAATGAGTGTCCATTAATCTCTTAAAAAAAATTATGAGGACAAAGGTCATTTTTCAGTCCAAAATTCAACCAATAATTATTTATAACTGTAATATAAAGACTCGAGGACAATCATTCCAAACGTAGAAGGTTAAATATGTTAAGCCGCCATCGGAAAAGCTAATTTATTTAACTATACAAAGAAAATTCGCTACCAAATCGCCGATTTACGTAATTTTAAAATTTTGATCACGTGACATGTCACGTGACCAAACTTTTGCGTTAAAGCAAAAGAAAACATCAAGATTAACATTCAGGGAAAATTTCATTTTGATCTAGGTTTTCTCGGTGAAGATATTAAGTGTCAACCATATTTTCCGAACACACTTTAAACCCAGGCCTTAAACTGCTTGAGACTGTCCGTATTGAGCGGATGTCCATAAAGCGGGGTTCGACTGTGCATGTGATTTGCCTGTTATGTAGATAAGGTGGTTTTACAAACCATTTTGACCTGATCACCGTGCTAATTAATAAACCTTGATGGTTTAATTCAACCATTTTTGCACAAGGATAACTCATGGACAATACACCAAAGCAAAGAATCAAAAATAGGAAAAAACAGTGGCATTTCTGAACAGTGTCTGAGCTAGCATCAAAGTTTTCCCCAATATTGTTACAGAAATTACATATGAACCCACAAGGAATGAATATGGTAGGGCTGATATGGTCAACACAGCAGCAACAGTTACCAAGTAAAGAGGAGCAGAATGAAGCTCACTGTCCAGTACCAAATTATGGGTTGTGCCAAGGTTTAACAAAATACCATGAGAAACAAAAAGGCATGTTTGCCAATAGACTGGAAAGAAAAAAACTTTGATGCTACACTCCAAAAGTACTGTACTAGTGAAAATTTATATTGTGGCTGTATGTTTAATTAATGTAACAAAATTTTGTAAACTGGATCAAGCAAAGATAAAAATATTCTCAAAATAATAACAGCAGGAAATAACAGTGTCTCCAGAAAAAAATTGTTTGTTGTTCTGTACTTAAACATTTGCTTTAAACAAATCCTTTACACAGAAAACAGAAAAATAAGTGTAATAACAATAGAAACATTCAAGGTTTGACAGGTTAATGTTTTGAAAAGCCATATTTTCAACTCTATCAAAAAAGGACAATAAAAGAGAGTACCATTTTTAGCACATCCAGATTTTGCATTGTTTGACATGTTATGTATTGCCCCAGGGGAGTGATGCATTTGCTTCTCAAAAGATTTTGAAGGGTACATAAAGAGAACATGGGAGTTTTGAAAGCCTTGGGTAAGATAATGAAATGACTGCTAACACAACATGAGCAAACAGGATAGCCATCACATGCACAATATAATGAATGTGTGGGCTAAGCAAGTAATACAGCAACAAGGCTGTTACCAAATATACACAACAAACTATTTTTATTCATCATTGTTTTACACTAAATACTACATGTATATAAACGCTCAAGCAGTCAACAGATTTAAACACAGGCAGTCAACAAGCTAACAAATTCAAACAGTCAGTCAAAAGCCAACAGGTTTAAACACGGGCAGTCAAACACACTTGGGTAGCTAACACATGGTAACAGCCAGCAGGCAGTCGAAAGCCAGCAAAACTTTAACACAGGCAATCAAGCCAGCAAAATGTAGAGCAACAAGCCAACAAAATTTAAACACGGGCAGTTGAACTAGTAAAGGTAGTAAAATTTAGACACAGACAGTCAAAAAGCCAACAAAATCTAGACACAGGCAGCCAACAAAGTGCACACACAGACTCTCAGGGCTCTCAACAAGCCAGCAAAATTGAAACACGGATGAAATCAAAACAACACCTTCGCACTTGAAGGGATTGATGAGCAAAATGGCTGATTCGATTGACAAAAACTAACAACGGCTATAAACGTACATTATCAAAGAATAAAACCTCCTTTTATGAGGTCGATCTGTTGAAAACTTAAAGAGAAAACGGCGATCGTTTTAGATCGACTACACCAACCCGAAGTCAAGATGGCGGTCCCGCCACTTGTCCCGAATTATATTCAACAGAATTACAAACACATGCGCACACAAAACAATAAACAATTTATACACACAGATAATATGTGCCACAAAGCTTACACACTTACGATCAATTAGTGAATAATAGCTAAAAAATAGCCTGTATTATCCCTCTCTTTCTCTCACTTCAATGGCGTCCCTACTCTAAACTGAGCAAGGCAAGCGAAGTTCTGACTCGTTGCTATGTGACGTCACACTGGTAGTGATGAGTCGGTCGCGACAAATAATTGAAAACAATAGAGTCACCCCCTCCCTCCTGGGTAAACTATATAAAAAATAACATATACATGTATAACAAACAATTTAATCAGCGAAAAGTTGCGTAATGGGGCCGAGCATTTTTACTTATCATGCAGTTTTTCTGTTTTTTCTCACCTGATTTGTAAAAATACAAAGCCGTATTACACAACTTTTTGCTGAATAACCTCTATTTATACTGACCAGTCACAATACAATCCGCATATTTAAGCTTAATTTATAGTTAATGATGTTGTTTTAAAGACTGAGTTGACTGTGAGTTTAGCCAAGTACTAAAATCAACTGCTGCTGTGGTGACGAAGTGGTTGACTGTGAATTTAGGCAAGTATCCTCACCGTTTTATATTTTTCGCTCTCACCGTTTTACATTATTTTTCGCTTGGCCGCTAAAGAACGAGAAATACACACAATGCTTTTGTTTCGTTGTGGAAGTCAGTTACAGTTGTTATGTAAATAATGTTGACTGCGGGACTGCAGACCGCAGTAGCAGCTCCAAAAAGAGATTGCGGGTTTATTATTTAAATTATGATTTGGTGACTGCCGGACCACAGTAGCAGTCTTGATTTATGTAGTTGAAAATGGGCCAGGTATTCTGCCCCTTCATGTATTGGAAAGCTTTGCAGGTTTAAACTTACACGTATATAATAACGTGACTGTGTTCATGCATTGACCTGTGTTCTTGTAACTCTCTGTAAAATATACCCTAGTGTACATTTCTCAAAACTGATCTTTTTCGATTCATTTTCTATCAAGTCGTGGCGGTTTAAAGTGAAATATATCCCACCATAGTTTTCGTCGCGGGGGCGCTTCATTCGCCTTTAATAATCGCGCTCCGACAAAATTTATTAAGTCCCACCGGGACTGGCTTAGGGACGCTTATTTAGTCTACCTGTCGATGTCTAACGACGAGAAGTTCAAAATCTTCGACTCCATCACCACCAAACTACGGTCAACACAATAGCACCATTTTTTTTTTTTTGGCTTTGGGGTCTCTTTTTCTATCGGCACGTTATCAGCCAGCCAGTCAGTTATAATCATTTGTAGGTTTCTGCCTTTTCCCTGTTTGACCAAAACAGTTTACTTAAAAAAAAAAAATTGGCAAAAGTTTCCCTTTACCTTACTCTGGTGCGGAGAACAGTGCATGCAAATTTTGAAAAATTGCACTCGCTTTTGATTTAGGTCTCAGTTCGGTAGTTGTGTTACTTTGGATCGACGGAATCGAAAACACCAAATGACGGCCAAAAACAAGCACGTTTTGAGGCAAAACCAAAGAAGTGATAAATGAATGTTTATGCAAACACCGAAGGAAACGTATCTTTTTTAAAATATACTAAACGCGCGAATCGCTTCTACTAGAACTGGACATTTGTTCACTTGTGCCGTCTATCCTTCGCTCATACAGAAGCTCTCTGAAATAGAAAAGAATAACAACTTCAGTATTTCCAAAGGGTATAAAAAAATTGAGAATCGTGGAAGAAAACTCCAGCTCGTTGTTTCATGTCCATAACGTAAATTGTTCGACTAACGGCTTGCGTGACGGAAGAGTTTTGCCGTGAACGAGCTTCATGACATTTGCATGCACTGTTCTCCGCACCAGAGTAAGGTAAAGGGAATTTTTGCAAACTTTATTCAGTAAACAGTTTTGGTCAAACAGGCAAAAGGCTGAAATCTACAAATGATTATAACTGACAACACCAGAGAGGCCGTTTTTAAAAAAATCGAAAACTGAATACAATTATTCTGCTCCCAGACGCGCTGTCTAGCCGTGTCTGTTCGATTATTTCTCTCTTTTCCGTAAAATATCGTTTATAGTTATCCTTTGCTTGTGCATAAACTCTGAAATAGAAAAAAAATCAACAATTTCAGAGTGTTTGTAAATCGGCGGTGAAACTGAGAATTTATCGTGGATCGGCAAAAGCCACCGACTCGTTTCGTGATTGAAACCTTTGAGCTAATTACTCTTGGGGTTTGTTGCGGTTACGTCTCGAATCTGATTGGTCGCAGAACAATAAACATTCCAGAAATAATTTAAGGCGTTCACGGTTTTATGGGTTTCACTGTAAATATAGGTGTAAGATAAACATTCTCACTTTAAACTTTCATTGAAGAAAAGCAATAGCAATATCATATTACTATCGTTTTTATGCTTTTTCGACCCAGTTAAACTCAGTAAAAAATGAAAGCGGGATTGGGTCGCTAAACAAGTCGTGTGTGTGAGCGAACAAAACTAGTTCCTGCTTTCTTTTCGGAATAAAACGATGGTTCTTTAGATGATTTTTCAATTGTGTGTTTCATAACAATGCTAACACTCCGTACTGAGGCTTTGTTACAAGTGACCTCCTTGTCTACTTCAAGTCCTGTATCGTTGTTTTGTACCATTCGACAGCGATTCAGTCATATTCCTTGATAATTGAAGGTTGTCTTTCATTTTAATTGCTATTTTATTCCAGTTTCTTATCGCAATCAACCCTGTCAGGACCTCCTTTCTGGGTACCCTAATAATCTACTCATGAAAGGTGAATATATGAAGTCGATAAAACCGATGCAGATTTCTTAGAAACCTAAATCGATCGCTCTAGTCTGGAATATGTGCACGGAGAGGTATTATTTTGATTTGTTTGCGAACTGCACTTTATAAATATCGCTCAGACTGAAAACTACTCGACGAAGCAACTTAAATTTACTTTATACAAGAGTGTCCGAAGTCACCCGCCCGATCTTTACGAAGAGTACGAGAATGTGAGGCTCGGTATTGTAATTTTTTCTTCGGATTCACTTTCCGTGGTTGAACCTTCACACAGATCAGAAAGCCAAAACAGCTCTTGACACTGAATTTACTGTCTTTAAGAGACCCAGACGTTGAAAACCTTTTTTCTTAATTAGTTTTCTTACCTTTCTTGACTCCCTGCCTGCCTTTGTAGAAATTCAAGAAGTTAAGTTCAAGTCCAATTTGTCCAATTAGTTAACTCGGAAAAGTAGCGACTTCCATTCAATAAGAATGGATGTATTGCTGAAAATACACAAATTGAATGAACATCAATATCACTGTTCATGCATGAAAGCTGGTGAATCAAACCAAAACCACAAAACTCGCTAAAATGCTAAAGGGTACAAATAAATGTTGAGCCACGTAGCACTGGTAATACAAACAAGGAATCAGCGAATTAACTCTGTGTGTAAATTATAGTACTAAGGTCAACCCATAAATTTCCCTGTACTGAGCGTTAGCCCTAGTAAGGAAACGAGGGCCACACGAGGGAAAGAAAAAATATTTGATTCATTGCCACGAATCA
Organism: Dendrophyllia cribrosa; assembly: GCA_024195265.1. Classification (NCBI taxonomy): domain Eukaryota; kingdom Metazoa; phylum Cnidaria; class Anthozoa; order Scleractinia; family Dendrophylliidae; genus Dendrophyllia; species Dendrophyllia cribrosa. Next base: position 25,462,656 of record JAJLRJ010000006.1, read on the forward strand.
CCACCTTATTACCAACGACCTGCTCCCGTACGGTCTCGTGGCTCAAACAGTAGAGCGACGGAATATCTAATCCGGAGGTCGTGGGTTCGAATCCCACCAAGGTCAAAGATTTTTTTTCTTTCCCTCGTGTGGCCCCTCATTTCCTTACTTGGGCTAACGCTCAGTACAGGGAAATTTATGAGTTTATCTTAGCACTATAATTTACACACAGAGTTAATTCTCTGATTCCTTCTCGCCAAAATGCTGTTTAGGAGCTATAAAGCCGCCAAGAAACAACAAATAGACATTATTCAGTGAAACACTTTAATGGATGTTTATTTATAATTTTTGATATTTTATCAAACTCACAAGCACTACCGTTGTGAGGCTTGGCCCCATGTGACGCAAGGCGTTTCGTCATGCGCACAAAACTAGTTTATGCCTTCTTTAGTCAGGATAATATGACTGTTTCTCGTTAAATCCTTTCGCCGTTAAATGCTTTATTTTACTTCTCTCGCCCCTACATTTGGTCCTGTAGTGTACTCAAGGAAAGAATAAGGCCGTCAATGAAACAGACGCAGATTGCTCGGAAATATAAAACGATCTGGCGCTTGGGTGGATGACTAATAAATAAAATTTTACTCGCAACTTGCGAGTAAAATTGAAGCTATCAGCACTCACTCGTACTCAGATGAGAATTAATACTAGTTATTAAACAAGCAAGAAAATAAACTTCGTCGCCTATAAAAGCTCTAACATGCATTCCATTGCCTAAAATATGCTTAAGCATCACAATTCCATTTGTATCTTGCTCAACTTCGCAGGATGTTAAGGCTGATTTAGGCGGCACAACTATAACGACTTTAAGTGCAAGTAAAGGTTCATTAAAGAAAACTTAAAGAACAATTTCGACTATCTTTAAGTGCACCGTAAATTACTTAAATAAGCCTTTACTTGACAACACTTAAAGCTAGTAATGAACAATTTAAGTTGCCTTTAAGGGTCTTTAAGTTGTTGGAAAGTTGAATTAAAGATAACGTAAAGGTTCTTAAACACATATTAAAGATACTTACTAACTTTAATACATTTAAGAGTATTTACGTCTCAACTTAAAGATTTTCGCTAGGTGTAGGATTTAGAAACATGTTATTTAAACACTACGACAATCGTTGCCACAGACAACAAACGGCATCGAAACTTGCTGTTCTTACCACAGGTTTCACAGACGTGCTAACGAAAAGCACAGTTTGCGTTGCGTTTCTTGAGTCTGCTAAAATGACTAGAAGGGCTTCAACAATCCCGCGAACGGGCTTAATTTCCTACAATAGGGCTCATTTATCCTCGACAGAGGTTCGATAGGTTTCCTCCGAACAGGCTCAATAAGTTTGAATTTTTCGGTCGCGTGTCGAGTGCGCTTCGTTGCGGCTGTTTGGTTTCTCATTGAAAACCTTATTTTAAAAGAGCTTAAAAAGCTTTCCATTCGACTAAGCTGGCACATGCTATGCAAACTTCGGTAAGCGAAAGCAGTAAATTCAACTTACCAAATCAACCACGATTAACTTCTTGAAGACTCGAAGAATTATTTCATACTCGGAATTAGTAAATTTGTACCTCTGGATAATAATTGTCTAGATTTCCGATTGGTTCCCTCCACTTATAAATACCTGGGCGTACACTTGGATTCTACACTGAATTTTGATACACACTTTGAGAAAACCTACAAAAAAGCGGCAGGGAGAATAAATTTATTACGGAGAATTCGTTCTTCTATCGACTGTGCTTGCGCTGAACGAATTTACAAGACTATGATCATACCCGTTTTTACATATTGTGGTTCAACCAGTCTTGGCTGGTCGGATACACGCAAACGTTTAATTCAAAACCTTGAACGCAGAAGTTTGAAAATTATAGCTAAAATTCCGTCAAAAAAGCCTAACCTTAACCGCAATATTAAGTGACCTCCGTATTCCATCAGTAGACAATATTTTAAAGAGGAAAACCTGTTTGTTCGTTTTCGATTGCCTTCATGGCAATCTGTGTACCGCCTTTTTAAATTATTTTATTAAGATCGATCATTCTTTCAACACTAGAAACAATAAATCCTCCGTCCAGCTGCCGAAAATGAAATTAGAGTTTGGCCGCAAAAGCTTTTCTTTCCTAGGTGCTTTAATTTGTAATAAATTACCTTTGAACATTAGAAATTTAGAATATAGAATTTTATTTAAGCAACATTTGAACGAATTTTTTTATATAATGTAATTTCTTATATTTTACCTTTTTTATTAACTCTGTACAGTTTATATTTTTAGGCTAAATATTTTATTTTTTATTTTTATTGTAACAGGACCCCATTGATAACAGTGCTTCTTTTTGCACTGATGGGTTATCCTGACAAAATATTCGTATTATTATTATTATTATTACAAGTGAAACCGTAAATAATATATTATAATTAATTTAACATAATATTCCATAGCCTATAGTCCAAAAAAGAACTTCAACAACGTTGAAGAAAAATCTGCGCCATTCAAGTAAATCCTGTAAATAAACATATGTGTACACCACATGGCCTGCTTTTCAAAGGTGCTAATTGTGGTGTTGGGTTCATACTAAATATATAGAATATGAGGGGGCAGAAAAAAAAATGCGCTGACCCTTAATAATAAATAGAGGTTATTCAGCTTAAAGTTGTGCAATACGGCTGGGTATTTACTGACGAGTAAAAATGCCCAGCCGTATTACACAACTTTTCACTGATAAAATGTTTATTTTACGACAGAAATATTCTCCTAAAGGCTACGTTTTTGAAGCTGTTTTTCCTAGTGCACGGTCAGAAGAGTGTAATAACGTGTCATATTTGCACTCGTTTTGATGCATATTTGCACTCTAGAATGCTACAATGTATGTCGAATAATAATGTATCATACATTGTACATTTGCACTTGTTTTGGTGCATACAGTATTTGCAATGTCAAATGCTACATGTATGTTGCATAATAACGCCATGTACATTGATTTATAATACAGCAGTATTTGAAAAAATATATATTTATTTAAATTTCAATGATAATACATTAAAAAGACTTTCTGACACACATAAAAGGTAATTGATTCGACAAAATCTACTGGTCATTATTATTAAACTATTGTCATTTTCCATATCTTCCCTATATCAGTGTACATTCACTTGGAAGATGACAAAGCTTTAGAAAAAAGTAAGATCATTGTCATGATGCTTAAACTCTCTATTCTGTATGATCTGGGGATGATCAAACCGTACATGTACATGTAATAAAACCAATTCACTAAGAAGAATGTCCTATCCATCAAGTGATCTAAATCACTTTGACAGCTCCTCAATTTTTTTGTTTATTACTTTAATTTGCTATTTGTTTTCATGTTTTTTAAGAAAGAAAGAAAGTTTCAATGTACATGTACCTCAATACAACCTTAAATTTTTGCAATAATCACTGGGTGGCCATTTTCGCAGCACCCAAAAATGGCCATAGACAGAACCTCAGAAACCAATGTACCCTGGTTGAGAACAACCCTTAATGATTTAAAGGGAAGGTCAGATAATTACACTACAACGCTTTTTACAAACAGACAGTATCATTATTAATTGTAAAAAATTTCCTTCACTGTTTCAGTCGTAGAAAATCCACCTTATGCTTATACTGAATATACCAAGGGATGCCTCTTCGACAGTCTGTTGATTAGAAATAGAAAACTTTTAATTTAAGCATGTTTGCACTTATTGTTTATGTGCATCCTTACTGCACATACAGTTTGTCACAATGCCATCCTACATCATGCAACTCAGCCTGTGCACAGAGGAAGAAAACTAACCACATGAACGGTTGGTAGCCATTGCATTAACTTTGCTAAATAAAAGTTGGTGTCACCTCCATTTTTTTGCATTCTTTTTTTTTAACTCATTTATTTATTGATTAGCATAAATACACACTGTGGCTAGTTTAAACACTACCCTGCCCCCCTCACATGAGTTAACCCCCCCCCCCCCCAAGGGCCATAAATACATGTATTCTAAATACAATTGTATTCAGTTTTCTTACTTTTCTTCATTAAAGTGCTACTGCGATCAAATTTTTGATTTTCATATTTTTACATCTTCGTGTACAATTAGACTTTCTTACTTATCTTGCCAAATTTCAATCCATTACGAACATCAGAAGTCATTTTATTTAAACATTTATGTCCGAGAATTTACGGCCGCCATTAATCAACCTTGTTCCAAGGCCTGGTTGCGAATAGGATAAAGTGACGTCAAAGGCTCAAACATACCTCACGGGTTTAAATTATAATAACAATGAGCATAGAAAATTGCACGAAGAACAAGTCCAATGTTTTTGTTGCGTTTTCGCGTGATTTTCAATACTTATTGTTATTATAATTTCAACCCGTGAGGTATGTTTGAGCCTTTGACGTCACTTTATCCCTTTCGCAACCAAGCATGGAACACGGTTGATTAATGGCGGCCGTAAATTCTCGAACATAAATGTTAAAATAAAATGACTTCTGATGTTCGTAATGGATTGAAATTTGGCAAGACGAGTAAGAAAGTATAATTGTACACGAAGATGTAAAAAAAGGAAATAAAAAATTTGATCGCAGTAGCACTTTAAGAACCATCTTCCTAAGAACTCATGGATCAAAACGTTTTGGCTGAATGAAATTGGCAATGAAAGAGACAATTTCTTGCAAGTTATGTTCTGAGCATGTGTTTACAATATCTATGTATATGGAATCTTCTCCAACAAAATTAGCAACCAACAGTTTAGCAAGTAAGCCGTTATTTGAATGACACCAACGCCCACGTGTAAATTGGTAAGAAAGCGAGTGGTTCAGAGATGCAAGCTGCTCATTTCTACTCATTCACTGCCACTGAATAAAAATTGTTCGACATTTTATCCACCGTACCTGTCAACTTTGGTATAGCATTTTTCATGGATTATTTTTTTCCTCAGAACTTTAAAATACCAAAACTTTCGACAGTTGCCGGGAAGCCATGGTCACCTCATCGAAGCCAGTGTGGCACATGCGCTGTATGCTAATCAGTCTACTTGTTTTTCTTGTATGCTAATATCCTCTTTGCACAAAAAGCACATTTGTTTGATCTCCGTAGGGACATGCTTTTGGCGGTTCGTGTTTGAAGCCGTTCAAAACACTCACAGCATGCGTTTTATCAAGTCTAAAAATTCTCGCGCTTCGCGCTCGAATTTTTAAACTTGATAAAACACTGCTGTTCGTGTTTTAAACATTACATAAAATGCATGTAATATAAACCCACAACCAATTATTCTTATTTACATGGAAACTAATATATTAACAATTTTAAATTAACATACATGTACCTTAGAAAGATCACACATTTGCAATGAGTTTACAATGTGGTAGACTTTTATGTCCATAACCCATGACAGTACATGTAAAGTATGTGATGTTTCCTGGGAGAAACAATTTGATTAATATAGGAAGTGAGCATCTTGAATTGATTGATGAATTTTTCAGACATAAAAAAGGATTAACTGCTGATATACATGTACCTACTGTAGTTCAGGGCTGTCACTAAGGGCTGGGTGCCAGGGATTTCCCCTGGCTACTATGAGCATGACCCCATACTTTCATAGGAAAATAGAAGGAAAATAGAACCAAAAGAACTCCCCAGCTGTTTGATTGCCTGCCTACTAATTGCATTTACCCAACAACTTGAATCTTAGTGACAGCTCTGCTAGCTGAATATTGTAATTATTATTAATAGTAACATTAAATTATTCTTTCACTTTAAGCAAGGCACTGGGGCTTGTAAAAACAGTCTGCAATTTGATTGCCTTTCTACAGGTAAACAAAGAACTAATTGTTTGAGTACATGTATATACTTAAGCACTTTACATTTAAACAAGGACACTGACTATAAAAGGGATAGCTCCGCCCCCTCTTTGTCACACCATCACTGCTTCAACGGCTAATCAAAGATGGCTGACTGCGAGCAACACGGAGGAAGACCGTTGCCCCAAGAAATAGGTCTAATTCTACCTTTACTAGTTCAATCTTGTATAGGATTTATCTTTCACGAAAATAAAACTAAAAACATTATTTGAATTTATGCGCCTTTTAGCATGAATATAATATTTTAGCTTTCCAAATTTGAATTTTGCGCGGTATAAACGGTTCTCCATTGGCGAGCGGATGCACGTGATGTTGACAGTTCGGTGTCAAGTGTGAAATGACTGGCGGCTTGGCCTGGCCAAGGTTCCTTTTATAGTCAGTGTCCTTGTTTAAGCATTTCATTTTTTCCAAGGAGTGGAGTAGACAAGTTCCTTACTGCAGAACACAAGGGTGAGAAAAAAAAAAGCATCTTTAGATTCCTAATTGTACATGTACATGTAACTGACAATGACAGAAGAGCAAGGCTGATGAAACATGTCTTGCAGAATTGAAACTGTGGTTCTCTTATTACAAAGTACCAGTTACAATTTTAGATCTTTCTTCATGTAGCATCCTTGTATTGGTTTAAATTAATTTTGAGTCAAATTTGGTTAATCCTGTATGGAGATCCAAGATTGTGAACTCTTGGCTGATTTGATACCATCACAATCATATGACCTATCTTAAAGTATATATTAAATCTTTATTACTCATGGCATAGCCGAGGAAGAAGTTATAATTGATTTTTGTCTCACTGATCTGATTAATTGACAAATTATTGAGGCCTTGTGATCTCGTGGCCTCATGTGTGTTAACTTGAGAAGCAGAAAGAAGAATAACTAGCCTGCGGACAGGCTTCCATTCGGACGGCGGGGTCATGCGAAGAAGGGAAGCCTGCAGGCATCCTTCAAAATCGCAGCTGCCGCCCACAAGAACCCGCGGATTGCTTTAGCTTGTCAACTGTCAAATTTTAACCAATCAGCACGCCCCGGAAGTCAAAATTCAAAATCAAGGTAAACAAATGATGATACACATGAAATCTAGGCGCCCGGTCGCTCGCGAGCGCCATGTCTCACAGATAAACTCCCAAAATTACCATACTTTCAGCCTCTGCAATTCAATACCTTAAAGCGGATAAAATCATTATAAATAAGAGTACGTTGTTTTGTTACAGTTAGCCGAAAACCATCTCCGAGTTATTTATAGTTCTTGTCGCTACGCTTCGCCGTGTTTGTTTACACACACAATTTCAGCGGTCGGTCGTAGTTAAAAAAAAAATCCTTCAGAAGGTGTAAAACAAATAAAACCGTCTGCTGAAATAATTCAAAAGCCGTTAGCAACGAAAAATAATTCATGAACGTTTCATTAGTCACGAACGAATTGGTCATTCAGCTGGTCGTTCAGCTGGCATTTCTGGGACTCCAGGACATGCACTGCACGTTAACTCTGATCGCAAACCCGCCATAGAATTCAGAACTGACTGAAAGAGTCGGATAAAAATAATTCTGATCAGAAAGACGACAATAATTCAGAAGAAATCGACAAAACTATTTTTAACCGAGCGACAAAATAGACAACCGATCGCTTATGGCTTCGCCACTCATGGGTTCAGCTCCTTGTGAAGATAAAACAAAAATCCGCTGCCTCCCCAGGCAAACTACCAAGAAGCTTATTGAATGGCGATTCAACTCATTCAAGACATGTTTATTATATTTAAACTTTACGCAAGACAATGCGGGGCATTCATGGATGGATAGGACTGTTTGATATTGTGTTCACCGCTTATTGCCACATGGGATTTTTGTTCCAGCAAGTTTTGTGTTTTATATAACTTTGCATTTCAGTCAGCGATGGCGGTTTCCAGTGTCAGCTACTGAATGTAGTTTTACTTTTTAGACACAATTTCATGTTTCTCTAGAAAAGCACTTAAAACATTTGGGAATCAAATACTGCAATGAGTTAAAGACACCACAAGTTCAAGCTGTGTACAGCTTCTTGTTTAATTATACCAAGTTTCATTGTCACAGCTTTCATACTATTGATATTACATGGGAGGACAGAGGGAATCCCCTAATGCACAGTCCAATGAAAGGGCTCTAAGAGCCATGCATCTCATGAATACGAAACAGCGTAAGGATAATTTTAGTTGTTCTTGATGTTTTGTAATTTAGCAGCGTCACTGTGATAATTAACACATCTTAGGATGACAGAAATATCCATTGTGTGAAACGAGACAGCTGGATGAGCCGAGTAAGCAAGCAATGACAGCAATACAGTGACATTTCCCCTAAATGCTCCAAATCCATTTGAAATCCACAAATTGGTTATAATTTTCCATTTAATACTAAGTTGGAAGTCCAAGAATTGAAGAACAAACAGATTTTAAAATATTTTAAACATTTTTGCATGACATAAATATGCACCAAATCATACAAACTCACATGTAACATAAGTTATATAACATCCGCTCACATGTGCACTCTGCTATATTAAACTCACGTGCCTTACATTCATTTGTGTCTCTTTAGAAATCTAATTATTTCTACCAGCTGCTTCTAAAAATATTGTAGAAAGAACTCTGAGTTATAACACATGCTGCAAGATTGGGCATTATTAAATAAATAAATTAAAGAACAGATTATGGGCATTTGTCAGGCATTTTATAACTTTTCCTTCCCAAGGGTGGGGCATTTACCAAAACAGGTCAGCCTGGGGGTGGGGCATTGTCAAAACAACCTTGTCTTTCAGATTTTAAAAGTTGACTCATACAATCCTTAGTTTTTTATTTTAAATTTCCTGATTGCCCTCAAAAATACAAAAACTGAGTTGATAAACATTGTTTGGGTCCCACACTTTTCAAGAGAACCGGAGCAACAAGCAACAGAGTGAACGCAGTCATATTGGAATTGACGGAGCCATTGGGGGGGGGGGGGGGGGGGGGAATGAGCGGGCTTGGAATTGACAGAGCCATTACCTTTATCCGACTTGTTCCTTCTTTGAAATGTAAACCACAACATGTACATGTGACTGTAGTTTTTGAAAGTCTGATTACCTTAGGAGAACAAAATAAACAAAACTTCAAAATAGCAATAATATATATAGTTAGGCTTAGCCTAACAGCGGCGCCCTCTGAAGACCCTCTGAACAAGCTTAACTAAGATGAAACTTAACTAATAGGTGAAAGGTCGGAAGCACAAGAATTAAGATTAATATTGACGACCGGGCTATTTTTCAATTTTAGCAATTCTCAAAAACAGTATTACCCGACCGTCTGCACAGTACATTTAGACCGTACAAAAGTTCACAAAAACAACTTTTTCTCCGTCTAGAATAACTATTACGACTACTGTTAAAAAATACAGTTGTAGCTTGTCAAAAAATGCCTGAGAAACTGATTTGGAAATCAAAATTGCCAAAAATACAAACATATTTGCATACGGCCACGCGAGTGAAGTTAAAACTATAATAAAATCAAGTCTTGTTTTGTTTACATAAAATCGCTTTTCAACCTATGTAATGAATGAACAAACACATAAAAATGGACAACACAATCTTCTTTCGATAAATTTTATTCAAATCTCCATTAGTTTATGTTGAAAAGCAAAACGGAAAACGCGCATCGAGGCCGAGCCGTGTCTTCGATGAAATTCAAGAAAATAATACAACTGAATTTAAGCTACACGTTTAAAAACAATTCTCCAAAACTAACGAGAACACATTAACAAAAAGTCAATCACAGATTGATATCTAGATAAATTTCCATCGAAAAATGTAATTTGTTTTACCTTTAAGTCCCTCCGGCGACTACTGTGCTTGGAAATTCTTTAAATCTCCGCTTTGGTGCTGAAATCCGTAAAACGAACCCATCTCTCGCATTGCTAAAAACGTATATAGTTCCTCGAAGCAAGATTTTATCCCTGAAAGCTCTTCTTTTTCCACTAAAGCGGCTCCTGAGTATCCCTTAATTAGCATCCCAGTCTTGAGTAGCAAACCACGAAAAAATGCAGGAAAATAACAACTTTAATTTAAACCGTTTTCTCCGCTCAGTAAACACAGCAAAACATCAAAGTGTTTTCCCAGCTGACGTGACATTCGGCCGTGTAACCGCGCGAAAAAAAAGCCTCGCTTTGGTTTCAACATGACGTCGTACGCGCATATTTTGTGACGTCATACGCGCCCGCGAGCTAGTCCTCCGCTAAGATCCCGGATGTTGTGTGGCGTCATACGCGCATGCGCGCTAGCCTTGCGCGACACACATGTTTTTGTTGCAGACAGCGCCCGCGAAACATTCCGCTAGCCATGACCATGAAAAATGAGGGCATAGGTTCTATGAGTATGGGGCTCCGCCGGGCCTTCGGCCCGCGGGCTCCGCTATGAGTATGGGGCTCCGCAGCCGGGCCTTTGGCCCGGCTAGGCTCCGCTACAACTGTATGACAGATCTTGTAGTTGATAACAAATTTAAATCTAGAGCATGCTGCAAGATGCAGACCCTCAGGTTTTTGTTTTACTTCCACCTCTAATTTCCACTGTCAAAGATCTACTGTACATCTTCGTGCTTGAAATACAGTGAAACAGGTGAAACGAAAGGCAACGAAACATCTTTCTAGCTACACGTCATATTTAAAACCTCTTATAAGTTCAAATGTGGACAAAACATGTCAAGAGCAAGCTTAAAACCTTACCGTATAGCATACATGTATGTAACTTTGAAAATTACCGCGAAAGCTACACTGTACATGTACTATCAAGCTGATATCAGGGTGTAACATGTCAATAATTTCAATAGTCTATAAAAATCGATCGTTTAGATTGAATTCAATACTAATCAATCGACAAATATCGGAATTTGATAAAAGCCAATCACACGATTTCTTGTGATTATCGATTATTTTTACAGTTCGATTTTGATCGATTTCGATCAACAAGTATCGAAATATAAAAAACGAAGTTGGCAAACGCGGATAAACGAAGCAGGATCGGCTATGTCAAGACTTTATTTTACCGATTTTACACTGTAATTGGAAGCTCAAATAAACACAAGCTGAAATCAGATACTACTCTTTTCTTCCAGTAAAAGTGATTCATTTTCATGTCTTGTATCATTTTATGTCTTATCAGTGATTTATGCATCTCATTTTTATGCTATTTCTTGATCGCCGCCTTCTGTCATGCTGTCTCACGCTGCTTCTGTCCTGTTCTCATTAACCTGATTAAACTCCAGCGCTTATCAATTTTAACAGAATTAAACGGCTTTTTGGGGTCCATCAAGCACTGAACGAACCACTGTTTATCTTGGTTTATCATTTCTCAAGGTAATTATTCGATTCTACAGTACATTGAATAACAAACCACTTGGTTGCTCAGTTTTTTTTTTATGTAAGCTTAAGTTTATTGCCGTAAAGATTTACTTCAGAGTGGTTTATACTTCAACCTGAAAAGTCGTTCGAGCTATTAAGTCTTATTAGTTTGGTTAATTTCGTAGCCATGAAAATCTTGTGATTATCGACTTTTATCGACAAATTAAACCTGTCGATTGACAATTATCGACAAATATCGAGTACTATCGACTTAAACTGTATCGACTACGTTTTCGATGATCGATTTTGATCGACATGTTACGCCCCTTACGCCCTGTGATATTAATTTTATTTTAGCGCTCAGAGTCGCAGACTTTTACCAATCTGTTTGTAAACAAAATCGCTTTAATAATAATTGTAAACTAGTCAGACGTGCACAATATCAAATAGAAACTAATAATCAATCGCCCCAAACAGTCTAAAATAACCCTGAACCCTGTCTAGTTGGACATTAGGTTGAAAGTTAAACTTACGTCTTACTACATGTACAGTAATTTAAAACTCAAGTCACCTACCTCAGTTGTCCTTTATCAATCCTCGCGACCGGCGCGATCTAAAGCTGACTTGTTTGCGCTATATTTTAAGTTAGCCACGAAAAGAACAGTTTGCAAAGCAATTTCGCCAGCCTTTTTTCACTAAACAGGACTCTGAATCGACGAAATAAAATAAATTTTCTGTGCTGACGCTACGAGCTGGAAAAATGGCGGATGCTGGACGGTTGGTGTGAAAACTCGAACCAGTCCTCCCGCTGACCATGTCGTGCAAACCAGAGCAGGGGAGGGGAGGTAAGTGGACCGAAGGGGGAGGGGAGGGTGGGGGAATAAAAAAAAAAGCTAACCCCTGATCGGTATGAAAGAAAAATGCTACAGAAAAACTGACAACGCCATTTGTAAGAGGTAAGATAAAAACCACTTATGCAGATTTGTTTATAGTTTTAAACTGAAAAGTCGCTGAAAAGGATCAGGAAAGGATGGATTTTCAACGTGTAAAACTTTTTTCGTCACCTTCATTTTTACACAATTTTACTGGAGGAGTAATAATGGCCTTTTTTATACACAAAAATAGCATAAATTTTAACTGGTTGGAAAAACGGGGATTTATTTAAGTTAATAAAAACAGAACTGCAACCGGAACCGAGCCAAAAATCAGTCAACTTCCGTGCGTTCTGGTCACGTGATCCAAGACGTCATACTAATGACGTTGATAAATAATTTTATTTTATTCTTATATCTACCAAAATACCAAATTTTTTTAACTCTGCATTTCACCCTTTCAAAGATACATGTATACAAAGATACTAGTTCCCAGACCCCCTATTTGCTCATGTGTATAGCCCCCTTAATTTTGAAAATCCAGAAGTATACCGGGCATGACGAAATGTTGTAAGCGAATGCCTTCCCTGCCACGTTGACTATATTTGCATTTATCAAACCATGTTTCTAAAAAACGTTTAAAGGCACTTGGGGGCATAGTCACGTGACTGATGACGTCACCGCACTCAGTCAATTTATAGGTATTTTATGGTAGGTGTAAATAGCATGTGGTGTAGTATCCTCATATACTCAAAATTGACAAAGTTATTTGGCATCGAAAATTTTTCTGGTGCAAAGGGTGATAGGAAGGTTCTTATTATAATTATAATATATTATTTTAATTATTATTATTATCCATAAACAGTTTCAATATTAAATAACTTTTTAACATATTAATATTTGTTTAATTTAAAAAATTATTTGTGCCCACAATAAAATTAGTGGGGTCCCCTTGATGAAAAGGAGGAGTATGGCATCATTATGATGGGCTGTGGGAGAGGAATTCCAGAGGACAGGGACTGAAAAAATGTACGGGGAAGCCATCCACTCCAAATGGCTTCCTCCTCTCTCACTGTGTATACATTTACGAAAAGCTTTTGCATTCAAAGGTGGACTGTATCCTTTGATCTGTTGTAAGTTTAGTAAAATGTATAAAGCACAAAAGCATAGATAATGAATTAAGATCTCGCTGTTCAAATGAAACTCGTGAGTAAAATGAAGGGGGGAAGTATCCAGTAAAGGAGTGCACATAGTATTAAATAAATGAAGAAGAATTTCACCATTAAATTCACTTTCAAATTTAAAGTACATGATAAATACATTGTGATATAAAAAATAGAATTTCAATTGTTGCCTACTGGATATTTTAATATAACAGCTTCTTGATACCAACATTTGTAAAACATTTGATATGAATTGCTGTTAAAAAGTGTATAATGAAAAGAAAACAATCAGTAAATAACAAACAGTACATAACATTTTGATGTTAACTATTCCTAATATATATTTTTCAAATATACATAACGGTCAAAAATGGTTTTTAAGTATTACACCTTTTTTTAATTAGTAAATGACAAACAAAGCAATATTTGTCTGAAAAAAAAATTCGTGCAGAGGGTTTCACCTGCCAAAAAAAAATCCTGCACAAGCAATGGGCGAAAAAAAAAATTCGTGCAAGTTGAAAATCCCCCCTCCCCCCCCCCCCCCCATCACTTTTCTAATGGTCCGTTCCTTAAGTTTTGAACGTCTTGTAGATTTATACTTAAACAATTAGATTATTGGCTCTTGATTTCTATCACGTGATAGTACGTTAATTCGGTCTTCGCCTTCATCAACTATCACGCGATAGAGATCTCAAGCTTATAATCTTCATTGTTAAATATAAATATCGGGTTGATGTCCTGCAGTTGCTTAGCAACAAAACCGTTGGTTTAGTAGGTTACTACTTCATGTAAGCCTATAGGAACAAGGTAAACAAAGATTGCAGATGGTAAACGGTATCCAAACCATTGAAAGGACTTTTTACCAACGCTTTTAGTTTCAAAGAAGACAAAGTGGAACAAGGGCGAAAAGCCTCATACGCAAATCGGGACACCACTAAAGTTCGATCGGCGGTACACCCTCCACCGAGCTTTGCGAGACACGTATTTCTAGTTTACTATTTTTTCTAGACGTTTGTAACTTTAAAAAACTTCGAAATTATGTTCTTGAGAGTTTAAAAATTTACTAAAACAGTTATTCTTGTCGGACTGGCCGGATATGAGCTGATTATGCGCGCCTCGTTGGTTATATATATATATATATATATATCCAAGTTGAAGATTCACCGGCGAATCCAATAAAGTGCTCTACAGATTGTAAGTTTAACTGAGGAGTGGGTGGCAACACCTACGAAACAAGTTTGTATTAAACTTATGGTCATCAAAGTTGAGTGATTTTCCTTCTTGGATTATATATATATATATATATATATATATTAATCGTATTAATAACAAAATTCTCGATTGTGATTGGTCATACGCGCGCCTATTTCTCAGGTAATTGGCGCGCGGTCACGTGGGTGTCCAATTACAGCTATCCAATTACAACTTTTTGCTATTGGATAGCTGTAATTGGACACCTACGTTGCTATTTTCGTCCTACTTTCAAACTGATAGAAAATATCCTTCACGCTTTTAGTAAAAAGGATTCAACATAGACTTTTTAATCTCGAATTTTGTTATTGATGCGATTAATAAGTAATTGAATTTCGTGTGTACAATTCAGGGGTAATTGTGCTCGTAATTTCAAATCGTCCCCTCGCACTTGTATTCCACTTAGTCCAATTACTATTACATATCAGTTCATATCCAACGCGTGCTCGAAGAATTATATTTAATATAGTTAATTATTTTTCTCCCATAAGCCTTTACGGCGGTGTTCTTGCCATGTGCTTGTCAAACAAACATGGCGGCTCTTCAACGCAGGTCAAGTCGAGTGGTGTTACGAGAAAGAAAAGAACGTGGGTTCGCGTTGTTTCTTCGGAATCTTTTTAAAAAGCGTTATCAATCTTTTGGCTCATATTAGGGAACAAGAGTTGTAGACAGACATTCTAATTGGAACAAGGTGTCGATCAGTGGATGCATCAGGCACATTGTCTTTTCTTATGAGTGACATGGCAAGCGGTTTTACAAATGCAACTGGTCTTCCATCATCTGCGTTTCAAGATCCCGTGCAGAACCTGAGCATTTATTAACCCAGATAATTGCCTTATTGTCTATTGTCGACTATTGAGAGTGAAAGTCGCAATAAAGATTTTTAAGATGCGCTTAAGGTATCTTATTCTGCGCCTCTGAATCTTGCACAGCCAGGACGAGGTCGCAAACGCTTTGAAATAACCAAAGGTCAAGTTGACGTGGACGATCACTTTTTTTCTTGGGAGGCAATTGTATTAATATTGCTGGCATCCTCCAGGGTAGCGTCGGGGGTATAAGCGGAATAATTGAATATAATTTATTCATTCGGGACTTCACGCTACGACGACGGGAGGCTTTCACGATGGCGTTCGAGACCGAAAGGGGACTGAGACGACAACCTTAGTCTGTCGACTGTCGAGTTACGTTACGCTACGATGGGTTCCAGGACGGCGCTCTCGCTTTTGGCGCGAAATGCTAAACACTTATTTCGGCGGGAAAACTGATGTATATCTCGGCGAATCGGCCGGCGTGTTTTAGAGTTGTCCGTGTTTATCGGCTTTTTACGATTTATTTGTACAAGTAATGATTTGAAAACCTGCATTCTTGCCGATTTAACTGCTTTATACGGTATGCCCCATTTAAGAGAAATCAGAGATACCTTGCTGTTTGCTCACAGTGATAATTTGACCAACGATAAAGAATTTTTGCTGCTGTATGATTTAAAAGAGAAAAGAGCTCTTCGATTGATATTTTTCGCTAAACCTACGGACCATGCCATTCCCATTTTTCTACCAAACGAGGACTCTACCATTAACCTTTTTGGATTTTGAACGTCTTTCGTTGTTGATGCATGACGATTATCACCAAGTTGTTCCAAGTAATCTGAGAAGTATGTTCAGACTAACGACCGATGTACATAACTATAGAACCAGGTCTGCATCAAACCAACATTATTATGTTGAGTACTCCCGAACGGAAAAAATGAAAAAAAAAATCATTTGCAGGAACTGATGCTATGATATGGAACGGACTACCTAAATCTCTTAAGTCGTTGAGGAAATCTCAATTCAAATCGAAAATCAAACAAATTCTTCTGGAGATTCTTCAGAAAACAGATGACTATATTGATGTTCCCTAAATGCTTTGTGATGTTAAGCAAATGAAAATGTTGTAATTTGCATATTTCATTTATTTCCCGTGTCTGCTACCAATAGCATGATTTAATCTAAAGCTATCTATCTATCTATGACCAGTTTGACCTTGACCTTTTAACCGACAGTGAATGCAAGTCAGAATTCAAATTCTACCTGGAAATGATGTTTACCTTCTTGCTGAAGTGTTACAAGTTCAGAATCAAATAAGATGCTATAACCGTGTTGTTGTTGATGGAATTGAAGCTCTCTGTATTTTTCTTAAATATTTGCATATCGATGTAGATATTCTGATATGCTGCCAAGATTTGCAAGACCCGTACCACAACTTTGCATGATATGCAACCAAATGATGAATTTCATTTATCAATAACATAACCACCGTTTACGGAGTTTTAACCAGCCATAGCTCTCTCAAGTCAGTCTTCAGAATTATGCGGATGTATTATTCATGCTAAGGGAGCTCCACTTCAAAATAACTGGGGTTTTATCGATGGAACGGTTAGGCCAGTTTCTAGGCCTGGGAAAATTGAAAGAGTTCTGTACAACGGTCACAAGAGGGTCCACGTCATAACATTTCAGTCCATTGCCGCTCCTAATGGTTTGATAGCTAACCTGTATGGCCCATGCAAGGGGAGACGACATGAAAGTGGCATGCTTGCAGAATCTGATTTACTTGCAGATTTGCAACGCCACTCGTTTTCCCCTTTTGGACAACCCTTGTGTGTATATGGGGATCCGGCTTACCCCTTAAATATACACCTCCAAGGACCATTCAAAGGTGCCAGGATCACCCCTCTACAGAATGAATACAACACTGCAATAAGTAGTGTTGGAACATCAGTGGAGTGGGTTTTCCGAGATATTATAAATTACTTCGCCTTTATGGATTTCAAGAAGAACTTGAAAATTCGTTTAAGTGTAGTTGGCAAAATGTACACGATGTGTGGCTTACTGACGAATGCCCGCACGTGTCTTTACCAGTCCCTAACATCGTCGTAGTTTGGCATGGATCCACTTACATTAGAAGTGTATTTCCAATGAAATCATTGAAATGTGTCCTAATACATTAGTTTTTGCGTTTAGGTAGTATAGCTTACAACTGTAACAGAATTCGAAAATTCAAAGGACTAAACTGAAGGCGGTTTTCATTGCGCACAAGCTATTTAAACGTTATACTCGTGTCTTATTTTAAGGAGCAGAAGTAAAGTGTACGGAATTATAGATCTCTTGTTGTTTACAGGGGTTAACTCCGAACTTTTTGGTTTGGGTGAGCTGCCCATTTCTAACCTTATCCAAATTTTCCTTATTCCAATTTTAGACCTCACCCTTAAGCCAAAATAGAAACAAATGCCATTTTTATGTCTAGCTAGCAAAGACACACCCAAATTCTGACCGTATGTCTTGTTACAGACCAGGAACACTTTGTGATCAAATCCCACTCATTTTAGCCTGCGTGGCCAGCTCCGAAAGAGGAGGGAGAAGGGAGTTTCGCGTGTCGCGCTCGTTCCACGCGCTCTGCGCAAAATTTCCCCTCTCTCCCTCTCTTTTCGGAACCGGCCATGCATAAAGGCTAATCTAATTTGGGTGACATACTTATATAGCTTACGAAGGGCAGTACCTATAGAGGATGCTGTTGTAAAAACCAAGGCAATACCAACTTTACTTCATTTCAGTAACTAACAGACATTTATTGTTGAAAATGTTATAATAAAGAGATAAAGCAACGAATAAAGAAACATTTAACTTTTGCTTTTGTGCTACAAACGACGTTGATAAGAGGAATGGCTATGAGACTTGGAACTTAGCCAATTAGGTCGTGAAATTATATGTTTTCTCCATCACCTTTCAACTAACTAAAATAACATTTAAAACAAACATTAAATATCAAAATATCTGCAATCTTTGTTTACCGTGTTCCTATAGGCTTACATGACGTAGTAACCTACTAAACCAACGATTTTGTTGCTAGGCAACTGCAGGAAATCAACCCGATATATATATTTAACAATGAAGATTATGAGCTTGAGATCTCTATCGCGTGATAGTTGATGAAGGCGAAGACCGAATTAACGTACTATCACACGATAGAAATCAAGAGCCAATAATCTAATTGTTTAAGTATAAATCTACAAGACGTTCAAAACTTAACAACAAATACTCGTCACAGGCTAGACACTTCGAAAACGCGAATAAGCGGCCGCCATTAGGCTACTCACTCTACTCTCTTTCTACAACAGAATAGATAGTGAGTAGCGTAGCCAATTACAGAAGGTAACCCAACATTCCACCGCCATAAAGCGATCCACTCGCGACAATTTTTTAAACCTCGCTTCGCGAGGAATAACGCAAACGTTTCGAGTTTTTAGCCCAAAACGTTTAAATTATGGTGGCGTGATTAGCGCGCGCACAGCACATCTCGATGTAAACAAACCGTTCAAACAATTCGTCATCATTTTTCCATATTTGGTCAACTTAAGTACAATGGCTCAGATCCAAAGTGGAGGGAACCAATCGGAAATCTAGACAATTATTATCCAGAGGTACAAATTTACTAATTCCGAGTATGAAATAATTCTTCGAGTCTTCAAGAAGTAAATCGTGGTTGATTTGGTAAGTTTTTTTATAGCATGAATTTCTCTGAATTTACTGCTTTCGCTTACCGAAGTTTCCATAGCATGTGCCAGCTATGTGGAATGGAACGCTTTTAAGCTCTTTTAAAATTTGGTTTTCAATGGGAAACCAAACAGCCGCAACGAAGCGCACTCACGCGACCGAGAAAACTTATTGAGCCTCTTCGAAGGAAACCTATCGAACCTCTGTCGAGGATAAATGAGCCCTATTGTAGGAAATTAAGCCCGTTCGCGGGATTGTTGAAGCCCTTCTAGGCATTTTAGAAGACTCAAGAAGCGCAACGCAAACTGTACTTTTCGTTAGCACGTCTGTGAAACCTGTGGTTAGAACAGCAAGTTTCGATGGTTTGTTGTCTGTGGCTACGATTGTCGTAGTGTTTAAAAACATGTTTTAAAATCCCACACCTTTTTTCGTGCTAGACAGGCAACAGTTGTGAGCGAGTTGTAGGCTGATTTAGACGAATTGATTCGTGTTTTATGTATGGCGTGAGCAGGTTGCATGCGATAATTGAAGGCAAAGTTGTGCCGCCTAAATCAGCCTTAACATCCTGCGAAGTTGAGCAAGATACAAATGGAATTGTGATGCTTAAGCATATTTTAGGCAATGGAATGCATGTTAGAGCTTTTATAGGCGACGAAGTTTATTTTCTTGCTTGTTTAACAACTAGTATTAATTCTCATCTGAGTACGAGTGAGTGCTGATAGCTTGCGAGTAAAATTTTATTCATTAGTCATCCAGACAAGCGCCAGATCGTTTTATGTTTCCGAGCAATCTGAGTCTGTTTCCTTGATTTTACTCCTTGTTTTCCTTGAGTAAATTACTGGACCAAATGTAGGGACGAGAGAAGTTAGATAAAGCATTTAACGGCGAAAGGATTTAACAAAAAACAGTCATATTATCCTGACTAAAGCAGGCATAAACTAGTTTTGTGCGCATGACGAAACGCCTTGCGTCACATGGGGCCAAGCCTCACAACGAGAGTGCTTAACGACAAAAATATAAGGATTTGTATTGGATTTCATTGTGAGTTTGATAAAATATCAAAAATTTTAAATAAACATCCATTAAAGAGTTTCACTGAATAATGTCAATCTGTTGTTTCTTGGCGGCTTTATAGCTCCTAAACAGCATTTTAGCGACAAGGAATCACAGAATTAACTCTGTGTGTAAATTATAGTGCTAAGATCAACCCATAAATTTTCCTGTATTGAGCGTTATCCCTAGAAAGGAAATGAGGGACCACACGAGGGAAAGAAAATAATCTTTGACCTCGGTGAGATTCGAACGCACGACCTCCGGATTAGATATTCCGTCGCTCTACCGTTCGAGCCACGAGGCCGTGCGGTAGCAGGTCGTGGGTAATAAGGTGGTAATTCGTGGCAATGAATCAAATACTTTTTTTTTCTTTCCCCCGTGTGGTCCCTCATTTCCTTACTAGGGTCAGTATAGGGAAATTTATGGGTTGACCTTAGCACTATAATTTACACACAGAGTTAATACGCTGATTCCTTATAATTTACACACAGAGTTAAGTCGCTGATTCCTTGTTTGTATTACCAGTGCTACGTGGTTCAACATTTATTTGTACCCTTTTACCTGCTTTCATGCATGAACAGTGATATTGATGTACATTCAATTTGTTTATTTTCAGCAATACATCCATTCTTATTGAATGCAAGTCACTACTTTTCCGTGTTTAAGAAAACAACTGAATTGGACAAATTGGACTTGAACTTAACTTCTTGAATTTCTGCAAGGGCAGGCAGTGAGCCAAGAAAGGTAAGAAGACTAGTTAAAGAAAATGATCTTAACGTCTGGGTCTCTTAAAGACAGTAAATTCAGTGTAATGAGTTGTCTTGGCTTTCTGATCTGTGTGAACGTCAGCAAAATAAAGTTGTAAGAGGAAGTTGTTCTACCACATAAAGTGAAACCAAAGAAACATTCACAATACCGAGCCTCACAGACTCGTACACCTCGCAAAGATTGGGCGGGTGACTTCGGACATTCTGATATGAAGTAAATTTAAGTTGCATCAGTCGAGTAGTTTTCAGTCTGAGCGATATTTATAAAGTGCAGTTCGCAACAAATTAAAATAATACCCCTCCGTGCACATATTCCAGACTAGAGCGATCGATTTAGGTTTCTAAGAAATCTGCATCGGTTTTATCGACTTCATATATTCATCTTTCCATGAGTAGATTATTAGGGTACCCAGTAAGGAGGTCCTGACAGGGTTGACTGCGAAAAGGAACTGGAATAAAATAGCAATTAAAATGAAGTAGACAAGGAGGGCACTTGTAACAAAGCCTCAGCACGGAGTGTTAGCATTGTTATGAAACACACAATTGAAAAATCATCTAAAGAACCTTCGTTTTATTCTGAAAAGAAAGCAAAAACTTGTTTTTTTCGCTCACCCACACGACTTATTTAGCGACCCAATCCCGCTTTCATTTTTTATTGAGTTTAACTGGGTCGAAAAGTCATAAAAACGATAGTAATATGATATTGCTATTGCTTTTCTTCGATGACAGTTTAAATTGAGAATGTTTATCTTACACCTATATTTAAGTCCTTTGACACGCATCAACAATTCAATCACAAGTTTGTGTCTTTGGTTGAATGTGAACAACCTTAACAATGCTGGTTGTTTTAAAATAGCCGGAGGGCAATGATTTGAATCAGTGATTTGCCTAATTAAAAATCTACTTTGCACGTTACATATCGAACATAAAAATGCCTTCATCTGAAGGAAATTGTGAACATGATGGCTCCAAAAACATTTTAAATACTTTATTTCATTGCTTTTACTGCTAGGTTTGTGAGGTAGCTCTAATTTTTGAGTTTTACAGACCATGCAGAACACACCCGTGTC
Organism: Dendrophyllia cribrosa; assembly: GCA_024195265.1. NCBI lineage: Eukaryota > Metazoa > Cnidaria > Anthozoa > Scleractinia > Dendrophylliidae > Dendrophyllia > Dendrophyllia cribrosa. Next base: position 25,484,586 of record JAJLRJ010000006.1, read on the forward strand.
GACGTCACCGCATGCTCTCTTTTAATAATTACCCGATCATGCAATTAGCAGCTGACTTTTAGGAACTCATGATATATTTAGCCTGAATTTACATCAAGCGCCTTTTCTTTGGTAAAGTAATCAAAGATACAAGTCTACAAGCGCAAAAAGACTTCGTAAAGGCCAGTTTTTCTTTTTTCTCAAATACACTCTTCCGAATTGAATCGAAACATGCAATAAACAACACAGCCAGAAAGATTAATTTTACACACTGGTTAATGCGACAGGCCTTAATCACGCAAACACCTTTCCACGTGTTCTACAGACCAAGCTCTGCAAATGCCGACACAAAAATTTTACTCTAAACATCAAAGTTTGAATGTTTTGTTCCTTTAACTATAATTGAGGGAAAATAGGCCGAAAAAAAGATCAAACAAGAAGATGATAAATGACGCGTGTTAAAGTCGCGTGTGCTCAGAAAATTATTCTTACTCACCAGGTGACCTAGGCGAATAACGCTGCGCACTATTGCTAAAAACAGATAGACCCCCTACGTTTTTCAGACAAAGTTTGCTGTAAGCTCAAAGGCTTTGTATAAGCGGGATGTGTTCGCTGAAATAAGCGGTAAACGTGATCTGAAGGGTTTTTTGGCGCTTCAAATATAATAAATAAAAGGCAGTTACATTAGGGAATGAAAAAACTGACTCAAGAAGTGTAGATTTTGGATTAAAATTAGTTAAAGTTCAATAAGTTAAATTAAATCCTTTAGCACTCATGCGGTCAGAAAACATTTCACGACTTGTGCCCAAAATTATAGAAAAGTAAATTGTTGTATTTTTTTTGTATAATTGAGATGTGTGCATTGCTAGCTTGGAAATGCGTAAATAGGTTCCAAATGATCCAGAATATGTTTTCGATGCATATAAAGTTATTAAATCCGCGTCACAAGCAAAGCAGAACAAAAGGTCCTGAACATGACAACGCGAATTTGTTTTTTGTGCAAACATTTTGTCTTTGCGTATATATTCTAAGGGATAATATTTACTTTAAAGCTCTAGTCTATAGGCCGCTTTTTTGATAATCAGGAACTTAACAAGTTGTGAAATCGGGCTTTAAGGGTCCGGATTTTCATTTGATTTACTATCAAAATATTTAAGAAGAGCCTCACATACTGACGCTATAGTCTTCGACTCATGTTTGATGTGGTCTCACCTCGTTTTTGCGCATGTAAACAAAACCCTCACTCTTGAATACCATATTTAAATACGAGGAGTATAGCTCGCGTGAACTCCAGAAGGTACTTAGTGATAATTATTTTCCCGCCGTTTATCACTTTTCACCGCTGTATGTAAAAGCCCCTAATTACAACGACGAAATAAGGAATATACAGTCAATGGATTCTACGGTGTCACAGTGAATCTTCGATTATGGAGGAGTTACACTTCTGGCTGTGCTTCCTCAAGTATGTCAAGGCTTGACTCAACCAATAATTTGGTGGATTTTCATTTCAAGCAGAAGCATTTCTCTAATCTTAATGAAACCTTGCAAGCATTTTGTTATTCGCATTTGTATCCATTTGATCAACGTGTTCTTGTCAAGTTTGGGTCACGTGACTTGTATTCCCTTTTTTTAACCGCTAAAATCTTTCAACGAAAATGGGGAATAGAAAGTCACATTAGATATATCTTGTTTATTCCTTGTTCTATCACTTATAGTAAGGGCTTGATTATGCCGCCTTTCAATGAAGTCCATGTGTTAATGGGAACCGCCAATTTAGAAAAACAGGTCACGTGACATAACAAATGTCAAAATATCTGACAAGATATATGATGGATACCACCTTAAAAGGCGTAGTTACATCGGAAAATACGTTCTGGGTATTTTGACGGCGAAAGTTTTCAAACTTTTTGAGTGCAAACATACCCCATTTCAAAAAACATGTTTTGTGACGTCATATATCAGGGTTTATCACATGACGGAGACAAGACTTTCGTTAGATTAAGCAAGTCAAACTTTTATTCCCTTAAACTTCAAGACCGAGGAGAGTTGTTATATCAAGAAACAATAGGGTTCTTTAAAATATCTGCTGGGGTCTTTTAAGGATAAAAAAATCCAAGCCTTAAGTCACTTGAGTCGAATTCTTAATTTCTTATATACGCTTGAAGCCCGGTTTCACAACTCGTAGAGTTCTTGTTAATAACAAACTACAAAACGAGTTGTGACCGTTTCAAAATCAAGTTGTTGCTATCTCTTATGACTTTGAAGTTGCTATGACAAGTGATATGACGCCACGTGAATACGCGAAGCAATTTTTGGACTTTAAACTCAGTATGGAAAATTAAAACCGATCTGTGGACTTCAAAACGTTTTTTTTTTCAAGACTTCGGTAATCGCTACAGCACGATTGTAAATGTAAATGTGTAGCCATTCGAGAAAGCCTTCGGTCTCAGGGGCATAATTTCATCGCCTACGTGAGGACGGAAGGCGAAAACACATTAAAAAAATGTGCGTTTTAAATAAAAACTCATACGTATGGAGGGGGCATGTTGTTGGACGCATTTTTCACCGTGCTGAATCGTCTCGTGTTTTAAAATTTCAAAGTAAACAGGCAGTCACGACTGCTATGCCTGCCCATATGTAGCAATATTTAATCCTTGTTGAAATCTATTTGATTTAAACTTTGTTATCTGTAAATTTAATCTTTTATCTGTGAATTTAAACTTGGTTATCTGTAAATTTAAACTTTTATCTGTGAATTTAAACTTGGTTATCTGTAAATTTAAACTTTTATCCGTGAATTTAAACTTTGTTATCTGTAAATTTAAACTTTTATCTGTGAATTTAAACTTTGTTCCCTGTAAATTGAAACTTTTATACTAAATTTCATTTAATCTTTATTTCAAATTATATGTAAACTTTCATTTTTTTTTTTTTATTTAAACTTCGTTCAAATGTCGTTTAAACTTCGATGATAAATTTCATTTGAACTTCCAAATTTTATTCAATCTTCTTTCAATTTTCATTTAATCCACGGTAAATTTCATTTAATCTTTCTGGGGCGAGCTCGGCCAACCAGCCTCGTTTTCAAACGCAGATACGGCAGCCATTTTGTTTTAGTGTCTCGCAGAAGTGCCCGCTGTTTGTGAAGCTTCCAAGCTTCTCCCTTCAGATAGCAGACGATGTGGAGACGTTTTTAGCTTATGGCCCTCGCGTATTCGTGTAGATTATGGCGTGGAGAATGTTTTGATTTGTGATGAAATGGTTGCCCACTGGGGAGAGGGGCAGGGTAGTCTCATCGCTGGGTCATCCACAAGCAATCAACGCATATAGAGAGACTTTGGCGGTAACTTTTGCGGGATGTATTTAGACGTGTCTGTCATTTATTTTATTTTACCTTCTATGCAATGGAGAAAACAACAATTCTGGATATTTGCATTACATTTAGTTTTCACTGCTAGAATCAACACCACTCTTGATGAATTTGCCACAATGTATAATAAAAATAGACTTTCAACTGAACATAGTTGGACTCCCAAACAGATATGGCTGAATGGAGTGCTCGATGAAAACAATCCATTAAATTCAAATGGTGGTCAGGATGATTCTTTTGTTAATCAATTTTATGGTGAAGATCCCGAGGGTCCACATCCCCAACCAGATGATAAAGGCATTGTTGTCCCACCTGTCCAAGTACCTCACCACAAAGAAATATCAGATTTCGTTCTTCATCAGGTTTCTGTTAACAGACCATCAAGTCACACTGGAATTGACATTTACACTACAGTTCTGTCACTGATTGTAGAAAAACTTGAGGAATATATGTGATTCACTAATCCCAAACTTTAACAATATAAAGCCTGGTTTTGTTTCTATCAAATGGTCAGGAAAGGATGTACACTCTCTATTGGGCAAGAACTGTCAATCATGCTGAGAACTGCATTCTATGGCTTATAATTAGTTGACATGAATATTGTTTGAAATTTTTGTAGTAAACAATTGATCTTGAGGCTTTAAGTAAGTTATGAACATTATAAGAGGCATGCATGTCTGCTACATTTGTGAAAGTGTAGTTCGCTACATATTGTATACCTGAAACAGATTTCTCCTAGATTTGTGTGGTTTTTCCTTGAGAATGTTATTGCAAATACATAGGGAAAGAATTTTCCATGAACAATCAAATGGCGATAAAAAATCCTGCCTTTGAAAATGTAAGCTTGAACATTTGCATGTTATCTTATTTCTTTTATTTTTCCCTTGTCTGAAAAACTTAGTGCCTCAAATAGCCAGGGTTGTTTTTGTTGCATTGTTAGGAACATGTCACTTTCAACCAGTTGATGGGAATGGTCTGTTGAGCCTCTGAATAAATAAATTGATATTTTGAATCCAGCATGCACTTGTTTGCCTTCCACTTCATCTTATTTGCGAAAGCTCAATATCTGAACTCACTTGAACAGTAAGAACATTGACATTGAACACCTCCAGAAACAAACTTTTTATCTCTTGAAATATTTTTAAACGTTTTCAACCAGGAAACAATCTGTTTTAAATTTTTATTAATTTCATACATTAATAAAGTATTAATAAACCAATCATAAATTTTAAGAGTCTTTATTAATAGTAATGTAAGGTAATAACATATAGAGCGGTTTCCAATTGAGTGGCAAAGGTAATTTTGCATTGCTATGCTTTGTGGTTGGCTAAAAAATTACTGCAACACTTTCTAAATCAACTGACAATGGCAACTTGCATAATTTAGTTATAGTGGATTTGTGATGATAGTGATTATACAGCCTAACAAATTCCTTTTCAATTTTCAAGAAAACGTTCTCTAAATCTTTCCATTTCTTGGAATCGTACGGATCCAACAAAGATATGTTTCCAATTTCATGCAAAAATTGCACTGCCTTTTCAAGTAAATGCACATGTGTTTAGCAGCGCACTAAGAAAGTTCTCAGAAACATCTTGGCGTTCTTGAAGTAAGCCTATTTCCTCCGATCTCTCTAACACAAACTTTAAAAACGTCTCTACGTCGTCTGCTATCTGAAGGGAGAAGCTTGGAAGCTTCACAAACAGCGGGCACTGAATAACTAACTTGCGAGACACTAAAACAAAATGGCTGCCGCGTCTGCGTTTGAAAACGAGGCTGGTTGGTCGAGCTCGCCCCAGGAAGAATAAATGAAATTTACCGTGGATTAAACGAAAATTGAAAGAAGATTAAATAAAATGTGGAAGTTCCAATGAAATCTATCATCGAAGTTTAAACGACATTTGAACGAAGTTTAAATGTATTTTGAACAAAGTTTAAATAAAAAAAAAATGAAAGTTTACATATAATTCGAAATAAAGATTAAATGAAATTTAGTATAAAAGTTTAAATTTACAGATAACAAAGTTTAAATTCACAGATAAAAGTTTAAATTTACAGATAAAAGTTTAAATTTACAGATAACAAAGTTTAAATCAAATAGATTTCAACAAGGATTAAATATTGCTACATATAGGCAGGTATAGACTGCTATTTAAAACACAGACATTGAGAAGAATCGTCGATTAAATTTCAAATAAATTGATCAGCAGAACTTTCTAGCTGATTCTCCGAAGGTCTGTGTTCAGTTCATTCCAGCTTGTGTCGCTAAAAGACTGATTATGGTTGAATTTTCCTTCGAAACGTCACTTCATATCTTCCTCTTGATGTTCTATAATCATTTCGTGTTCGACATCACACAAAATCATACTTTAATAGAATGGTAAACTCTTAACTATTATCGTGTATCCATAGCAGTTGTAAATGTAAATATGCATTTGATAAGCAAGCAAAATACCTATTTACAATCCCACCAATTCCTCGTCTCCATTTTGTTCTACTATCTCTACACTAATCCAATCCATCCATGAGCTGGCTCACACGCAGGAACCTTTAATCTATTCAAACATTGTTTCATGATTCCCTTAAGCTACTACAAACAAATACGCTTTACATAAAAAACCTTTAATCAATTTATCTACTCTCTATCTCAAAAACACTTAAAATAGAATTTCCTAGAACTTGCTAGAACAGGCGTCAAAATGTGACCCAGTTATCTCTCGCATTTTATAAATCGGCAGGCTTGACACCTAGCCAGCCCGATTAATTAGAGAGCTGCTTATTCTTGAAAATTCGTCAAATGGGTATAAACTTTTCTCCATCCGCGGCTTTCCAGTATTTGGTCGCACAACAGCATAAAATAAACGAATACTCTCTGTGGAGCAATCGACAGATTGTTTCTTTTCACCATCATTAAAACCTGCCTTTTTTTGCCATGGACCACTTTACCGCTTGGTTCTTCATGCTACGTTTCTAACGGCTCAATTCGGATATGCTATAAACTTATTCTCTCGAGAACGAAATCTTTCAGACAATAATATTGCTGCTCTCTATCAATTCTTTGCATGTTCTCCAAAGTTTTAGATGTTCCAAGAACACCTTTAACCCTATTCAGCCTGGGCTTTTTTGAGTTTCTGAGCCTGGGGGAGGGGGGGGGGGGGGGGGGGGGGGGGGAGCACATTGTGCCCCCCTCGTAACTTCAAGATCATTAAGGCTATGACAATGAAATGTCTCCTTTGTGGTCCGCACAATGGAACAATGACATCATATGACGTAGTTATTAGGTAATTAGTTATACGGCCGCCATCTTGGATCAGCCATCTTGGATTTTCGAAATTTTTTAAAACCTCTTAAAAACCGTCCAAATTCACTCAAAATTAATCAAAACCAATAAATAAACGCTAAATGACGTAAAAATATAAAAGTTATACCAATAAACATTGTTTTTCTTCATTCAAAGGTATAAATATGCAAAGGGTCTAAATAATAGCAAGCAGGTAATAATTTTTAAAGCAACGACAACTGACTTGATTTTAAAAGACGTTTCGACAATCCTTTGTCATCTTTAGTTTGAAATTTTAAGTTACAGAGTTGAATTTATACTAAGTAAATGAAAATGCTAATGAGAGAAAACACCTTTGACAAATAAATGAAAGAATGTGTGACAATACGTGATTAAAAAGAAAGTTTTAAATTAACATGATGCAACTGTTGGCTCAAAGAAGGTTGTTCCCATTTGATATGTAAAGCTTCCTTTATCTTAAGCTGAAAATTGGTGGAAGCATGATTTAAGATATTAAAACTAGGTGAACATAAACTGTGGCATTCTTTAGAGTATTCCAGGTGTTTGAATACGTGAGAGGCCCTATCAGTGGATAAGTGCTCACGAACGCGTGTGGAAAAATGTCGGGTGGTTTCGCCGACGTAGCAGGCATTACAGCCCGCACACAAAAATTTGTAAACAACACACGAACGGAGCCCGCTCGGGATACGGTCTTTCGCGCTAAACATGTTGCCGATCTTGAAAGACGAAAAGACTAATTTTATATCTATATTATTACAATAGCGTTTGATAAGTTGCCGAATCCTTTTCCGTGTAACACTGGAAAAATGGCCTGTATAAGGTAATTTAAAATAAAACGAGGATACAGCTTTAGTGGTAGGATCTGGGGGACAGTCAGGAATGTTGTGGGTCCCAGTAATGTAACGGCTGACAACCTTCTCAATTAATTGTTATGGCTCATGTATGCATGGTTGTCAAAATGGTGGTCGCGACGGGAAAGCGAATTATACTTTTCATCTCAGGTAATTAGATTTAAAAGGAACTTGGAATTATCGTAACGTTGTGTTTATTTGTGCTTTGTACCTTCTGGCAGAGGCAGTGTATCACCGTTTTTGCAGCGATGAATCGAAACGAATAAAATCAAGATCAATCAAACTCAAAGCCGTGGTGACACCCAAAACTATGCTTTTATTCCTGATCACATACAAGTATTGCTTCTACAAAGCTCATTCAAAGGTAAAAAAACAAAGCCTGATAAATGAACAGTATATTTATTGTCAATCAGTTAAACTAGGAAGTTTTTTCTTAAACGTTTTAACAGCAATAACCAACATATCACCTAGTCATTGCTTTATTGCACAGAATATTAAACTGTGTACAAGTACTAAGAGTATAGCTTATTTATATGTAGTGCAATTTTGCCCTTTGTGGAAATTTTGTGTTATTTTGCAATTGTGTCATGTTAATCATTTATATTACCATAGACTGAAGGGAAAATAAAATATCAACTAACAAATGTCAACTAAACATATCAAAAAACTGCTCCAAGACAAACATTCTGATGGTACACTGTTAATTACCTACCATGTAACAAAAACTCGACAAGAACATATAATTCAGGGACTTAGATACCGTATAGTTCATCTCCTCATATCCCCCTAATTTTCTTGCACATCCAAATGATCTTTACATGAAATCTAACAGTGACAAACCAGATGTAAACCAGTGGAAAAGGAAATATACTTATTCTTATGGGAATCTGCAGGCAAGCTACAGAACACTGGACTATTATGTCCAACCCTGTGAATTCTGAGATATGCCATTTAAATTCCTTTTAAATCTCATTTTTGAAAGCTTAAAATAAAAACTAAACAAACAAAAAAAACAATTTAAAACCCTGACCAAAGTTAAAGTGGCATCTAGTACAGTAATTGAAATAATGTAGATGCATTGTATACAAGTAATAATGCTGTGGTTCATTCACAGGGGGGTGGGGGATCCTCAGGTTAATTAGTGACAGGAAAGTGTGAAGACCTTTTTGTGGGTTTGAAATAAGCAATCTGAGGACTTTTTTGGGGTTAGAAAAATTTGTGTTGACTTGTTTTGGGTGAAAGCTTGTGGTAAGGACTTTATTGGGAGTTGACCAAAAGCAAAACCCAGGGTTTTCAAACAAGCCATATATTGTATCAAACAATAAATTGTATCAGTATCAAGAATGACTGCAGTCTGCCTAAAGTTTGTCACAGATCACTGGCAGGTACATGATGAATTAAGAAAGATGCATGCAAAAACTGTCTGGAACTCTCTTGATGTGTTTTTGTGTTGACCCCCGGGGGGGGGGGGGGGGAGGAGGGGGGGAGGTACTTGACCAATATTTGGGTATAAGGGTGCCGCTGAGGGTCTGAGACCCTGATCCTGTTTAGGACAAAATTAAACGAAAATACCTATCCTGTGTGGGACAACACCATCTATTTTAGGACCTTGTCTAGGACACGGCTCGAGCGTGGTTATTGATCTGAGCTTTAAAAAAAAGGTAGACTGATCCTTTGTAATGAAAACGACTTCGCCTTCGCATGAATATATTAATCACGACAAGGTAAGTTGTCACAAGCGCGAAAGTAACTGGAACCATACCCTGTTTAGGACACTCAGACCCTGTTTAGGACAGACTCACGTTAAATTATATACCCTGTTCAGGACAAAAATGCCAAAAACCATACCCTGTCCAGCGGCACGTCCCCGTATAGGTCATATAAGAGAATACCCCCCCCCCCCCCCCCCCCCCCCCCCTCCCCCCGGGCATCAGACTTTTTTGGGATCTGGTTTTAGCCCCATAGGACTTTTTTGATAATGTTTGATAATGCACTTTTCAGAATAAAAAAAGTATTGTATTCTTTTGAATGTATAGCATAATTATAGGGAAAGATTGAGGATCTGACATTTACTTTGTCAGTTGACTGTAGATGCCAAACAAACAACTTTTAGAAGGATAACTAACTTCAACAATAAAGTCTTATGTACTGGACATGTAAGTACCTCTGGATATTTAAGCCTGCCTTGAAAGAGCTGATTGATTAAAACTTTTAAAGCCATGTACTTGTTGAAATGAGAAACAAAGGCATTTGCATAAGTAAGGGACAAAAATGAACCAAAATATGAACATATTTTTGAAACTGAAAGCAGAACACCTATTGAATTCATTTTTGCTACTTTTATTCAAACATTAAAACACACTAAAGTGTGTGATGAATATCAACAGTTAAACATACCCAGTTTGAGATGCTTGTTTAAGTAAGGTACTTTAAAGTAAGGTAAGTAAGGTACCCCTTAAACTATATGTGACCCTCCACAGGATTCCATGTACTAAGGTGATGACACGCACACGGTATGTTAGCACGGTAAAACAAAAAATAGAAATTTAACACGATAACCGTGCCGTGCACTTCAGCCTCGTTAAATGTTTCTTTTGTTTTACGCAACACAAAAGAAACAAAAGAGCTAAATAATGAACCGTGTTAGCATTCGACAACAAAAACTACCGTGCAAACAACACACGCTTACCGTGCGAACGCACACTTACCGTGCAAAAACACACTTACCGTCCATGAATGCACTCTGCATGCAAAGGATTTTTTTAAGTTTCAGAGAGAAGGTTGGAGTGTGATTACCAAGTGTTGCCTGCACTCAGAGTTCCCCAAGGTTGGACATTTTGGACGGTTCTTCCTAGTATTTTTCTTGACCGAAGATAACGGCTTCATAGTGATCGAGTTTGAAGCTGTTTATGGCTGTAGAAAGTGATCCTAATTGTCGCTTTCCAATAATATTTTTCAGTAACCTTTCCTTACTTAACTGTTTACAATCGCCGAAGCCACCGTTAAAATCCAATAACTGGAAAAAAACAACCACGTGTAAAGAAGTTTAATTCACGTAAACAAGCGGCCCTGAGTCCTGTGTGAAATAGTCGCGCTTTTGTGATCGAAACGTTCGAGGAACGTTCGGCCTGCAGTTTCTAAAATAAATCTTGAATGAAACTAAAACAAATACAAGCTTGTTGTCTGCCGTTTGCCGTCGCACACTTTGAAAGCAGGCCCAGAGGCTATTGTAAACATACCTGTCGTTCGCAGGTGAACATCACGCATTATTTAATTTGCATACGTCAAACGTAATTTGAGCTTTCTGTAAAACCTTTCGGGTCGACAACGCGTCGCAACGCAACAATTTCATAAAACATCTAGCTTGTCTGCAACAAAAGTGAAGAATAATATCGAAAATTGTCGAAAGTTTTGGACTTAATTCGTACGAATAATCGAAGTTGGCCGTACGGGAGTATTCTTTGATGCGAAAAATTTCTGTAAGTGTCACGAAATGAGTCGCTCGCGTAGTATACAGAGACTCAGTAAATTAGTCTGAGCCAATCAACATCGCTTGCCAGAAGCGCTTCGTAAAGCTAAACGAACATACATGTATAATATTGTGGACCAACAAAAGTGAAGAATAATTGTCGAAAGTTTTGGACTCCCGTACGAATAGCAAATCGAAGTCCGCGTACGGGTGCCGTACGAATAGCCAAAACGACAAGTCCGACTCGACTCTCTCGAACTCTCAAAATTTTTATTGTTACTTAAAAAAGTCAAGACATATTTCTATCAGTGGAAACCCAAAAACAAAGCTTCAGTTTTGTTTAAAATTATTCTACTAGTGCTCTAAGAGTAAACATTAGTGTATTGGGCTGCAGATGGCCAGGATGGAAATGGATTACATCTTGAAAAAATGAGGCTAGCTATTTTTTTTCAAGTCTATCGCTTCTGTCTTGAAGAACTTGCAAAACTCAGATTATGGTTTATTTTCTCTTCGAAAATTGACTTGAAATATTCCTCTTAGTGTTCTATAAGTATTTTGTGCATGACAAAAGTACTTAATTCTTATTTGAGGCAGTTTTGACCAAAGAAAACTGAAAATCGCCATGACTGAGCTTTTTAACAAGTACCTTCATTTTTGCTACCTTTATTCTAACATTAAAACACACTAAAGCATGTGATGAATATCAACAATTGAACACACCAAGTTTGAGATGTTTGTTTAAGTAAGGTAACGGTTGTAAGAAATTTTAGCTGAATCACAGCCATGACAGAAATTAGATGAGACGGGTAAAGATAATACTGTGGTAATGCACTTTACAGACCTTTGCATATAAGGAATACAAAGCATTGTCATGTTCTGTTATAGTCAAATCCAGAAAATTCAATAGTAAAAAAAGCACATTATTTGAGATAAAGGGACTTTTGAAAGTAAGGCAAACATATGCTGTTTGCAATATTCCCTTAATGTAAATGATTAACATGAAAATTGCAAAATAACACAATTTCCACAAAGGGCAAAATTGCACTACATAATAAGCTATACTCTTAGTACTTGCACACGGTTTCTGTTCAATAAAGCAATGACTAGATAATATGTTGGTTATTGTTGTTAAAACGTTTAAGAAAAAACTTCCTAGTTTAACTGATTGACAATAAATATACTGTTCATTTATCAGGCTTTGTTTTTTACCTTCGAATCCTTTGTAGAAGCAATACTTGTTAATGTATGTGATCAGGAATAAAAGCATAGTTTTGGGTGTCACTACTGCTTTGAGTTTGATTGATCTCGATTTTATTCGTTTCGATTCATCGCTGCAAAAACGGTGATACACTGCCTCTGCCAGAAGGTACAAAGCATAAATAAACACAACGTTACGATTCCAAGTTCCTTTTAAATCTAATTACCTGAGATGAAAAGTATAGTTTTCTTTCTCTGTGGTTCGCTTTCCCGTCGCGACCACCATTTTGAAATTTTCTTTACAATAACAACCATACATACATGAAGGAACCTACCTTTTATGGCAAATACCGCTGACTGCTCGTTCCCAGACAGCCGTTACCCGTTCCCCGTTCCCCGTTCCCCGTCCCCGGTTCCAGGTTCCCGGTTCCTCGTTCTTGGTTTTAGTAACATCCGGGACAGGACGCAACGATGTTCCAGCACTGCGCCCTGATTTGGAACACTTGCGCTGGCTGATCGTCCACATAAGACATCGCAGTAGTGTGACGAACTTTAGAAGTCGAAAACAAACACAGCCAGAGATCGACAACGAGAATGAAGAACTCGACTACTCTCAAGGTACTTCTGAACCCCCGAAACAGGAGCTGAAGAGCAGGCGAATTCGCTACTAGACGGCAGCATTTCTGAAACGTCCGGTGATGCTCAATCAGTCCAGAGAGGTGAACCAGAATGTTCCTTCGCCATTATCAGTGACAGGAGAAAACGAAGATCAGTCCGACGAGGAAGACATTGATGCCCATCAAGATAAGCTGGACGAATGCGGAGCTTATGGGAAAACAAGTGAAGTTGAATTACCTGTAGCTGTCAACGTTACACCATTATCTTCAGCAAAAAAAGGACACAGCAAAGAAATCCAAAAAGGTCTTCGCAGCAGCTACGACTAATTCAAGAAAACGATCATGGATAAAGGCAGTTATTAAGCCTTTGACAGCTGTAGATATGAACAGAGAATTCTTGAAAACTATGAATTCTCTTCAAAAAGCTATTTCGACAACCAGTCCTGAACCAACAGCAGGCAAGCCAGAAGAACCGGTTGACGAGGACAGACATTTTTGCCTCAGCCTTGTCGGACAGCTAAAAGACCTTGAGCCAAGATACAAATCTATGGCGAAACTTGAAAACATGCAGGTGATGAACGACGTAGAGTGGATGAGAGCTGCACCACATGCACAGGTGCCACATCAGCAACTGGGCGGTTTCATGCAGAGGATGAATCCGCCCTACAACCAACCACAGCAACCGCCTGCTGCAACCAGCTACTTGGCCGGAGGAGGGTATCTTGACAGCTTGGACGGACAGAATAATGGTCAAGGACACTTTCACAGTTTTTAATATCACCAAACAAATATCAAATATCATTTGAACAGCTGATTGGCTCGAATTGGTAGCCGAACCATATGGCTATTTTGCCCTTCGTTGCAATTACCTATTCTAATAATAATTAAAATACAGGTGTAATTATTTCTAAATTAGATTTAAATTTAAATTAAGATTTTCGTTCGTGTTACATATAGCCATTGAAATATTGACAGTATTTCTAGTTTTTATTTGAAATCATGTCATTATATAATATGAAAATTTTCAAATAATAAACAAGTCTTGCATTTTGTTACACTGTTGTTTTCTGATAGTGAACCAACAAAAAGTTTGCTGCAGATGAACTTCACAGTGTTTCACCACAGCTTCTAACGTGATTCAGTTGCCAGGAAACCGAGCCATCTGGGCTGTTGAAGTAGCCCTGGAAGTCATCGCGAATACGTTTTGCATTGTGGTTGTACTGAAAATGGCGCGAAAATGCTTAACCGTTTTCCTTTTAAGATCAGACCTGGACTCTTGAGAATTACGAATTTCAGTGATCACCAGGATTTAATATGACCACAATATAAGATATATATTCAACACAATGTTTGCTGTGACTAAAAAAACATTAAATTTAGTTAAATGGCTGGGAATATTTACCACGTATACGTACCTGAAGGAGTATTCTCTGTCGTTCCTTAGATCTTGAAACAAGGTATAAAATTGTCCGTGTTCCAAACGCTTTGTAAATATATCGCGAACCCAGAACCTGTGCTTTCGCTTTGGGGTGAGCATTCTCCGTCGTCTGATTCTCATGTAGCTAACGAGGAGTGTGAGCTGACTTTGAAGTAAAAATCTCATGTTTACAGCCGCCATTTCGAACGTTCGAAAAGAGCGCCAAATGTAATTTTGGTCAAAGGCTAAAAGCTCGTCACGGTCATGCGGTCGCAAATGGAAACACACAACTGCGGCTGCCGGCGGTATGTATACTATAGCATCCCGGTCACTGCCGCAGTCCTACCGGGGGCTCGCATACGGCAGTTACGGGGTAGTTACGGTTATATGGAAACGAGGCTATATATGTGATGTTTTATCCATACTAAAGCCTGGTTTCCATATAATCTCAAGGATTCTTGCGATCCTTGTGATCCTTGTGATCGCTGAGACCTCAGGGTTCCATATGATCGCAGCGATCGCAAGGAAACGTCGAGTAGGCCTGGATCGGATTATAGGATACAAGGCTTTGGTGTGCAATACTTTCTGGGACATTTTGGGTCGAAAGGATCGCAAGAGTGGTTTCCATAAAAAAACCTCTCGAGCGCAAGGATCGCAAGGATCGCAGAGATAGACATTGTTCTATTTCTGCGATCGCAATCGCAAGGATCGCAACGTTTTTGGTTTCCATATGATCGCAAGGGTCGCACAACATTTTTTTTTCTGCGATCGCTGCGATCCTTACGATCCTTGCGATTATTTGGAAACCAGGCTTAAGGTGTTCACGTATCCGAGTGGCAAGTTGTCGTGTGGTTTCACCCACATAGTTGGCTGCACAGCCAACGCAAACAAATTTATATATTACACCCGCACGGAGCTCCTTTGGGGTAGGATCTTTTACGCTAAATAAACTGCCTATTTTAACCCTATTCAGACTGGGCTTTTTTAGGCAATCTGTGACTGGGGAGGGGGGCTCCTCGTTCCCCCTCTACATCTCTGGAACCAGTAAAGCTAGGACCATAAAATTTTCACACAATGTTCACCTCCATACAAGGAAACCTCACACCCAGTTTTGACCTGCCACACCTAATTATGACGTCACAATGACGTATTTTTTGTTTTTCCGACGTTTCTTTGATATTTTTCCATCCAGATACTTAAAATATCAAATATAACTGTAAAATCATCTCTTTAATATTAAAACATAATAAATACAAACAAGGACACACTTGTAAAGCGAGAAAAAGCAATAAAAAGCGATAAAACTATAATTTTGAAATTATTGTCCGCCATCTTGGATCCGCCATCTTGGATCCGCCATCTTGGTTCCGCCATCTTGGATTTTCTAGGTGACATTACGCGTCGCTGAAATCTTTAAAGTTTCGCTCGTCAAAAAATAATCTTAAAATAGTTGACGCTTCCAAATATGAGAAGTTTTGCTTTGATTAATACGTTATATGGTGTTGTTTTCTTATATCGAGTTATTGGTTGAGGTCACACTAGAGACTTTACCATGGTCAAAAGGGAGTTACGATGGTAAATTGCGTAACTACTTCTTTACCATAGTAAACCTGACAGGTCCACTTAAAAACGCATTTGAAACTTTCCATGCGTTTTCCTTCGCGTGACCGGTAACGTAATATATGAAAAGTTAATCAAATGATGACATGCCATGAGAGCTCAAAGCCATTCATTTAATTAATTGAAGTTACTAATCCCTGCTTTCCTCAAAAATCGTGACACACTGTCTACAAAACAAATAAAGTTAAGATAAACTGGAGACATCGAGTCGCGACTTTAGTGTGTTTTTCTTTGTCTTGTCAATTAAGTGGCTGTCTCCCTAAGATCCTCTTAATCAAAATTAGTCATGAAACAGATTTTCTTCATATCTTGCATGTGAATTACACTTTGTCTTGTAACTTTAAAAACACATTTCGTTTGGTCTAAAAATGTTTTCTCAGCAATTTACAGGGGTGTCCCCTTGGGGTCCAAATTTGATATTTTTTAGTATGAAAAATGCAAAATTTCCCTAACTTTGGTAACTTCTCACAATACATAAAATTTGACACAAAGCTGACATTATTATACTGATGTTTGACAGGTATAAGTCCAGTTATCATTACAACATTATAAAAGGTTCCACATAATTGTTCCAAGAAGTTAAACATTAACTTCTATCAACCCACTTACACAGCTTGTAATAAAACAGGAAAAATGGGTTCACAAAAATTCATCTAAACCAAAAGTGAATCGTCGTAAAGCAATTCCCTTGCAACCATAGAACAATAAAGACTTAATCTTACATATCATGAAAAAAAATTGTGTGGCCAGTTGGTTTTAAGACCATGACGCTGCTTTGAAATGAGTTTCGACAAAACGCTGACCCCCGGTCTGCTGACCCCCTACTGACCCCATATTGACCCCCCAAATGACCCCCTATAAAATTAACAGGGTATATCGGAAATAATACTTAAGAAAAACGACAAAACGTTTCAGTTTGAAAAACATGTTTCGACAGCAACTTCTGTCATCTTCAGTTAATAAGTAATGTACAAAGCTTTGACAGTGAATATATAAGTGGGAACAAATGTTAATTATGCTAGTAACAAAAATGTAAATAAAAGCGTGGCAAGAAGATGACAGAAGATGACAGAAGTTGCTGTCGAAACATGTTTTTCAAACTAAAACGTTTTGTCGTTTTTCTTAAAATTATAACCTGCCTGCTAACATCAAGACCTTTTGGAAATAATACTTACTAGAAATACGTGTCTCGCAGACACGACCGCACCAGACCGCACCACCGGTTGAAACTTTGGTGGCGTCTCGATTTGCGTATGACGCTTTTCGCCGTTCCACTTTGTTATCTTTGAAACCAAAAACGTTGGTAGAAGGTCCTTTCGATGGTTCGCTTACCTTTTACCGTCCGCTATCTTAGTTTACACAATGCTCCTATAGGCTTACAGGAAGTAGTAACCTGCGCCAATGTCAGAGGTCGCGATTCCTCTGTTGCCAGGCAACAGCAGGACACCAACGCGATATATTTTTATTGATTTCAATATCTGTCCTCCGCAGAGGCTCCCACCGGTTCGAAAAAGGAAATGCAAAAAAAAAGTGAGCGCGCGGGGGACGCGCTTTCTTTTCCCCTCTCCCCAGCCTCCTACTGGCACAAAGAGGCCTCTGCGGAGGAGAGAGGATTTCAATAAAAGGCCAAGTTTCGAATTCGAAGTCTTGTCACGACGAACATTTTGGCGAAGTTGTAAATGAAATATCATAACCTACGTGATGACGCGATAAAATTTATACAAACAACGAAAATTGTCGTGAAGCAGAAACAGAAACGTCTTTTGAGAATGAGATTGGCTGTGGGTTAAACGACTAGCTGGAAAAGCTGCACGGGATTGATAAAAGAGAAAGCAGATTTTTCCGTTTCCGTTTCTCTTCCTTTTTTCATTTTCTTGCTAAAAGAAAAAACTGTATAAGCAGCCTATACATTTTTTTTCGAGAAATGAGGCGGAGGGGGTCACAGGGGAGAAGGGGTGGGGTTGGGGGAGAGGCGAGGAATTGAGGAGGGAGCTTTAACAAAAGTGCATCTGGCAAGCGGTCTGTCGTACAAGTTTACTCGTCCCGTCCACCATTTTGTTTTATCACGGGTTCGTATCATGGATTATTCAGGTAGGTTTCAATGCAAGTATAAATCTTTTAACAATATGTTACTGAGTCAGGACAATTGTTTTCTACTGGTTTGTGAATTTTAAGTCTTATAATATGGAAGGCAAAATTACTGAATGCTGATGGCTGACGATGAGGGATTTTTTTTTAATTGAGGGCAAAATTACTCGCTACTGATTGGTCGAGCATCAAAATTTCTCACTCGTGATTGGTTGAAAGCGTCGTTCCCGTTGCATTCAGTTCGCTCGGCGGGATTTTGAAGAAAATTTACAAACGGAGCGCTCGCATGTTTCGCCGGAGATTTTGTTATAAAAAAAGAATGAAATCGGAAGATACCTAAGAAAGGAATTCTACAGGTGAATTACAGCATTTTACGCCAAACAGGAAGCGATTATTTGTGTCAAATCTTGGATTAACTAGGCGCCTGCAGGCCAGTTTGCGACGTTGAAGACCTCGAAGAAATTCATTCATGGTGACAAAAGGGCTTGAAGTTCCATCACTTCATTGAAAAAAATGCGGGTTTCTGTGGACCTAAAGAAAAGAACTTTGACAGATTTTGCTGAAAGGGAAAATATACGTTTAACTGAAGAAAGAATAAGGCTAAAAGAAGTGAAAGAAAGCAACTAAATCGCGAAACGTGCAAGTTTGAACTCTCGCCATTTGTTGTTGTTATCAAAGCGGCAAAAACTTCAAAACACGGGTAAATAAAACTTGCTTTGTTTTTGTCGTGAAGTGTGTTTTTATCGATAAAAATCAGGCTACGTTCTCTAGATGTACATAACAGCCAAATGTATCTTTGACCGAATAGAAATTTATTTAACCACAGTGAATTGAAAAGTTTTTCTTGTCAGTTTGCGAGAGAGTATTTTCAATTCGGATAGTTTCAAGTCTGAGTGACCCTTAAAAAGTCTGAAAGGTTTCCCTATAATTTTGCCCTCAACATTATAAACAAGTAATTGCATGCTCCCTCGTAAAAATTAAGGATTAATATCACTTGGGTTTTCAGAAGCTGTAGAAATTGCCCTCGTCACTTCGCGACTCAGGCAATTTCTACAGCTTCTGAAAACACGCGTGATATTAATCCTTAATTTTACTCGGACCAATGCGATTACATATAAGCTTACAAATACATTTTTTTTTGTTCTTTGTTTGTTTGTTTGTTTTTATAAAACGAAATAGTATGTTTTGCGTTTCTTGCTCATGATTATCCGGGTTATGAGGAGTTGCCACACTAAATAATTTTCAGAGAGTGATGTTGATTTCATCGATATTGACATATCAGTGTTGTATACTGAACATGTGATATATTATATTATCATTTTAAATGAAATAGCTGTAGTCTTTACAGAAGCTTTATTCCACTGAGGAATCTTATCTAAATGAAGGGATTAAACTATGTTTAGCTCTCGAATTGGAGGTTTTTTATTTGACTCGGGAAAGATTACGTGATGTGATTTAGGGGGCGCTACTGAAAGCGTTCTTCTTTTACTTCTGTTTTGTATTCACCGTGGTGTAATACCAAGTAGTATTTTGTATATAGTTTTATTTTTTTCCTTTACTGTATTTCTTTAATACCCTCTTTGGGTTCGTCTGTTTACATATATAGTCAACTCAGGCCTTGCAGACAATTTGCTATTACGGTCTAGTACGGACAGCAGCTAAATCCCCGGCAAAAGTAACAGATGTCTGACTGAAACAAACTCCCGCTATTGCGGAATCTCGCTATTACGGACACTTTATTCGGCCCCAACGTCACAATGTTATCATTTTCCTCTCATTACTCGTGGCGGAGCACACGAGTTGTAAATCCGGCTTTGACTTTTCTTCTTTTTTTTCGTGTCACATTAGCGCATGCAAATTTATGCACGTATATTTAAGTTTATGTCGACGACCATATGGCTTTCAGCCATGAAATACATACCGCAAAATATCTCCGTGTGTTGACTTGAGAAGCAAGATAGAGAACTACAGCGTACAATTGCACGCTTTCAAGACAATTCAACGCGTTCATGGATGGATAGGATCGTTTGATATTGTGTTCGCCGCTTATTCCTGTGGGATTTTTGCTCCGGCAAGTTCTGTGTTTGCTTTATAGCGATCGAGCTTAAGTGCCAGCTACTGAATGTAGTGTAGTCTTACTTTTAAACCCGTGTATACGTGAAAGCATAATGAACGGGTTATCGGTAACGGTGGCTAAATAAAATTCACTCTCTCACTCACTCACTCGCTCCTTCCTTCAGCTGTAAACTTTATAGTGAGTAAATGCTTTGTTACGAATACGTTTCGTTACAAGAATTCAACGTTGATCCAGCGATATCAATAATTAATTTGATGTAAACGAATATAGACAACAATAAGCTTACAGATATTTCGCATTTGGAGTCTTTAGTGCAACATTAAAATCGATGTAAAAGGATTTTGCAACCGAAACACGCGTTTTGATGCGTATCTACCTTAAAATATGCAGTGGATTGTGGATTGAATTTGTGGCTTGTCCCCGGACGGCCCGAGTTCGAGTCTCCAAAACGTCCTTTTTTTTCTTTTTTTCTTTCTTCGAACTGGACATTATGAAAGTGATGTACTTTTTTTTTCGTTCGTCAAAAATCCTTACGTTTAATATAAAAAAATATATATCGAACCGTGTCAGTGTGAAAATGTAAGCTTACGGCAATATTGCGTTACGCGTTAGCATTTCTTCTTCACGGGTTGGCTCTTATGAGCCTTTGATTAGACATAATTTCAAGCTTATGTTTCTCCGTAAAAGCACTCAAACACTCGGGAATCCATGCTGCAATGAGTTAAAGGCGCCACGAGTTCAAGCTGTGTACAGCTTCTTGTTATAACTGACATCGAGCGGCACCTTTCAACAATTACAGTACCGATGTTTGACTGAAAGAAACTTAATTAAATTCGAAAGCTAAACATAGTTTAATCCCTTCATTTATATAAGATTCCTCAGTGGAATAAAGCTTCTGTAAAGGCTACAGCTATTTCATTTAAAATGATAATATAATATATCACATGTTCAGTATATAACACTGCTATGTCTATATCGATGAAATCAACATCACTCTCAAATTTATTTAGTAGGCAACTCCTCATAACCCGTATAATGATATGCAAGAAACGCAAAAAAAATGTTATTTCGTTTTATAAAAACAAACTAACAAATAAAGAACAAAAAAATGTATTAGTATAGTTAAACTAGACTTGCCACGCGAATCCCCGCAGGTGTTGTCGGCAAAAAACAAACACTTGTAATTTATATAGCCGTGCACATGGAATGGTTGATGTTTGTTTGGTCAGCGGTTACCATCCTGACAACATACAAGTACCATGGCGAAAGCGTGAAGGAAATCAGTGTTTTGATTCAAGTATTTACCCATATTTAACCAGATTGACGCTTCCAGGCTTTCTCGATGCACTCTAATGACGAGCGACTGGGTGTGTAAAAGGCCGCAAGTACAAATGAAAGCATACATCAAGATGGCAGTCACTGATTTCAGTTCAAGGTGTAGTAACATGAAATACTAGTAGAGACCGCTGACCGGAGGCAAGCGAGTAGGGAGCGAGAAATGTTAACGGTACAAATAAACCAAGCTTGTGTTTGTCATATCCGTGGCGTTACCAGTTTGTTCCGTACCCTATAGAAGATCGTGTCAGAAGTGGCACTGTTCTGTTAGTCCACAGAGCCTGTGAGAGCAAATTCAGCAAACCGAACGGACGTCTTCAGCGATACATGTTGCACGTGATTAAAGCAAGATGGCGGAAAGCATGCCACATGTCAGGCCGCCAGAAACACTGGTAATTTCATCGGGAAATCCTGCTCTTTCGTGGCGAAAATGGAAACAGAAATTCGACATTTACCTCAAGGCTACTGGAGCATCACAAAACCAGATAAAATGAAAGTAGGGCTACTCAAATTTCCAATAACTACGCGACCGTGCTAGCAAAGTTTGATGAATATTTTCGAAAAAGGAATCCTCAGTTGATGCTACGGGAGAAATTTTGGCTTCACCAAAAACGAGAGCCGACTCAGAGTTTAGATTCTTGGGTTGTCACTGTCAAAGAAAGAGCTGCGGAGTGCAAGTTTCCCGCCGATTTTCTGGAGCAGGCAGTGAGAGACAAACTGACTTTTTCTTGCACTGAAGACAGTTACAAGTTGAAACTCTATGACGAGAGGACGCCGACCTTTCACTCGAAAAAGCCACGAAGATATTGTCCATAAAAGAAGCTACAAAACGTGAGTTGCAAGAATCAAAAACTGCGGAGATCGAGCACATAACCCAGCAACGGAACAGGCCAGATCTTAGAAACAAACCCTTCCAGAGGAGTAGCGGCGGAAACTGTGGATATTGTAACCGACAGCATCCCCCAGGGAAGAGAAACTATCCAGCAGCCTGTGTGCAATGTAACAAGTGCAACAAAATAGGACATTGTGCCAGTATATGTAGGAGTTAAAATGCTAAAACAGTAAATCAAGTACAAGAAGACTCCAACCTTGACACCGGCTTTTATGCCACATCTTTCAGACTCACATTTGTAGGAAAGGTTACCATGTTAGAATCACATCCAGACACCACTACATCCAAAACAGAGCCGCCTGAAATACAACAAGCCTCCACTTCAGACTCAGGATAGCAAATTAAGCTGAAGATGCAAGACCACTAGCTGACATGGTGCATCGACACAGGAGCTCAAGTATCTGTGATGCCTGAGTCCTTATACAAGGAGACATATGGCGCATTGTCAGAACCAGACAGAGAACTTGTGGGGGCAGGAGACGTTCCACTAAAGACCCTTGGATGGATACCCATGAACCTTGCCTTGGGCGAGAAGGGGGTCGAAGAGCGGCTATACGTAGTCAGAGGAGCGTCGAAGTTACTTCTTGGAATACCTGCCATTCGCAGTCTTGGTCTAATTCACGAGATTCCAGGAACATACAGCATCAAAACAATTCAGCATGAGCCTTCCTCCGATAGCAGCCCACTTAGATTTGATACAAAGGAGGACATTGTCAACCAGTATCCAACACTCTTTCAAGCCTTAGGCGAACTTGAGGGCGAGCACACAATTCATCTACAGGAGAACGCAAGGCCCTTCTGCCTGAAAGCCCCAAGGCGGGTACCATTACCATTTATAAAGAAGGTACAGGAGAAGATTGAACGAATGCTTCAGCTTGACGTCATTGAACCAGTAGACGAGCCAACAGGCTGGTGTTCCCCAATTGTGGTTGTACCAAAGGCAAATGGCAATGTACGAATATGCGTCGATCTTACAAAGCTAAACCAGGCAGTCCGTCGAGAAATCTACTACGTGCCAACAGTTGAAGAGACACTGGCAAGCTTAACGGAAGGGACAGTGTTCTCCAAGCTAGATGCGAACTCTGCCTTTCACCAAATAGTCCTAAACCCGGAAAGCTCCAAGTTAACAACGTTCATCGCGCCATTCGGTAGATTCATTTTTAAGTGTTTGCCTTTTGGAATATCATCTGCCCCTGAACACTTCCAAAAAAAGGATGGATAAGGAACTGTCTGAAATTTAAAGGGGGAAGTGCCGTATGGACGACATTCTAGTCAGGGGAAAAGAGAAAGCCGAACATGACCAGAGACTCAAGTAAGTGCTCGACCGGCTGGTAGGAAGAGTTCTCACGCTTAATCTTGAAAAGTGCCTTTTCTCCCAAACAAGACTGGAATACTTGGGTCAAATTATTGACAGCCAAGGAATAAAGAAAGATCCCTCAAAGGTTAAAGCTATCGCTGACATAGCAGTACCCCAGAACATTGCGGACCTGAGAAGATTCTTAGGGATGGTGAACCACCTGATGAAGTTTTGCCCAAATCTAGCAGAGAAGACGAAGCCATTGAGAGACCTGCTAAAGAAGGAGAACGTTTGGATATGGGACACGGCTAAACAAGACGCCTTCCAGCAGCTGAAAGCGGACATGGCATCCGAGCAAGTCCTTCCACTGTATGATCCAGAAAAGGAGACTACAGTATCATCTGATGCAAGCCGCTTCGGGTTGGGTGCAGTCCTTATGCAGAAGCAACCATTAGGTGAAATGCGGCCAGTGGCATACGCTAGCAGATCCGTGACAGAGACGTAGCGTAGATATGCCATGATAGAAAAAGAGGCGTTGGCTATCACGTGGGCCTTTAGCACTGGGCAGATTTGATCACAAGCCACTGATTCCCTTGTTATCTACGAAGCTGATAGATGAGCTCCCAATACGCATCCAGCGCAGCGGTTTCGAATGCGGCTTATGAGGTTCAACTTCACCATCCATCACGTCCCTGGTAAATTATTGTATACGGCGGACTCATCATCGCGATCCCCTCTCAAGGACGAAGCAGATGAGGCCAGCCCACAGAATGACCTTCATAACGAAATGGAAGTCTATGTCAACGCCGTACTGGTGATCCTGCCTGCATCAGACCAACGATTGGACGAGAACGGGGCAACATATCCATCCACAACGGCTTGATGTTGAGAGGACGGCGACTAGTTATACCTCCAAAGTTGAGACCAGACGTCCTGAGACGCTTACTTGATGGTTATCAAGGGATAACAAAGAAGCGTGCAAACGCTGCGTCTTCTGTGTGGTGAAATGGAATTTCTGAAGACAACACAAAGGTTGTAAGAAACTGCGCCACGTGCGAGAAGTTCCGCAAAGAACGCATCAAGCCGATGAAAGGTACGGAGTTTCCTGACAGACCATGGGCCAGAGTTGGCGTAGAATTCTTCCAACACAAAGACAAGCACTACCTCCTGGCAGTAGATTACTTTTCAAGAGATGTAGAGATCTGCTTAGTCTCGAAGAACGTGAAGACTGCGCAGACTGTTGTGAAGATGAAAAAGATCTTCAGCAGACATGGAATTCCAGACATCCTGTTTACTGATAACGGCCCTCAATTTGATTCGCACGAATTCAAGGAATTTTGCGTAGACTGGAGTATTAGCAAAAGGAGAAGTAGAAAGGGCCGTCCAAACTATGAAGATGATCCTAAAGAAGAGTGGTGACGAGTACTTAGCCCTCCTGAACTACAGAGATACCCCACTACACAACGGCTATTCTCCTGCGCAACTGAGCACGGTACGTAAACTACGCACTAGAGTTCCTTGTCACCCGGATGAGCTGAAGCCAAAGACCCCAGACTACCACCACCTCAGGAAAAAGGAGAGGGAGTATCGTACGAAAATGAAGTTAAACTACGACCGCAGACACAGAGTAGTAGAGGAAGAACAGCTATCACCTGGCGACTGTGTACGGATACCAGACCTTAAGGCAGAAGGTACGTTGATGGAGGAACATGTAGCTCCAAAGTCAATAGTCATACAGAGCCCTAATGGACAAGTGAGAAGAAACAGGAAAATGACAAGAAGAGTGCTTAAAGGAAGTCCTCCAGTCGTATCTCATAGTGAGAGCCGTGAAATCCTCGAGCCACTGGCAACAAGAGTTACGATGCCAAATATTATTTCAGCCTCGAGAGCAAGCCAAGAAGCACCCAGAAACCCGCTTGTTCCTGACAGTCAAGACGAAGTAGCGGAGCCAGCCAAACGGCATGCGGAAGTCCACAGCCTGATAGGCAGCTGACCCGTCTTAGACCAAGAGACCCTAAAGATACATTGATAAGTACTAAGATAAGTTAGGACACTAAGGAACAATCTATATGTTGAGTTTAAAAAAAGAAATGTAGTAACATGAAATACTAGTAGAGACCGCTGACCGGAGGCAAGCGAGTAGGGAGCGAGAAATGTAAACGGTACAAATAAACCAAGCTTGTGTTTGTCATATCCGTGGCGTTACCAGTTTGTTCCGTACCCCATAGAAGACAAGACTGTAAGCTCTGAATTAACAATATATGCATTATGTCTTGTTTTTGATGCTTTATTCTCAGATTAATGATTACAGATGAAGACGCTTTTGTAAAATTACTTCTCAAGCAAAATTAGCGGTCATTGAACGAAGCAGTATTTTGCAGGATTTTGTGTGCATCGAGGACAGTTAATGGGCCCTTTGAAGGCTATCTACAATTTGAATACACCTGTATACTGATGTATACAAGTATAATTTTGTATTTTGCTGTATTTTTTCTCTGATGGGAAACAACACTGTTCGGGTCATATTTGCACTGTATTTGCACGCTAAGGTTAAGGCTCCTAACTTTTGCATAATTCGCATATACCGGTTTTTCAAAGCGGCTTCATGGTCTTAAAGCCAACTGAACACACAATTTTTTTTCATGATATTTAAGGTTGTCTTTATGTTCTATGGCTGCAAGGAAATTGCTGTGCGACGATCCACGTTTGGTTTAGATGAATATTTGTGAACCTATTTTTCCTGTTTTATTACAAGCTGTGTAAGTGGGTTGATAGAAATTAATGTTTAACTACTTGGAACAATGATATGGAAATTTTTGCTGCGGGCCCCCAGGCGAGTAGCACACTAATCTTTGGTTTGCCTGTGGTTTCTTGGGCTCCCTGCGCTTTATGTTATGCAGGCGGCAGTCTCAATTTTTGTTTGTCAAGATGATTTTGAGCAAGCGTACGTCCAGCGATGTCATCATAACTTAGATGCGCCTGGCCCTGGATGAGTCTTTCGCCGTCCATAGCACGTGCTCGCTTCTTTTCTTCGATTTTAAGGTAAGTGTTTCTAGTTGCAAATGTATCATGCGGCCAAATTCAAACTTATTTGTCGCTGGAAGCATTCATCAAGATCACAAACGATTTAGTGACATTTCATGGGGAAGGCAATGTTCTTTTATGAGTTTTTCAGCGTTGTTACGTGCTCAGAGTTTGCCGATTGAACAATGGATCACAAAGAGCATTCATATCAAGGTCACGAACGATTTAGTGACATTTCACGGGGAAGGCAATGGCTGCGGCCGCACTAGAGTACACTGTAGTTAACCCGGTTATTTGCAATTAACTAATTAAAATTAACGATCTGTCAATCATCTTCGCTTACGCGGTTATTTTTGGCTTCCTGTTGAATTCGTAGACCTTCGTAGGGACGACTTTCAATTTCAAATAGAGAAAGGAAAACCGTCGTGTGTTTATTTTCTCCACAAAACCTATCATTTGATCATTTGACGATGTTGTTTTGCGGGGAATAACAATATGTAAAATGCACGTGCAGGGGCATTGTTTTCGCTCATTAATCGTATTGTTTTGTGCGGCTCTCGCTAGCAAATGATAAGGGCCTGGTCGCACTACAGTCAAAAACAAAAATTAGCCCGTGCAAAATGACATAAAAACAAAAACATTCCACAAAAAGCGTGTCCCACCGGAGCGGTTTCTTTTGTTTTACTCGATTTTTGCACGGGCTAATTTTTGTTTTTGACTGTAGTGCGACCAGGCCCTAACATGATCTCTTACATTCAAAGTTCAACCTTCTGAAGTGCGGCCGCTCACAAAAATAAACTCGGTTATTTCACTTTTCACCGAGTTATTTTAACCGGGTTATTTTAACCGGGTTATTTTAACCGGGTTACTAAAAAAATAACCCAGTTAACTCACCAAGTGCGGCCGCAGCCAATGTTCTTTTATGAGTTTTTCAGCGTTGTTACGTGCTCAGAGTTTGCCGATTGAACAATAAAGAACTACTTATAATGGTATGTAATTCGAAAGTGATGGTAATTGACCCAATAAATAAATTTATGAAATGATCAAAATCTGTAAGCTTATGTACATTTACTGTTTCCGTTATGTTTTACTGTCCAGCATCTGCTCGCAGCATTATCATTACAATCTGTAACCTCTAGTTATTATGTTGTAATGATAACTGGACTTGTACCTGTCAAACATCAGTATAATTTAGATCTGCGTCAAATTTTAAGTATTGTGAGAAATTGCCAGAGTTAGGGAAAATTTGCATTTTTCATACTAAAAAATATCAAATTTGGTCCCCAAGGGAAGCCCCTGTAAATTGCTGAAGAAAACATTTTAAGACCAAACGAAATGTGTTTTTAAAGTTACTAGACAAAGTGTAATTCACATGCAAGATAATATATATAGTAAGGCTTAGCCTAACAGCGGCGCCCTCTGAAGACCTTCTGAACAAGCTTAACTAAGATGAAACTTAACTAATAGGTGAAAGGTCGGAAGCACAAGAATTAAGATTAATATTGACGACCGGGCTATTTTTCAATTTTAGCAATTCTCAAAAACAGTATTACCCGACTGTCTGCACAGTACATTTAGACCGTACAAAAGTTCACAAAAACAACTGTTTCTCCGTCTAGAATAACTTTTACGACTATTTTCCGAAAATACAGTTGTTGCTTGTCAAAAAATGCCCGAGAAACTGATTTGGAAATCAAAAATACACAAAAGGCATATTTGCATAAGGCGACGCGAGTATAAAATCTAAGTCTTGTTTTGTTTACATAAAATCGCTTTTCAATCTCTGTAATGAATGAACAAACACATAATTAAAAATGGACAACACAATCTTCTTTAGAAAAATTTTATTCAAATCTCTATGAGTTTGTTTAATAGGAGACGCATACCATTTATAGCGCATCGAGGCCGAGCCGTGTCTTCGATGAAATTCAAGAAATTAATACAACTGAATTCAAGCTACACGTTCCAAACCATAACGAGAACACAAACAAAAAGTCAATCACAGATTGATATCAAGATAAATTCCCATCGAAAAATGTAATTTGTTTTACCTTTAAGTCCCTCCGGCGACTACTGTACTTGGAAATTCTTTAAATCTCCGCTTTGGTGCTGAAATCCGTAAAACAAACCCATCTCTTCACATTGCTAAAACCGTATATAGTTCCTCAAAGCAAGATTTTATCCCTGAAAGCTCTTCTCTTTCCACTAAAGCGGCTTCTGAGTATCCCTTAATTAGTATCCTGTCTTGAGTAGCAAACCGCCAAAAAAAATGTTGGGTAATAACGACTTTAATTCTCCGCTAAAAACAGCATAAAAATCCTGCAACGGCTAAATATAAAAGTGTTTACCGAGCTGATGGCTGTGTAACCGCGCGAAAAACAAAGCCTCAAAGATCCCGGATGTTTTGTGGCGTCACACGCGCATGTTTTGCGGCGTCATACGCGCCAGCGAGCTAGCCCAACACGTACGGCGGGCGTTCGGCGGCGGGGGTTCGGCGGGCGCACAACGCGCCCGCGAAACATTCCGCTAGCCATGACCATGAAAAATGACGGCATAGGTTCTATGAGTATGGTGCTCCGCCGGGCCTTCGGCCCGCGGGCTCCGCTATGAAGAAAGTATGTTTCATGACTAATTTTGATTATGAAGATTTTAGGAAAACAGCCACTGAAATCGCTGTTAAAATACTTGCTTTGTCATTCAATTCACAGAACAAAATTTTACTTGTAAATGAATGCAATTATAGAGTGGATTGCACCAAATAAAATATTCTACATTTGCACAAAATGATAAACCTTGGTTAGCTGAATCAGCAAAATCATGACCTCTCTTGCATACTATTGCAAAACACATCGTACCATGCAGCTAAATCTAATAATAGCAATGATTCAATATTCCAAAATAGAACAAAACCCAAAGTCCATGCTATATTATGACAAACGGAATCTTCGGAGAAGAAATATACGCTCAGAGCCAGAAAGACTTGTACTGACTAATAATACAATACATACTATAAAATCGCTGTGTTCTCGATACCTACAAAAACAAATAACATGCATATTCAGTTTCAAACCGTAATTTTCTTCGGGAACACTTGTACTAACTAAGAATAATATAAATACTATAAAAACGCTACGTTGTCGGCACTTAGAAGAAACAATCATCACATCGAGTCGCGGCTTTACAAAAACTATTTCCTGTATTTCTAGCGTATTCAAAACATCTAAACGTAACATAAATAGGCAATTTTCTAAAGCGGAACATTAAATATTAAATTCGCTAGCAGACGCGCGCGAGAATCCACGCTTTCGGCGCCTCGTGTCATTGTAAGCAGTGGACAACGATTTGAGCGAATAAGCTTAAACATAGAGCGAAAATAAAAACATTGACTGATAAATGTTAACTTGCCATTCTAATTCCATTTGCAATATAAATCGGTAACGTGAGATGTGAAAAGTTAATGAAATGATAACATGCCAATATGCAGTGGAATTTAACAATAGCCCCGGGAGTACTCCCCGAAATTTTAGTGGCGGTGTGCGGCACGCTTTTGAAACCCTTACCCTATCAGAAACCATACGGTGCCGTTATATAGCTTATGTAAAGAAGTTCCCCTCCGGACAAAAGTTTACGACTGAGGGACATCGAGTGCATATCTATACCCGTATATACTACAGCTCGCTCACGCTTGCGAAATGAACGAGATAAAAACGGAAGTCGATTTTCGTTTTTTTCATTTTCTGCTTTACCTTGTACATTACACGAAAAACGAGAAAACGGAAATTGATTATCATTTTCTTGATGGATAAATGCATTAAAAATAACAAGAACAAAATGGAAATATGTTTCTGTTGTTTTGATATACTTTATGGTTCAAACAAACAAACAATTCCCCCTTAAATTTTTGCAAAAGTTTCGAGAATAGGGCGTTATTCGTAAGTACATGTGAAACTTTATAAAAAGGTCAAAAGCCAAAACTGTTTGTTTGTTTGTAATATTTTAGATAGGAGACCACTTTTACTTACTTTCTTTGTCCTTTATAAAGCCGTAGAAAATAATAAAAAAAAAATTGAATGGCGAAACGTGCACGGACCTAATTTCCTTTTATCGTTTCTTTGCTTTTTTTTGTTTCGTTTGATCTTGTAAAAACGAAAGTAAGCTCCCCCCCCCCCCCCCCCCCCCCCCCACCCCCTCCTCCTTCTCTTCACATACGTGGCGGCTGACAGTGAGGAACCCCTTCCTCTCTACATAGGTGGCTCCTGACAGTAAGGCCCCCCTCCGCCTCTACATAGGTGGCTGCTGACAGTAAGGACCCTCTGTATAGTACAGCCCCCCCCCCCCCCCACCTCCAGGGGGCGGCAGGATGCATGGGGGTCTCCACCGCTTAAAAGTGGGTCCTTACGTGAGGAAATTTTTGCCTTTTCCCTTATAGAGGTCGCTTCAAAGAGGATTGACTGTAACTGTTATTCTTTTTATTTCCAAATGACCTTTTAGTCCTCTTAGTACTCAGTTAAACCGTAATGGGTACGTGCACAGAGTTCTAGAAAAGTTAAAAATGCACGTTGAAATTTACCATTAGGTTTAATTTCTTTTAGTAAAATAGAATGACAACCTCTTGAGTTGATCGGCTTTGATTGTGGTTTGGTTAAAACCACCAACTGAACGAATTTTTGTTCATGTAAAATTTGTAACTCGTATCAAAATTGACAGTAAGTGCTATGTTGTCCGCCACTTCGGTAACGAGTAGGCATGCATATGACTTATCTTAAAATATTTGTCTCAACAGGCAACATTAAAAGAGGTTTTGGATTATTTCCAGCGCACAATGACAGCCAATTCCTCAAATTTCAAGTCTTTTCTTCTACTGCTTCTCTTTGTTATAAGTGAAGCAGTTTTTCTTCTGCTTCTGAGATTATTTATGAGTGAAGCATCGTCACAACCCAAGATTGCCGCCCACAAATCAGAGAATGATCAAACGAGTCCTTGGCTTATCATATACTGGTCGACGTATTTTGGACAAAAAGTGAACATGCA
Organism: Dendrophyllia cribrosa; assembly: GCA_024195265.1. Lineage (NCBI taxonomy): Eukaryota > Metazoa > Cnidaria > Anthozoa > Scleractinia > Dendrophylliidae > Dendrophyllia > Dendrophyllia cribrosa. The sequence goes on from JAJLRJ010000006.1 coordinate 25,516,148, forward strand.
GCTTGCATGGAAGAAAGGTGAATGCCCTGTAGCTTGTGAGGTAACTAGCAACCATTCCAGAGTGGCTGAAGCGAATGGTTTCGTTGTTCATGCCAGAGATCCCCACATGACTCCTCCGAATGTATCAGTGCCTTGGATTTTGTTGACTCAAGAAAACCCAGTTTACACACCCGCATTAACAAACGCCAATTTTATGTCGAAATTCAACTTGTTGAAAAGTTATCGTTTAGATTCCGACTTTCCCTATCCTTCCTTCCTCAAGCCCGATTTAACCCCGCCAGTTCCTTTCAAGGAAAAATCCGGGCTGGTCTTTGCTGCGTTCTCAAATTGCGAGCCCGTGCGAACAGAGTACATGAGACAGCTGATGAAGTTTATACCAATTGATTCGTACGGAGGGTGTCTAAATAACAAACATTCCCAGAGTCTGGGACTGAGGTATGTTAACAACTACAAACAGCGCAAAAGTGATTTGGCTAAACCGTACAAGTTCACGCTGGTGTTTTTCAACCAAGACTGCGATTACTTTGTCGATGATCAACTTACGCAAGCCCTAAGCGCCGGATCAGTGCCTGTTGTCATGGCTACAGAAAAACTCAACGAGTTTCTACCAGGAAATCTTCGGAGCTCCGTTATTAATGTCCGTGATTTCAAGAGCCCGAGACTTCTAGCTAATTACCTGAAGAACCTCAGCAATGATGAGCCGGAGTATAGTAAATATTTGAAGTGGAAGTCGGAAGGATTCGGTGACATTAAAGGAACTGTTATCGGAAAATACTGGATGCCAGATTACCCGATATATTGCCAAATCTGCGTTGCGCTTTCGGAAGGGAGGATACACGAAGATGGCCTTAAAGTAGATATCTGCAAGGCAAGGGCTTATGAAGACTGGGAAATAATCCCTGGAGCCTAGCTTGATTTCGTTAGTCTCATCATAGGCTATAGGAAAAGTGCATTTCGACCAAATAAAGTTTAATGTATTTTAAATAAACGTAAATTACTCACATTTCAGTAGTCCTTTGTCTTTTCTGGTCGTTTCTACTCATATATTTTGTGGACAATGCTTGCAAAACGGTGCGTTCGATTCATAAATAGTGCTAGCATTCGTTAAGTCTTGGTAACCAAGCTTTTTTTATTCTCAGGCGCGGGCGCTAAACAAATGGTAGGAAATAATTCCGAACAGTCGTGTTGAGCTCGTAAGACGCATTTGTGCCCATCTACATATATGGAAGCAAAAGGCGGACAGCTCTGGAAGACTATGTTGGAACTAAGTTGGCGAGAGAAACCTGGAAACCAAGTTGTTCGGGGGGGGGTTCTGTGCGGAGTGAGGTGACGGTTTTAATTTTCAAAATATATTTTAGGGAAACTCCACTTTAAAAAATAATTTGCGCTATTTTAAACTGCGTTCCAATGAATTATTCCAATTTGTTTAGTTTGTCTAACGTTATGTGACTTGATTGTCCAGGAGCTGAATTTTTACGGAGGGCTTTTTACTTCAAATAGAGGAGGGAAAATTAACCGTCCCATGTTCACTTTCTCCACAAAACCTATAATTTTAATATAATTTGACGTTGTTGTTTTGCAGGTAACGGCAAGGAAATGTACCAAATGTTAAACGCACGTGCAGAAGCATTGTTTTCGCTCATTAAACCTATTTTTTTTTTTTTTGTGTCATTCTCGCTGTCGTCGCGGTCGTGGTTGCTTTTAGTTCTTGCTTGTTTGTTTATTAGGGGATTCAAAAGTTCCATAATAAACAAACAAGAACTACACGAAAAAAAATATAAAATGCTATTACTCTATGGAGAAGTTGGATAATTTGCTCTTATTTGTTGTATAGTAACTTGAGTGAAAACTGCAAAGTCCGTTTTCAAGCTTATTTACTGTTGAACAGTGATCTTACGATTTTGACAGAGTGTTTCAGCGTGGATGAAAGAGCCGAAAAGCGGCAAAGAAAACGATATGAACAGGCCTAGAGGCAGAATAAGCCCGGCGGATTTTTAATTCTGTCCCGGCTTTAAAAATAGGGAAGAAACATCTTCCGGTGACATTTTCGTCAGAATCGTCCCAGTGGGGAGATTCGCAATTTCCTCACAGTTTTATTTCTAGCAGGGGGTTTGACATGGCTTTTAGCTCTTACCAGCTCAAAACGATTTTCAAAAACAATTGCCAGTGTCTTTTCGACCCAGCGATTGGCCAATAGCCCATATCTCCTAGCAAAGACCGAACCTTTTCCCACCTAGTTATTTTTACTGATAACACCATTTTTTCAGCGCCCGCGCCTGGCATTCGACAAAAAACGCTTGGTTACCAAGACTTAACGAACGCTGGCTCCTGGCTGGCGCTATTAATGAATCGTACGCAGCGTTCTGCAAGCTTTGTCCACAAAATATATAGGTTAAAACGACCAGAAAAGACACAGAACTACTGAAATGTGAATAATTTACGTTTATTTTAGACACATTAAACTTTATTTAGTCGAAATGCACTTTTCCTATAGCCCGTGGTCTCATCGTAGTTTCTGGTGTCGGGACTTGGCCATTGACATTTCTAATTGAATCACTTGTTTTATATATTGCCTACTATAGCTATACTATAGCTATACTTTATTTAGTGCCTATTGTAGCTGCCATTAAATCGGTTTTTAAGCATCTTTGTAAAATAACTGAGATACTTCGTGCGTTCTGATTGGTCAAAAACCTATTGACTATTGTGCCGGTAAACTCATAGAAAACCGCGCAAGAGAAACCGCATCACCACACGCGTGAGGAAAAAGAATTTCACAACTCGTGCCGGTTTAGTGTCTTATTGTATATTGTGGTCTGTTAGAAGATGAGAACAGAAGACATGTTTCTTTTCAACAATAAGTTGCTGCTCAAACCTACATGAAAGACAAAAATTTCCCACGCACGCAAGCAAAAAATGGCTTATCACCAAAAGAACACTAAGCTTATTTTAAAACTGATATCAACAACAGGAATATATTCGCATTTAACATTGGCTTGGAAAGGCTTACATGCAGCGATAAGTAGTAGATAAAATATGAGCGGGAGATCTGTATGGGTGTTTACAATGGCGAGCCGAAGGCGAGCCATTGTAAACGCCCATACAGATCGGACACGGATATTTTATCGTATTTATGAAATGAAACAATGAGTAGAGATCTGTATGAAAAGTTAATGCATACTAATTAGCTGAGCAGATGTCTGTATCAAAAGTTAATGCTACTGTTTAATAATTCATCAACTCAGTTGATTTGTATTGGGGTTTACAAACCTTCATTAAATTTTCATTTCTTTTGTACTTTCCTTATGAATTATTAATGAATTTTATAAAGGACAATAAAAACAACCTCGATATGTACTTTGTGAAGTTCACTGAGCTGAAGGTTAAGTGAAAAGCTCAAAACGGATCCCAAAGAGCAAACAATGGCTCTCAAACTGAGGAAATTTGAAGTTTATAAATGTACCTACAAATCCTAAGATAACTTCTTAATAAGACGGATTTGCACAGTACAAATAAAAAGTATAGCTTTGTTGTTTAGGAGAATTATTTTACGCCGATTCCATTTATACGCTTTATCGTGTTTTGTTTTTAAGAGCACAATACTTTCTATGGAATACTTTTGTACCGGATGCAGTTTAAATTCTGATTATGTGTCCAAGCAAGGATGATCAATTAGCAAGAAGAAAATAAAGCTAACAAAAATTATAGGTTTATGCAGTTAAACAAATTATTTGCATGAAATGATCAAACAATTCTGTCTGTTCCACCAAACCAATCAAACTCTCAGAACTGTAGGCTTAAAATGTAAAGAAGTACGGGCTCAGTTCTTTGTACACTTCAAAGTAAGCAGATAAAGTCTGGAACTAACCTTTATTCCAATTGAAACATTCTTGACAGGAAGGCAATCTTTGAATCCAAAATACGCCATAAAAATTGTTGTAGGTTTCCAAACTTTCCTTGCACATTCATGTTTGCGGCGGCAGATCAGTCCGGACACAATTCAGTCTGGATTTCCCATTGAAAGAACATTTGAATCATTGAATATATTTTCTTCTTTCAGCTGATAAATTTCAACTGATGAATTTCAAAGCGCTAAAACTTTTCATCACTTTCGTTGAACCCGAGAATTTGTCACTGCAGCTTTGTCAGTGGCATCGAGTAAAGTTCATTTATTCTTTCAGCCGCTTTGATTAGTTTTCCCGCGTCATCCGATGAATGTTATGAGAATAAGCTACTTGATCGGCACAAAACTACGACAATGTTCTCTCTTTCCAAACGCTTTTCATAGTTATTTCATAAAAGCAATAGAACACATTTTCTATGAGTTTACCGGCGTTAAAAACCACGCTGGATGTTGGGAGAATACGAGAAAAGCTTGTAAATCACGAGCCGCAGGCTTAAATGATATTGTGAAAGAAATTAACAAAATTATGTACAACTTTATACGGAATGGACAAGACAAAATTAAGCGTCTAGCAATAATTAACGATCTTGATAAAAGGGATTTGCGAATGACCCATTTGGAGTCTGCTATTGAAGCTCAAAGGGTAATGTTTTTAAAGAGGTGCGCCGATAATGAAGATTGTTCTTGGAAGCATATACTCGATTCCTGTTTAAAGTATGTTGGAGGGCGTTTTCTCCTAAAATGCAACTTTGATGGCTTTAAACTTCCTATCGTTATTTCTACCTTCTATAAAGAATGCTTGAAGTCCAGGGGCACACAACGAACATGCAATCTTTGGTAAAATTATTTTACTCAAATAAATTAAAATAAATGATATAAAAGAATTTCCAGGTGTTCTTCAACGTTGCTGGGGAAAATATATCTGTTCCTTTTTCCCAGCATAACACATAGGAAAATTCCCAGCCAGCTGGATAAAAAAATTGTCTGTTTCCCAGCCAGCAATTAAAAAAAAGTGAATAAATGAAAAAAAAAACAATAATAATAATAATAAGTTACCAAAAGGGGGATAATACTATAGAGGCAAACACCGATACAACGTAGGTACAATTTTTAAATAAATAAATAAATACCTTTATTTGAGTGTCAAACTAAAATAGCAGTAAAAGAACCACTAAATGGGGACACAATCAATTAAATAATGTTACAACTAGAATTAATAAAACTATTTTACACGACTATCTACGATTATTAAATAAAAACCCGGGTGACTATGTATTTATAAATGCATATAAGCTTAATAAAATAGTAAAATGTCTATCATGTACTGCATAAAATGCAATTAGAACAATAAGCATCGGCCAGTAAGGAATTGAAATCGATCTTTCTGAGGTAAAATGTTCGGCGGCTGTAGCAGGTTTAGACTTGGTGTTAGGATTATCTATAATACGGCGGTGTTCATTAAATCTGTCTTATAGGGAAGATATCTATGACGTCACCAATTGTTATTAATGTGCCAACCAGAGCCTTATTGGCTGCCGAAACAAAGGGTTCTTTTGTTCCAGTGGCTGGCACATTTGAATAACAAAAATAATGTTTGTAAACAAATATCATCCCTATAGAGCGTTTTCACTTGACGTCATAGCCGCCATATTGGTGTTCCCGTACAAAAGAATTTTAATTAACTTCTTTTGTTAGGAACACCAACATGGCTGCCATGGCCTTTGTCATTTGAGTCCCACGGGACAATTTATGGAGACCAGGAAGGAGAATTTGTAGGTTTACACCAGGCCTTAGGCCTTCGTGACCAGTTAATCCCAAAATCAAATATGTACATTTACATTCTCCTTACTGGTGTCAACACAGTTCACATAGCCATACTACAGTGAATTTGTATTCAATGTCCACAGACAACTCATGTTTCATATTAAAGGTTATCGGGTTCTCAATTCCCATAATCTATGTGCTTGCTTGTACACAGATATTCTGTGGAGATCTGAGGTGCTGATCAACGTTACAATAATTAACATCAAGCAGTAATTTTGATCATGTGTTTAACTATGTAGCAGCTACACATGACACTGGTAATTGAAAACAAAAAAATGTTTTTTCCAAGTAAAATGTTTTTTCCTAGTAAAATGTTTTTATCCAAATTGTAAACAGAAATTCTTCCTACTAACCATTTGAATACAGCTTATTGAACTATTTTACAAGGAATGGCAAAAACTCAATGTGTAATGTATATTTCACTCACTGGTCATTGACAAATAATGCTAACATCATGTACAATACAATACAATTTTAATTTACTCATTACAATAGATATATACATTTTACAAGAGCACAATAAACAAGAAAAACTACAGATAATATTATACTTATGAAAATGTTGTATATTTGTGAAAGAAATTCCACCTGTGTGATCTGTAGTTTGATCATATAGAGCGTTTTCACTTGACGTCATAGCCGCCATATTGGTGTTCCCGTACAAAATAATTTTAATTAACTTCTTTTGTTAGGAACACCAACATGGCTGCCATGGCCTTTGTCATTTGAGTCCAACGGGACTGAAGGTCACGTGAGTGAAAACGCTCTATATGTACTTGAAAGATGTTGACACCATGCATACAGTATAAAAGATGAAAGGGTACTCAGATATAAATGTTATGGTAAGGGGCCACCGCAATTCTATCACTGTTCTGTGATAATATTTTCAGAGGGTTGAATTTTGTACAACTGTAAGTTATATCAATAAACATCAACCTACAATATCCTCAATATAAGTCAAGCCTTGAAGTTCTACTGGTAAAGCACCCGGCTCGATATCATTTTCTTGGAAATATATTAATTTAGGATATCCCTTATCTCGCTTTAATACATCTTAGGCATTCAAACATTGGGAGCGCTTAACCTTGTTTTGTAGGCCAAGGTTCCTTGCATGTAACACATTGAAGGTGTTGTAAACTGTTTATAGTAGTGTACTGTGAAATTTTGCCATCTCACTCTGAACCCATTGTTGCTGGTGTAAAGGCTGATCGACTGCTCTCCATCCGTTTGAAAGATTTTCGTCACGAGTATTTTGATGATCATGTAATCCTTGCCGCCTTTAGATGTCGTTGCGCGTCTAACAAAATCATTTTGTCCAACAACTTTAGTGTTGCCTCTGCGCATTTCCCTTTCGTAAACGGTCGTTGCCATTTTAGCGACATTTAGAAAAATTTTCACCAATTTTAGAATTATTTTTTCTATTAGAAAAAGAAAAATGGAATATTATTACCTGGAATCGAACCCGGAACCTCTGCATGCTAACATCTCTCTCTTACCACTAGACCACTGGGTGATCCGGCAAACCCAAGAAAAATTTAATTATAAAAGGTGCTTTTCTTAATATATATCAATAACAGGTCACCCTAACCCTAAATTTTACCTAACCGCGAATCTAGCTTAGATCTAATAATCGCTTTACCTAGGCCCAATTTTATCTAATAATGATAGCCTATTTTCGTCCCAATCCAGGCATAAACTAGAGAGAAATAGCATCGACCATTACAAAAAGGCTTGGTTACTAATGAATGCTAATGATGGCACCGACCGTTAAAAATGGCATCGACCATTTGCTAATAATGGCATCGACCGTTAAAAATGGCATCGACCATTTACGAAAGAGAAATCAGCGTCGCCTCTCCTGGTAGGTTTCAGTTTCGAATTCTAATGGCGGCAGTTTGTCGTTCCTGTTCATTCTCATTACTCAATCGGTGTGCCTGGGCCGTTCGGAGTCTTTGTAATCGATGCATGATGTTCTCTCTGCTCCGTGGTTTCTTGTCGTGGTCTTCTTCTTCGTTGCTCGCGCTGAATTTCAAGTCGCCGTTCTCCCTCTATCCAGCTGATTTTAGGTGGTAAGTTATCTCGGGCGAGGATTTCTAGCCACTTGTTGAATCCAGCGTTGTTGTGTTTGTTATTCTCTCTCATTTGCATGTGAAATCGGTCGTGTTGACAGTAAGCTTAAGTATTTTTTTAACACACGATCAGCTATCCGCAATGAATAAACATGAGAGTGCGACATTGTCAGCGGTCGAGATTTCTTTTATAGACATCGACGTCACACTGAATGACGTCAATTTTGTTGCTAGGCAACTGCAGGACAATAACCCGATATATAAAGTCGACCTGAGATTCCATCGCCATACAGCGATCCACACGCGATCCCCACGCGAATCCGCACGTCAAAATTATAAACCTCGCTTCGCGAGGAATTACGGCGGTTACATTGAATCATGTAGATTAAATTTTTGGTGTCACAGGTCAGGTTAGATTTGATAGTATGCGTTTCATCGGTAGAAAAGAAAGTTTTGTTAGTAAGTCCGTCAGAAATGTAGGGACAAGTAGCGCAGTTCTTTCCGCAACGGAAAGAACCACAAGAGAGTTGGGGATGGGAATCAGTAGAGTTAGAAGGGAGTTTAGCTGAAACTAGTATGTCACGGAGGTTAGGGCAGCGTCTGAAGGCTACAAGAGGCAAATGTTTAAAAGCTTTTTTACAACGTTCAGAAGACAGAGGTTAATTATAATGTTTTTTTAATTATGTTAAAAAAGGGCTTGGGAACAAATGAAAGATTAATGGAAAACGATTTGAAGCTTTTTGTTTATTGTTTTGTACTGCCGTCTCGAACTTAACCTGTTCGGGTATCTCCTTTCTCAAGTCAACCAGCGCAAAAATGGAAATTAAAATAATAAGTAAGTACATAATAAGTACATAATACTTTGTAATATTTATGTTACACAGGACTCTAATCAAACTAGCCAACGCTAATTAGATGTTCCTGTTAAAATATTGAATTTAAAATAAAAAAAAATAAATTAAAAAAATATTTTGCCAGCTAGCAAGAATTCCCCTGGGGAACAGATAAAGTGAGAAACAGATTTGTTGGGTGCCCCTGGTGGAGTGGGAAAACAAGACCCTTGAAGGAGTATTTGGGCAGCCAATTTGGAACAACAAGTTCATTTGCATCCAGGCAAAATCATTTTTTTTTATACAAAACTGGCCAGAAAAGGCTTCTTATCAATCATGGATATGTTAACAAAGACAGGTAATTTTCTTGGATTTAACGAGCTAAACAGAAATACATAACAACTGCTGAATATTTACTTTGGTTGGGTATTGTTGAATCATCCCTTGTGAGTAGCGATCATTAATTAAATCTCGTAATGCGTACTCACTCCGTTTAACAACCTTGGCAGAGAATCTAGACGCGGATCAAATATTTATCAAGCTTTGATGCCAAAGAAGTAGTTAAAAATTCAAACCTTAACTAGTTAACACGTATACAACAAGCTTTTGTCTAAGAGAGCAGTAGAACCAACAAGTAAGGCTAAGTTTATGACTTCTTTTTCTGATAAAAATTTAGATTGGACAGGATCTATCAAATTCCAATCGATTCAACAATTGACACAAGAACTAGAGCCTTTCAATTCAAAATACTGCACAGGATCCTTTTCACTAATTCAACTGTCGTCAAGATGAAAATATCTACTACACCTCTCTGCATCTTTTGTGGTCTGGAGAGCGAAACCCTCGAGCACCTTTTCTTGGAAGGTACAGATGTAGGATTATTTTGGAAAGATTTTATTGCTTGGGCTAATTCTTTAAATTTATCACTTCCTTGTCTGAGTGACGAAGAAAAAATGCGAGGAATTACCAACAATAGGGATGATTATAAGTTAATTAACCACCTTTTGATCTTAGCAAAACAGACTCAGATTTTTTACTGTAGACAAAAGAAGCTCTTGCCAGCGTTATCATTGTTTACCCTCATAATGCCAAGTGGGGTCCAATGGGACCCCAGCTGATAATCAACATTTACCATAGCTCACATGGTTGGACAATGTGTTCGAGATTTAAGGAATTTGTCTTTATGTATGAGCCACCTTGAATGCAAATATTACTTTTATATTACCCGTGGATATGGAAATGTGGGGCTCATTTTTCTGTTGGGGTCCAAATCGACCCCAGCAACAAAAACAATAGCATTGACAGTGACAACAAAAATAAAAATAAACAAACAAAACCCAAATAACGTCAAAACAAATACATTTATTAAATGAAGGCTGTACCACAATAAAGTCAGTGATTCTTCTAAGTCTTATAAATACCTAACGTGAACATCAGTAATGTAAGTAGGGTTGTAGGAGACGCTGTCGTGACACTTCAGTAAAGCTGTTTTACCGAAAGTGAGAGTAGCCGGAAGTCACTAAACAGGAAGTGTAAATTGCAAAGCTATGAACCGGAAGTGAACACAAAAAATAATAAGAAAAAGAAAAAAAAAAAGAAAAACGAAGGGCATTTTTAACTCATTGCGCTTTGCGCATGAGTAATAATAACCTGTTCAAAACAATGAAAAGGTGCATTAACGACCTATTAAAGGCTTGTATATCATTCTTAGGCCGCCTTCATTGGTTTCGTTAATCATTACTTGTCTTCGGATTTTATCTCCCTTTCTGTCACATAAGAAGTGAAAGAGCAGATTGTTTACCTTTTTAAACAAGTCAGTATGAGTGGGAAGTGGCGTTAAGTATGTATGCCAGTTCAGACACAAGCAAGACACAAACTGTTCTCTTCCCAAGTTGGGTTGGTTTCTGCATTGCCAGTTTTCCATCACTTTTTTTAATTTTATCGATCCTTCTTTCTTGATAGTTTAGCCAGATACCTACGGCAAAAACCTTGTTTCTTTCCCAAGTGAAATCTCCCCCCTCTGCAAAAGCCAATCTATTCTTTTGGGAACCAATAAAAATGCCTTTTGTTTTTGCTTTTATAGTTAACCAATTAAACGAAAAAAGGTGTCAAAAACGTCCAGGATGTCAATAGAATTCTGAAGACTTCTCTGATCCGTCTAAAAAACAGCGTCATGTCATCCGCAAATTGGCTGATTTTATGCTCTTCTTCATTGGTTACAAAGCCGTTCATACTTTTATCGGCTTTGATTGATTTGCTCATAGTTCAGCGGCAATAATAAATAGGTAGGGAAAAGCGGGTAACCACGTCTTACCCATTTACTAAGCTAAAAGTGGTGCGACACCCAACCGTTATTTTGTGTTACTCTGGTGATGTCGTTATAGAACAGTTTAAACCGTTTAATTAGAGTTCGCTCGAAATTAAAGTGTAGAAGAGATTTTTCTAAGAACTTCCACCCCAAGGTGTCGAACGCCTTTTCAAAATCTATAAACAAAAAGTCCAAGTTTTGCGTCGTATTCAGCAAAATGTATGACTCTGACAATTGGCACAATATTCTCTGCAATAGAGCGACCCTTTAGGAAACCACTTTGGTTATAATTATATTGGCTAATTCCCGTTTCATTCTGTTAGCTATTTGTTGTAACTTAGAAATTCAAGGACGAAATTATGAACCAACACGAGCATTGAACATGAACATTCTAGTCTTCTTTATTCCAGGTTTTCATTCCTGCGCAAGCGCATCGGTATGCACGTAACACGACTATGACGTAGCTTCGTACAATGTAACACAACAATATCAAAACAAAGTCACGATATAACATCACCCTTTTTTAAAAAGAAAAATTGAATGCGAAAATACATAATAAAAAAAACAAAAGGTTTTGAGTCAGTTACAGCTATCACTTTAACTCGTAATCTTTCAAGTGTCTTAGGGGTCTACGGGTTGTCCGAGTAGGATAACGTTTTTCCGTATCTGTAGGATATTCACATAAAGAATCTGGTTGAACTACCGGAGTGTCGTCGACATTAGCATAATCACAAATCTCTGGCAAGGGAACAGGTTGAGAAATCACGGGAGGGTCAGTAACAGTCATCGACACCGTTGGATGCTTGTTTGGAACACGAGAATCTCCAGTGCTGGCCAGAATGGACTCATCCATTTTAACCGAGTTTAAATAAAGATCTACTACTACTACTACTACTACTACTACTACTACTACTGCTGTAGGAGGGATATCAGTAGACGGTATAGTTGAGTCGGGAACAATCTCACAAGGCTGATCCATATCAGGAGATACATCAAGCGGCATAGACTGGTAGTCGGATGCTAAAAAGCCACGCGTCGAAACCACATCTGCCGGGCGTCTCAAAAGCTGTTCTATGTGTCGTTTCCACAGATTCCCTGCCACCTTGACCATATAATGACAAGACCCAAGGACTTCAGTAACTACTCCACGCACCCATTTTCCTCCCCTTCCAAAATTTCGAGCCAGAACAGAATCGCCGGCATTGAACTTGCAGAAGCCTCTATGTGCTGTACGACTCTCCATGGTGCTATATTGGCGAGCCTCAACATGTGTTTCAACTGAAGGTGTTAGCAAATCCAGCCGGTTGCGCAGTCCCCGGCCCATGAGAAGCAGTGAGGGTGGTTCACCTAGCTGTGGTGGAATAAGGCGTGGTCCGGTAAACCAATAAATGATCTGCAATAACAGTATCGACATCTGCATTAGGAAGGTGGGCTTGTTTAATAGCTGATTTCAAAATATTTACGACACGTTCTGCTTGACCATTTGTAGATGGCTTGTACGCTGCTGAAGTACGGTGTAGTATTCCATTGCTGGTGCAAAATTGTTCAAATTCTGTAGCAGTGAATTGGGGCCCATTGTCTGACACGATAATTTCGGGCAACCCATGCCTGCTGAATATGTCACGCAAGGTGGTCACAGTTGCTTTAGCTGATGTAGTAGACATTTTGACTACCTCTGGAAATTTACTGTAAGCATCTACAACCACAAGGTAGGTACAGCCAGAAATTGGCTCTGCAAAATCCACATGAATGCGGGACCACGGCCGTACCGGAAAGGTCCAAGGATAAATTTGAACTGGAGACGGATCTGATGTAATAGACTGGCAAGTGCTACATGACGAAACAGTTAATTCAATGTCAGAATCTATGTTGGGCCACCGCACATAAGATCGTGCCAAAGCTTTCATTCGAGAGATCCCGGGTTGAGTGTCATGCTGTTCTTGCAACACTTTCTCTTGGAGCGATGGAGGAACAATAACACGTGTACCCCATAATAAGCAACCAAGCCGTGTGCTTAACTCGTCTTGTCTTGTCTTAAATGGTACCAGACTGGGATCTACTACATGTGGCCAACCGCTTATGACGTAATTGTACACTTGGGATAAGACTGGATCCCGTTGAGTCTCCTTCTTGATCATCTGACTGGTCACATAAGTGATAACTTCAGTGTCCAAAACATAGCATTCAACATTTTCACATTTGTGAGACCATGTCAGAGGCAAGGGAAGGCGAGACATGCTATCTGCATCTACATGTGCTCCAGTACTACGATACTCAAACTTGTAATTGTATGAAGCAAGGATAAGAGCCCAACTTTGAAGTCGAGCTGCAGCATGAGCAGGAACCGGTCGTTGAGAACCCAAGAGAGTCAGCAAAGGTCGGTGGTCAGTTAAAATTGTAAATGAGCGACCATAGAGAGACTGTCGGAATCTCTTTAATCCAAAGATGATACTGAAGGCCTCCTTTTCTAGCTGAGAATAGTTTTAGTTTTTTGTTGAGTTCAGTCAAAGTGCAAGAAGCAAAAGCCACCGGTCGAATTTGTCCATTAATTTGATGAGACAGGACCGCTTCAGCGCCATATGATGAGGCATCACATGAAAGAAAGAGGAGCAAGGTATGATCATAATGTACCATTGTCTGTGAGTTCAGAATGAGCTGCTTTGCTGCAAGAAATGCATCCTCGTCAGCTTTCAACCATCTCCATGAAGTACCCTTTTGAAGTAGTTGGTGTAAAGGGGCTAGGACTGTAGAATGAGGCATGAATCGCGAATAGAACATTATAAGTCCCAGAAAAGATTTCAAAGTCGTTACATATTTGGGCCTGGGAGCATCCCGAATAGCTTTAAGTTTATCTTGAGTGGAGTGTAGGCCCTCTCCATCAATTACATGTCCCAGGTAGACAACTGATGATTGAAAAAATTTGCACTTTGTTTTGTTTAGTCGGAATCCAGCATCAAGAAGTCGCTCTAACACTAGTGAAAGTGTATGAAGGTGGTCCTCTTCATCTGTGCCAGCAACAAGAATATCCTCCAAACGACTAACAGCCTTTGGTATATCCGACAACAAATTATCCATGATTCTCTGAAAGATAGCAGAACCAGAATGAATGCCATTCGCGATCGGCAATCTTTTGAATGCAAACAATCCAATGTGAGTGTTTATTGTAAGGTAAGACTGGGACTCTTTCGCAATCGGTACTTGATGATAGGCCTGCTTTATATCCAGGACACTGAACACCGTACATCCTCTTAAAGCTGAGTGCATATCCTCAATCTGAGGCATAGGGTAGGTTTCAACACGGGCACTTGCATTATATGTGACACTGAAATCTCCACAAACACGGACATCCTCAGAGTCTTTCTTGCCAACGACTACAATTGGAGCTGCACTGTTCGCAGATGTCACTCGTTCAATAACATCATCTTTTTCCATCTTACGCAGTGCACTCTCAACTTTCGACTGTACTGCATAAGGAACTGGTCGGGCTTTATGGAATTTAGCTTATTTACTTTCATTCAATACGACCGGATCCCCAGTATAACATCCAAGTTTGGGTTGAAATAATTCGCTGTATTTCTCAAGGACTGATGCTAATGTCTGGTTTCTTAGGGTTTCTGGGTGTGTAGAGGGACGGCATGGCAAAGGTCCAACATGATTCACACCTGGCAAATTCTTCCAATCCAGCTTGACATCTGTAAGCCAGTTCGACCAAATAAAGCACCAGTTCCTTTGTGTACAATTAGCGATCCCATGTACTCAACCTTCACATGTGCTTCTCCTAAGGGACACGCACAACATTTGTAGATTTCATTTCAACGTCTGGGCAAACTTGTTTCACGAAAGTAATCGGGGCAAGGGATAACGCACACCCAGTGTCTAACTGCATTGGACAATCCTGGTCTTCAATCTTCAGAGGTACAGAAATTTCAGAAGATCTGGATATTGCATGAACATCATACACCACATACAACTCATCCTCTTCAGATAATTCTTCCTGAGGTAGCTCTTCTTCAAAACCCATAACATTTACTCCACCTTTCTTACACACTCGAGCAATATGTCCTCGTAACTTGCAATGGCGACACACAGCGTTCCTAAATTTGCATTTAGATCTTACATGATCAGAATTACCGCATGAAAAAAAAGCATAAGAAGCTGCTGGCTGGAAACTGGACGAAATCTGGCCAGGAGACGGCCGCGAAGTAGATTGGGTAGCTGAAATTCCACGAGAAGAGGACGGTAAGGCTGAGAGTTCTTTCGCAACTGAATTAACTGGTTGAGGCAATTGTTGAAGTTTCTTTAGCTGCGATTTCATCGGCGATAGCCACTTGGAGAGCCTCTTGAAATGTTCGATCTTCACTCAATAGTTTTTTTTTCAAGTCGCTGGGTTTCGAATCCCACACACAAACTGATCGCGACGCGAGCGGTTCAGGAATTCGCCAAAATTACCAGTGGCGGCCAAATGTCTTAAACGAGAACTCATTTTCTTCTTGACAACATCGATGAAATCTGTAGGATTCGGCGACTTCCAATCGTTTGGGCTTAAAGTGCTGTTGTAGTAGTTCACATAATGCCTCAAATGTTATTTTCTTTTGGGTTATCAGGGCTGCACAAATCGCGAAGCGTGCTGTATGTCTTCTTACCAATGACGGAGATCATCACGGCGACCTTTTTCTGATTAGCTGCCCGAACAACAACCGCAGTGGCATCATCAGCACATTTTCCAATATCGTTGGCTACAAAGAACTGGTCAAGTCTTTCAAGGTAAGCCGTAAAAGATTCAGAGGACGGATCAAATTCACCAACAGAACCGAGCAACGGTGAAGCCATGGCGGGATTTGAAAACGCACCAGCGCGCACGTGCGTAGAAGCACAAACGAACGAAACGAAGCGAAGTAAGATCCGGTGAAGGAAATAGCACGAAATAGCCGCATAACACAAAGTGATCCCATCCTCGTCGCCAGATGTTGTAACTTAAAAATCCAAGGACGAAATTATGAACCAACACGAGCATTGAAATGAACTGAAGTGTGGTTACTATACCTATTCAGCTGAAAGATATTATATATATATATATATATATATAAGTTAAGCTAAGTTTTCTTCTTTATATATGTATATGTATATATATATATATATATATATATATAAGAGAAAGTTACTGGATTAACAGACTGAAACCAGTAATTAATAACTTGATCTAGTTTCTGGTTTCATTTCATTTTATTTCATTTACACCTTCATTTTATTGAATTTATTTGCTGTCTACACAAGCTTATTATTTTTGACTGAAGTCACTTATTATCCTTTCCTTCTCTCGGAGCCATACTGCATTTAGGTGCCGCATTATGATACACTTATACTTTTTATATTAGGTATACATTTCCTAGTTACTATATTGATAATCTATCTATATTTTACACTAATATATTTTTCTCCTACTACGCCACATTAAGACGCGCGCGTTTCAGTGCACGCTTATTTTACCCACATTAGTGCGCGCACTTTCTAGCGCGCGCATAACTTTGTTAGTTTATCTACCAATCACAGACGCCATACATGTCACGTTATTATAGTTTTGAATAGCCAACGGTTTACGCAAGCCTTACCCGTAGTTGTAACTCCCCTGAAGAAGGCCGTGATGGCCGAAACGTAGGGTCAATAAAGCACAATCAAGTCAAGATATGGAGTTAGAAGCTTGATAATTACAACTCATTACATATATATATATATATATATATATATATATATATATATATGTTCTATGTGTGATACCATTGTTTCAACTAATGCAGTGGAAATGGAATAAATTAAATTAAAATTAACATTCTAGTCTTTATTATTACAGGTCCTCACTCCTGCGAAAGCGCAGCCGTATGCACGTAACGCGACTGTGACGTAGCTTCGTACAATGTAACACAACAATAACAAAACAAAGTCACGATATAACACTATTGCTTTAGATGCAATTTTAAAAGCATTATCGGTCTCCAATTCTTTAGAAACTGAGGTTTTTTTTTTCTTAGGTAGTAATGAGACTATACCTTTTTCTTGGGTTATGGTCTCTTCTCAAATGAAGAATTTATTGCATTTATTACATCGATTTTGAAATCACTGGTGATCCTTGTAATCTGATTGGCTCTCAGCAGTGTGATTTATTTCCCAATTGCACTATTTTTGCTCTAAATCGCATCTTTGCTTTAGATCACATCTTGACACGACGTCTTATTACTCGTGGGACGGCACACAAAATGTAAATCCGGCTCAGAGTTTTTTTTTTTTCGTGTCACATTAGCGTATGCAAATTAATGCACGCATATTTTAGTTTATGTCGAAGACGATGTGGCTTTCTGCCATGAAATAGATACCGCAAAATCTCTCCGTGTGTTGACTTTGAGAAGCAAAGGAAGGAACTACAGCGTACAATTGCAAGTTTTCAAGACAATGCAAGGCGTTCATGGATAGATAGGGCCGTCTGATATTGTGTTCGCCTCTTATTCCTGTGAGATTTTTGTTCCGGCAAGTTTTGTGTTTTCTATAACTTGCAATTTGTTTAGCGAACGAGCTTTGAAGTGTCAGCTACTGAATGTAGTGCATGTAGTGTAGTCTTACATTTGAAGCGTGAATACGCGTAATGAACGGGTTTAAAATCACTCACTCACTCGCTCCTTCCATCAGCTGTAAACTTAGTGAGTAATGCTTTGTTACGAATGCGTTTCGTGACAAGACCAACGTGAATCCAGCGATAACAATAATTAATTTGATATAAACGATTATAAACAACAATAAGCTTAACGATGTTTCGAATTTGGAGTCTTTAGCGCAACATTTAAATCGATCTTAAAGGAATTTTCAACCGAGACACGCGTTTTGATACGTATCTACCTTAATTAACATAATAAAATTTAATCTTAATTGAGCATGTGTGCCTCGAAAGTGTAGTGGATAGACAAATTCGGCTAATGCATTGTTGTCCCAATTCAAACCTTCTGGGAATAGGATCATTTGTTCACAGTATTTCCATATAATTTCCATGTCAATGCTTCATTGATATGGAAATATGACAAACAAAGAGTTCTAAGCCCAAAAGGTTTGAATTGGGTACAACAACGCGTTAGCCGAATTTGTCTATTGAGGTGCGAGCGACAGTCGAAAGGCCAGGTACAGTCAAGCTCAGGAATGTTTTTTTTTTCTTTCTTCGGACTAGACATTATGAAAGTATTGTTTTTTCTTTGCGTTCGTCAAAAATCCTTACGTTTAATTTAAAGAAAAAACATATCGAACCGTGTCTGTGAAAACATAAGCTTACCGCAATATGGCGTTAAGCGTTAGCATTTCTTCTACACGGGTTGCCTCTTAGGAGACTTTGATTAGACATAATTTTAAGCTGATTTTTCTCCGTAAAAGAACTCAAAACACTCGGGAATCAATGCTGCAATGCGTTAAAGGCGCCACGAGTTCAAGTTGTGAACACCTTATTGTTCTTTCTGTTTCTCCCCTCTAAATGGGTGTCATTCGATAGTACAGCCCCCCACCTGCGGGGGGCAGCAGGCTGCAGAGGGTCTCCACCCCTTAAAAGTGGGTTCTTACATGAGGAAATTGTTGCCTCTTCCCTTATAGAGGTCGCTTCATAGAGGTCTGACTGTAACTACTGTCCTTATATTTCCAAATGACCTCTTTGTCCTTTTAGACCTCAGTTGAACCGTACTGGGCACAGAGCTCTAGAAAAGCTAAAAATGCTCGTTGAAATTTACCTTTAGGTTTAATTTCTTTTAGTAAAATAGAATTACAACCTCTTGAGTTGATCGGCTTTGATTGTGGTTTGTTGGTTAAAACAACTACCTGAAGGAATTTTTGTTCATGTAAATTTGTAACTGTACTCGTATCACAATTGACAGTAAGTGCTATGTTGTCCGCCATGCATTTCGGTAACGAGTAGGCATGCATATGACTTATCTTAAAATATTTGTCTCAACAGGCAACATTAAAAGAGGGTTTTGGATTATTTCCAGCTCACAATGACAGCAAATTCCACAAATTTCAAGTCTTTTCTTGTACTGCTTCTCTTTGTTATAAGTGAAGCAGTACTTCTTCTGCTTCTGAGATTATTCATGAGTGAAGCATTGTCACAACCAAAGATTGCCGCCCACAAATCAGAGAATCATCAAACGAGTCCTTGGCTTATCGTATTCTGGTCGACGTATTTTGGAAAAAAAGTGAACATGCAGCTTGCATGGAAGGAAGGTGAATGCCCTGTAGCTTGTGAGGTAACTAGCAACCATTCCAGGGTGGCTGAAGCGAATGGTTTCGTTGTTCATGCCAGAGATCCCCACATGACTCCTCCGAATGAGACGGTGCCTTGGATTTTGTTGACCCGAGAAAACCCAGTTTACACACCCGCATTAAAAAACGCCAAGTTTATGTCGAAATTCAACTTGTTGAAAAGTTACCGTTTAGATTCCGACTTTCCTGATCCTTCCTTCCTGATGCCCGATTTAACTCCGCCAGTTCCTTTCAAGGAAAAATACGGGCTGGTCTTTGCCGCGTTCTCAAATTGCGAACCTGTGCGTACAGAATTCATGAGACAGCTGATGAAGTTTATACCGGTTGATTCATACGGAGGGTGTCTAAATAACAAGCGATCGAAAAGTCTGGGGCCAAGGTATGCTCAAAACTATAAACAGTACAAAACTGATTTGGCTAAACCGTACAAGTTCGCTCTGGTGTTTTTTAACCAAGACTGCGATTACTTTGTTGATGATCAACTTACGCACGCTCTAAGCGCCGGATCAGTGCCTGTTGTCATGGCCACAGATAAACTCGACGAGTTTCTACCCGGAAATCTTCGGAGCTCCGTTATTAATGTCCGTGATTTCAAGAGCCCGAGACTTTTGGCTAATTACCTGAAGAAGCTCAGCAATAATGAGCCGGAGTATAGTGAATATTTGAAGTGGAAGTCGGAAGGATTCGGTGACATTAGAGGAACGGTTATCGGAAACTACTGGATGCCAGAGTACCCGCTGTATTGCCAAATCTGCGTTGCGCTTTCGGAAGGGAGGATACACGAAGATGGCCTCAAAGTAGATATCTGCAAGGCAAGGGCTTTTGAAGACTGGGGAATAATCCCTGGAGCCTAGCTTGATTTCGTTAATGTCATCGTAGTTTCTGTTGTCGGGACTTGGAAATTGACATTTCTAATTGAATCATTTGTTTTGTTTAGTGCCTACTATAGCTACCACCCAGGCTTAGCATCCTCTGTCTGTGTGGTGTGTAATGGCCGTATCGGTTTATCAAACTAATCTTAAAACTGATGAAAATGAAATAAGAACTCACGAAGAATTCACGGCCATGTTGTTTAACTTGTTTTTATGTGTTTATTTTGTCTATTGAGGCTCGCGAAAGCCGTATTTTCTAAACAAACGGTTAAACCCGTTAAAACAGCTGTTAAAACGGTCTTGGAAAGATTTCCGTATAACCCCATACATTAGTTATGCATACTTTTCTCAAAACTAAAACAAAAGCCAAAACAATAAAACGCCTGAAGAAAAACAATAGCGCATACATGTATAATTAATGTATGGGGTTGTACGGAAATCTTACCACGGTCTTCAGACCTTTTTAACGGTTGAAACATTTTTTGTGGAAAAATCAAATGTGTCGTCTTTTTCTATAAAATTACAGCCAGTCTTATTTCAATTCTCAAGCCTGTTATTAGCATGTTATGGAAAATTCTTCGGAAAGCAATCGAGCGTTCTGTTCGATGCAAATAAATGTTTTGCTAAAGATTTGCACGTGCATATGAAACTTGAAAACAATACTCGTGAATAATGAGGACGCTCACTTGTAAACACAAAATCTGAGGGAAAAAGTTAGTACATTGGAGGCCTTATTTTATTGCCTTGCATGTCTTCAATGTCCTTGAAACTTGCAGGCCATATAAGGGCCTCTTCAAATGAGCCCGATTGACCGGGCTGGCCCGGTTTCCGAGATCTCGCC
The DNA here is from genome assembly GCA_024195265.1 of Dendrophyllia cribrosa. Classification (NCBI taxonomy): domain Eukaryota; kingdom Metazoa; phylum Cnidaria; class Anthozoa; order Scleractinia; family Dendrophylliidae; genus Dendrophyllia; species Dendrophyllia cribrosa. The sequence goes on from JAJLRJ010000006.1 coordinate 25,537,079, forward strand.
TTACCTTTAAATCCTTTGTAAAATTTTTGATGTGTCCATATGTGAGGGCGGGCTGGCTCGGTTACCGAGATCTATGTTTTTCCAACCGGGATCTCGGTAAGCGGGCTGGAAAATTTTGCCATATGAACACTTCATCCGGGTTACCGGAACGAATTCTTCGCAACAGCGCATGCGTTACATGGTCGATGACGTAACAGCGCGGTTGGTAAACATGGCGAGAAGCGAGGAATGTTCTTCTCTCTCGAATCCTAGGAAGTTCCGTTGACAAACAGAGATGGTCAGCCAATTGATCGACTGTTTACTTAACTACAAGTCTTGATTTCGAGACGGACAAGCAAATTCAATACCAGGAATTGCGAATGGAGATGGCGAAGCTTCATATCGACGAATAGTTCATGTTCGGGCCTGTGGTTGCTTGCCATTTACCGGATGATTATGACACACTTTCAGAAGAAGAGAAAGCTAAAGCAAAGAGACATATACTTTGGCCTTTTCTCATCTCGGAAACCGGGCTAAATTTTCTCACATGAACCCAAGGCGAAATCCGTCCCGGTACGCGGGCCAGCCCGGTCAACCGGACTCATATGAAGAGGCCCTTTATTAATGTCGAGATTGTCAAACTTTAAAAAAAAATATCTCGCGGTTTCCAAATAATCATCACATTTGTAGGCGTAGACCAAATTAAATACAAAAATGGCTACAAGAGCAGCTGAACGTACGCTAATCAAATCATTCTTTCTCGCAATCGGCCAAAGCAACCCCCACACTTTTTCACACACCATTTCAAATGGAATCAAACTACTATGAGATGAAACTGCATTCCCATCGCACATCGTTTTCTTCAGATATTAGCAAATTATGTCGATAGTATGTTTTTTACTGTATTTATAATCCCCAAAACTTCATCCCTAAAAATTTCAAAAACGCTCTGGTACATTTATTTTAAACTTTGCCCAGTTGAAGCCCATGGTCTAATCACTTAGTCCACTAGCGGGTTTTACAAAAATTCTCTTGATCTAGAGAAACTCCGCAACTTGTGTTTCAGCCATTTTAATTGACGAGTAAAACTAGCAATACCTTTTCTTGATTTTTTCCAAAAGTACGCCGATTCTAGAACTCAAACTAATTGGCTAGTTTAAATAGATACTCTAGTTACTAAATCTATAAAAATATCTGCGGGGCGGGTTTATCTTGAACGTTGGTTCGCTGAGGAAAAACCTTCAAAAATCATTTGTTGTTGAAAAGCATCCTCGTCACAAGTGCTAGTAGAAGATTGCTTGGAAGTTCCTTCTCTGCTGACTGCCACATAGTTTGCCATATTCCTAGCTCATTCCCAAGGGATTTGGGTAATGGAAGGTCTTTCTCCCAGTACAACATGCCTTTTGTTTCATCAGATAGCTCCAGGGTGATGTTGTTTATGATTGAAGGTACTAGATAAAGCAGGTAGGAGGCGTGGCGATCCTCGTCAGAAAATCGGTCTTGCATTAAATAATCAGGGAATTAAGAAGGGGAATAGCCACAGATTTTTTGAAATGATCGATTGGATCCTGACACGATCTTTGCACATGTTAACGTCCTACTGTCGCGAAATGTACATTATCTTTTCCTAACTTGACAATCAGTTAAATGGTGGAAGTGAAACAACTACGTATAAAACAATTTTATTCTATTATTCTGCTCAAAGGGGGGTTGCAACCCCCTCAACCCCTCCCCTGGATCCGCCTCTGATATATATATATATATATATATATATATATATATATATATATATAATCAGGGAAAGCGGTGACGTCTTCATCGGCTATTGAGAGTGCTCAACTGGATAAACCGGAGCAATATAAAAGTATACGAAGTAGTTAAGATTGTAAAAACATTTTATCGGCTACTCGGAGTTTCACGTGTTGCAAGCAACACGATCATCAGGCAACTGCCAAAAATTCAAAAAAATACAAAAATAGAAATTCAATGGGATACAGAACAATACATCGTTTGTGTAACTTAATACGTATATGCGCAACGTTTAAGTGCGTATATTACAATATAAACAATCAGGTTATGGAGGTGTTCAGTAGAAATTTGTTCGCGTGTCTACATTTTGACATCAATTCGCTCCTCTTATTTAGCGAAGCCATATTGGGTTTGCAGATGATAAAAAAATTTTCCCATAAGCATAAACTGCACTTTTTGCTTACATTTGTATATGCGATGGTTTGTTTGACTTTTCTCCATGTGATGTTGTACTTGATGTTTTGATCTTTAAGGCTCCATATATATTTACTGAGTTCGGTTACGTGTCTATATCTATCGTGTTTGAATGAGCATATATGATTGTTATATCTAACTTTAAATGTAGTGTCACACAGTCCGATATATGTTTCTTTTGTGTTCGATGTAGATACCACTGCTTGATATATGATACATGTATCTTCACAATTACCATTCATGGGACACGTGGATTTGTTGCGGCACTTGCAATTTGACTTTTGGACTTCATATATATATATATATATATATATATATATATATATATATATATATATATATTCTCCTTCCCCTAGAAAGTGTGTACAAATTTATTTTGTTGGATACTATGGACTACAGAAACACTGTAAGTACGGTGCTTACGTTAGTGACGCAAAGTTAGGCGTGGCAAGAATATGCAAGTTAGAAAGACAAACGGAACGCCGAACATACAGCTGCAGTTTTAAACTGTTTTTAAGGTGGCGAGCGCGCTAGCCCTAATTTGTTTTGATGGCCGGGTGGCCATTAAAGTCAAAACCAGATGCAAGCAGATTCAGCGAAAATCAAAAGTTCTTTCTTGAAAGCAAGTTTTTGCAAAGAGAGAAACCAACTATCGATCGAAGCGGTAACGAACGAAATGCCAAGAAAAGTTAAAGACGCAAAAAATGAGTTGTTTACAGTTCAAGTATTCCTAAGAAAACAGCAAATCCGCTCGTACTTTCCTTCTTTTTGCAGCAAAAAAAAAAATAAAATAAAATAAAAGAAGCAGCTCACTGAGTCCCAGAACAGGCATTTAACAAAAACGAAAATATTGTACGGAAGTCAGTTACAGAAGAGAGCAAAAGCATTCAGTCGTTCACCTTTTGTTCACGTTTTCATTTTATCAGCAAAGAAAAGTACGGGAAATGTAATCTACATGTAAATATAAAGAAAATCTAACAAAAGAAGAGTTCCAATACTTTCTGGCACCTCAATATGATGCGGACGCCATGTTGGCATTATGAAGTGCAATTTTGAAGGCAAGGACCAACGTAACAAAACAGAAGCACCGGATCCAAATTGAGGATCTAATCAGCTATAAATAATAGTAATAAACGAAAAAAAGCAAGGCTGATTCGACAGTGAATGAATATAAAAATGTAATTTATCCAATATTTCAAAAAGCACGGCCTTTCTTCTTCAGGGTATTACAAATAATGACTATTGGTAAACTAGGACGTTATATGTTATCATAGCATCATATTGCGCGCTATACTCAAATTTAAATTGTAACGTCCTAGTTTACCCATAGTCATTATTTGTAATACCCTGACGAAAAAAGGCCGTGCCTTTTGAAATATTGGATAAATTACATTTTTATATTCATTCACTGTCGAATCAGCCTTGCTTTTTTTTCGTTTATTTTATGAAGTGAATTCGTATTCTAGTTATACCGCTGACCAGAGATGTCTTTGCCTGAACTAGTGGCCTGAACTGCCGCCTGAACTACGAAAGAAAGGCGAAAGAAAGACGGTAAAATGCTTAGCTAAATGAAATTGATCGTTAAAGTATGAATCAGAAAACCGTTTTATCTTCTTTGGGAGCGAATGATGGCATGTGTCGGAGAAATATATCGTAAATCCAGATTAGAAACGTTCCTGGACGAACAAAGGTTCCGACCCGACGATGGCTTGCTTCAGTGACCTTCCAGGTACTGAAAAAGGTGTTCTTTGCACTGTGATGAGTTAATGAAAGACAAACAGCATGCTCAGCCACAAGAGATGGTTTAGATATCCACATTTTGTGCAGAAAATGTTTGCTGGGCAGTCGAGAAAGAACCGACTCGTACCGACTCGTTCTTCGCAAGTTGAGAACTGCAGAAAACAGTAAAGTAAGCTTTATTTGGATTGAGGTTTTAAAAAAAAAAAACGGCTATCAACAGTAGATTTGTTCAAACATTGATAGAGTACATGCTATACTTTAAGCATGAAGGTTGATTGAGTTTTCTTAAAGGATTTCTGTCGAATGAACTTGATGTTAATTTCACCGAAGTTTACAACAAATGATTTTTGAAGGTTTTCCCTCAGTGAACCAAAGTCCAAAATTAACCCGCCCCGCAGAGATTTTTATAGATTTAGTAATTAGAGTATCTATTTAAACTAGCCACGTAGTTTGAGTTCTAGAATCGGCGTACTTTTGGAAAAATTCAAGAAAAGGTATTGCTAGTTTTACTCGTCAACTAAAATGGCTGAAACACCATCACGAGGTTTGTCCGTTAAGTTCATGTACAGTTGATGTAACAAAATGCCACATGCATAAATGTAAACTACATGTAGAATAAAGGTTTTACATCTGGCAAAAGTCTTGATTTGTAGAGTATTAGTGGGCTAGAGAAACGATGTCTTACATTTTGCACTTTTTAAAGATGTTTCTGAGGTCAAAATTGTGTTTAGTGGCACCAACAATCATCCAGTGTTACAATGACAACAAAGAAGAAACGACCTAAACAAAGGTCATTTTTGAACGTCCCCCGTGAAGACCTACCTGCATGCAAAATATGAAGGGGGGTCAAAAATTTTCATTTCCCACTTTTCTCGATTTTTACAGAGAACTGCTCTTAAAATAGCACGAACCCTTTTTTCAGTTGACGTTTTCCTTGACGTTGCCGTCGTCCTTGCTTAAGCTCTTTAATCTCCCTTTGATGGCGTTGTATTAATTAACATATTTCAGTTCCAAATGTGAGTACTACTTCATTGTGTAGAACGGCGTTTATATAATTAGTTAGTGCCGACCTTCTGTTGCTGTTTTAAGTTCCATTTCACCTCGTGTTTTTACGTGATTTAAGCGGACAATCTTTAAGTGGCCCGTATTCCAAAAAAATGCCGGTTTCTGAAGGACAAAAGTTTTGATAAACTTTGTTGACCTCAAGTTAGTTTGTCATTTATACATTTTATTTCGCAATCTGGACAATGTCATCAGTTAAATTAATCACGTACTTATAGATAGTATGTTTGGTGGTCCTTTCGAATAAGGAAAAGTTTCCGAAACATTTTATAAACCCTTAGAAACTGAAATTCAATAGAATATATTGGCTATGCTCTGACACGTTATCGTGAATTGATATCATGTTCAGTAGTGGAAAATTCATCTTCTTCCAGTAATTAGCTTGTTTTGACATTCTGTCACTTGGATGATTCCGCAATCGGGCCAGTATCATGCTGTTTCAGAAAGCTGACATCCCATGTGTTCTGTTGAAGTTTTGATTCTGGAATGATCCTTTACGTACAGTTTTAAAATTACAAAGTTTAACTAAAATACAAAATATATTAACTATATCGGCTGATACATTATCATGTTCATAGCAAAAAAATATCCTTTTACCTGCAGCGCTATTCAATGTAATGTTGAATTCATATCCAGGTTTGTAAAATTCATTAATAATTAATAAGGGTACTAACAAGTAGAAATGAGCCATTCCAATCACATGGTTACCCTGTAAATCAGATACAACTCACTAGTGAGTTGTATCTGAAATGTTAAGTAGATACAACCACTAGTGAATTGCATCTGAAATGTAAATTAGATACAACCACTAGTGAGTTGTACCTGGAATGTAAATTAGATACAACCACTAGTGTAGTGAGTTGTATCTGGAATGTAAATTAGATACAACCACTAGTGAGTTGTATCTGGTATGTAAATTAGATACAACCACTAGTGAATTGTATATGAAATGTAAATTAGATACAACCACTAGTGAGTTGTATCTGGAATGTAAATTAGATACAACCGCTAGTGTAGTGAGTTGTATCTGGAATGTAAATTAGATACAACCACTAGTGAGTTGTATCTGGTATGTAAATTAGATACAACCACTAGTGAATTGTATATGAAATGTAAATTAGAAACAACCACTAGTGAGTTGTATCTGGAGTGTAAATTAGATACAACCACTAGTGAATTGTATATGAAATGTAAATTAGAAACAACCACTAGTGAGTTGTATCTGGAACGTAAATTAGATACAACCACTAATGAATTGCATCTGAAATGTAAATTAGATACAACCACTAGTGAGTTGTATCTGGAATGTAAATTAGATACAACTCACTAGTGAGTTGTATCTGAAATGTTAAGTAGATACAACCACTAGTGAGTTGTATCTGGAATGTAAATTAGATACAACCACTAGTGAATTGTATATGAAATGTAAATTAGAAACAACCACTAGTGAGTTGTATCTGAAATGTAAATTAGATACAACCACTAGTGAGTTGTATATGAAATGTAAATTTGATACAACCACTAGTGAGTTGTATCTGGAATGTAAATTAGATACAACCACTAGTGAGTTGTATCTGAAATGTAAATTAGATACAACCACTAGTGAGTTGTATATGAAATGTAAATTAGATACAACCACTAGTGAGTTGTATCTGAAATGTAAATTAGATACAACCACTAGTGAGTTGTATATGAAATGTAAATTAGATACAACCACTAGTGAGTTGTATCTGAAATGTAAATTAGATACAACCACTAGTGAGTTGTATATGAAATGTAAATTAGATACAACCACTAGTGAGTTTTATCTGAAATGTAAATTAGATACAACCACTAGTGAGTTGTATCTGAAATGTAAATTAGATACAACCACTAGTGAGTTGTATCTGGTATGTAAATTAGATACAACCACTAGTGTAGTGAATTGTATATGAAATGTAAATTAGATACAACCACTAGTGAGTTGTATCTGGAATGTAAATTAGATACAACCACTAGTGAGTTGTATATGAAATGTAAATTAGATACAACCACTAGTGAGTTGTATCTGGAATGTAAATTAGATACAACCACTAGTGAGTTGTATATGAAATGTAAATTAGATACAACCACTAGTGAGTTGTATCTGGTATGTAAATTAGATACAACCACTAGTGAGTTGTATCTGAAATGTAAATTAGATACAACCACTAGTGAGTTGTATATGAAATGTAAATTAGATACAACCACTAGTGAGTTGTATCTGGTATGTAAATTAGATACAACCACTAGTGAGTTGTATCTGAAATGTAAATTAGATACAACCACTAGTGAGTTGTATCTGAAATGTAAATTAGAAACAACCACTAGTGAGTTGTATCTGGAATGTACATTAGATACAACCACTAGTGAGTTGTATCTGGAATGTAAATTAGATACAACCGCTAGTGAGTTGTATCTGGTATGTAAATTAGATACAACCACTAGTGAATTGTATATGAAATGTAAATTAGAAACAACCACTAGTGAGTTGTATCTGGAATGTGAATTTCACAAGTTGTTTACTACATTCGCGTCCGTGTTGTATCGACACAACACATTCACTCGGCTGCGCATCGTGATTGTATCGGCCGATACAACACTCCCGCTCATGTGGTAAACATTACTTATACAGCTCTCTGTGCTGATTTTTTAAGTTCGTTTACAGATGCATCCGCCCCTCGCGGTAATTAGTTTGTTTGTTACTTCAGTGATTGCGCACTGATCAGAAAACTCACTCCGGTGTTCTGTTTGGGTTTCGATTCTGAAGTGATACTTTACATACAGTTTTGAAAACGTCAAAGGCGTTTGCTCTCAGTTAACTAAGAATACAAAACATACACTTTTATTTATTTACACCTATATTGAAGTTATCGCCCAACCGTGGAAATAACATCCGTTGCTTAATATCTGTTATCGTGAATTGATATCATGTTCATAGAAGAAGAAAAATATTCTATAAGATCTATTCAATTTTATAGGGTATTCGTCTCCCGGTTTATAGAACTGCGTTGATCACGCCTTGTGCTGCTGCTGTGGTATTAAGTTCCTTTTACAGCTACATCCCTAACTCTTTAAAGTGCCCCTGTGATCAAATTTTTGATTTTAATTTTTTTTACATTTTCGTGTACAATTAGACTTTCTTACTCATCTTGCCAAATTTCAATTCATTACGAACTTGGTTGCGAATGGGAGAAAGTGACGTCAAAGACTCAAACATACCTCACGGGTTGAAATTATAATAACAATCAGCATAGAAAATTGCACGAAGAACAAGTCCAAAGTTTTTGTTGCTTTTCGCGTGGTTTTCAATACTTATTGTTATTATAATTTCAACCCGTGAGGTGTGTTTGAGTCTTTGACGTCACTTTCTCCCATTTGCAACCAAGCCTTGGAACAAGGTTGATTAATGGCGGCCGTAAATTCTCGGAAATAAATGTTAAAATAAAACAACTTCTGATGTTCGTAATGAATTGAAATTTGGCAAGATGAGTAAGAAAGTCTAATTGTACACGAAAATGTAAAAAAATGAAAATAAACAATTTGATCACAGGGGCACTTTAACTAAAATACAAAATACATTAACCATGCTGGCTGATAATTTTTTTAAAAGAAATAAACACACTATGGTGGACTACAACTGTATATATCACTGCGGCTTATCAGTGAAACAGGGCCAGGCTAGAATAGTGTTGCTATGTTAGCTCCTTGTACGTGATTTAAACGAAGGTACATTCAATTTAAAGACCTGTCGTGGAAGCCATAGCTTTTTACTATATTTGTTTACCGGGGCCTCGTTTAAAAAAACATATTCTTACTTGCCGTTCCTTTTGGAATCATTTCTATGTTACTGTCCAGTATCCTATTTAATAATGTTATTTTTTATTAAGACAAAGGTTTCAAAAATATTCTAGTACGTCTTTAAAAGAACCGTTATAGATTTGTGTTGCTATGGAAGTTTTTGAATATGACATGCATGCTCCCTTACTTATAGTATGTTCTATGGCCCTATTAGAGTGGAATAACACACGGGTTCATTTTTTTACGCCTGCCGCTTCAAAACCCAAACAGTATCTCGATCAGGCCGTGGTGCAAAACACGCAAATGCAAATTGAACTAAAAAATGATGTATATGTCTTCGCATTTATGATCCGCATAAAAGCGCCACTTGGAAAATTGAAAAACCTATGAATGCGATGTGAAGGTTGTAAAACACCCGGCAAAAGTTATAACAGGTATAGTGACATTAACAGTTTCGTAAATCAACATCAATCGTGCGATAAAAATGCTTAATTACGATACTGACCATTGTTTTTTATTGGTCAGATTTTATTTTGCACAGCACAAACGGACGGAAAGCGATGATGTGTAACCAAGGAAATATTTGTCCATTTTACAGTTGTGTGCTGAGTGCCCTGGCCTTTGAGTGAAAGTGAGGCTGGAGTTGACATTGTTTTGATACAAAAGTTGGAAGTGAAGACAAGACATAAACAATTTGCGATACAGCGAGGGATTTTAGGATTGCACTGAATTCTACCCAGGAGAGACAGTCTTCTTGCTGACCAGAAAAATTGACTTTAGTATCGTTTACCTTTAATGTCGAAAACCAGACTCCCAGGGCATAAACTTTCTTCTCCGCCTAAGTTATCGGTTTGTTTGAAGTGACAATAGTATTCGAATTTTTGTATGAGCCTATCCAGAGGGCTTCGGTTTTTTCGTAATTAACTTTCAAGCCAGATATCTTTGCAAATCTATCGAGTAGATATAGGGTTTATGAGAAGGAGAGTTCTGAGCCATCTAAAATCATTGTCGTATCATCTGCATATTGTGAGAGTTTGCATTCAGTGCCACTTACTTTAATACCACGGATTTCCTCATCTTTCCTAACTGCATTGCCCAGGACTTCAGCGCATAAAATAAAGAGATAAGGAGAAAGCGGGCACCCTTGTCTCACGCCACGACGTAAAGTAAAGAAATCGGAAAACCATCCATTGTTTTGAATACAACTGCCAATATTTGTATAGAAAAGTTTAATCCATGTCACCAAAGACGTTCCAAAATTAAAATGTTTTACAGTTGTGTTCTTAGTACTCTGGCCTTTGAGTGAAAGTGAGGCTGGAGTTGACATTGTTTTGATACAAACCTTCCTTCTTTTTATATGTAAATCATGTTGGTTAGCATAAGAACAACTTGATTTACAATTGAAAAGAAGAAAGGTTTCTATCAAAACAAGGTCAACTTCAGCCTCTTTCCACACAAAGGCCAGGTTACTAAGTAGATAACTGTAAATTGGTCTATTCAGGTCTGGCTCGCGCGTGTCAATATGATATCAGACCGTCGGCAGGTTATCAAGGCACGCAGAAACTTTTTTAAATGTTATTTTAAAGTGCCAAAGTTTTTTAATAAGTTCCAAACGTTTCGGGCTTTGCTTTTATTCAGTGGAAATATATTCGTTGAGAAATACGCCACGACATCTAAAAGTTTAAAATGATTGTCTCTTGCATGCGCGCGCGCGACTTTCAGAAGAAACGAAAGTCAGAATTTAGGCCGCGCGTTTGACAGGTACCAAGTTGGAAAATAAGACGCATCTCCTGCCGTTTCCTTTGCTTGTTTCCGCCGCAGAGCTTGGCGCCGCAAACCTGCACGTCATCCGCAGTGTCCATATTTTAGTGTTAATTTTAGATAGTGTCCCCAATTAGTGGTTTTAACTGCTATATTCTTTTTTTATTGACACTTGAATAAAGTTATTATTATTATTATTATTATTATTATTATTATTATTAAAACCGGGTGCACTCTTGGTAATACTCCTGAGATGTTCGCCAAACCGTTCCCTAAGAGTGCGCCCAGTTTCGCCGATGTAAATGGCAGGGCAGCGACGGCAGGCTAGGAGTTGCAGTATACAAAGCCAGATGACAGGCAGGTAAAGGACTCTCTGATGATTCTAAAAGCCCTTTCCCAGGATAATTCGCGCGCAACGGAGACTGGGCAGAAGTATCGTGAAAGTGAGGCTTTGGTAAGTACAGATCTTCCAGAGCGTGAAAACAATGGCGGAAACTGTTGAAACAGACGACTTTAAGAGATGGAAGAAGCCTGAGCTACAAAACTGGCTTCGAATTCATGGACTTAAAGTCACTGGAACAAAAGACGAGCTAGCTGTCCGAGTTGAAAATGCGAAACGAGCCGGAGTGAAGACAGTCGTCGAAAGAGATGCACGTGAGAAGGAAGAGATATCAAAACGAGCTGCTGAAAAGCTGAGTACACCGACAGAGATTCTCCATGATCCAAAGAATCTAAAATCGTGGACTAAAGACTTGTCAAGACTTCCTCGTCTAACAAGTAAAGACATAACGAATTATCTCGTGTTTGGAAGTTGTAAGTTTTACAAGAACGAGGACATACACTGTTTCAAGCAACTAAAAGCCTACAAATTTTTCAAAGATGGCCACGTTCAAGACATCGAGCTTGCGTTCATCAACGATAGAAGCAATTACTGTTTTGTCCGGGCCAAAGTATTACCATCAATGAAGAGTGATCGAGTGTACAAAACCTGGGTATCTATGGTCAAAGACACTGCGAATGTATTTTCAGCCGATTGTAATTGTATAGCTGGGTAAGTTACAAAGTATTAAACTATGTAAGAAACTTTATTTACTAGTGTCAAATGCCCTCAGAGCGATAAGCACTAATTTGGGACACCAAATAGCACCATCAGATTGATAAAATCATACGATCTTTCATTTAAAAATCCTAGTTTTATATAAAAATAATAAATTATCTACCTGATTTAAGAATCCAAAAAAAAATAATTAAAAATTACTACCTTAAGCTTAGTTAAAACTGTCATGCTTTTTGTAGCTCTTCAATATATGTTGCATAAACTGCAACAACCTTCCATTCACAGTACTCTAATTGACTTTAATTTATCCCTTTTTTTTCTTCGTGTATGGTTAAAAAAAGTGTTTGTTAAAGGTTCTTATCTGGCTGTTCGTTTTAGGGAACTTGGCTAGTTCTATGTTTGTTAAAAAATGTTTTTTTTTTTCTCCACTGTAGGCAAGGAGAAGCTTGTAATCATATTGCGGGATTACTGTTTGCAATTGAAGACTATGTAAAAGGCACAAATGATGGGGAGGTGTCATGTACATCACTGCCATGTGAATGGAACAAACCTCGAAAGAGAAAGCTCAGCCCCGAGTGAATAAGCAATTTGCAACCAGTGAAACATCAGTATGGCAAAAAGCCCAGGTTATCAGCTGTGCCTAAACCAGGGCTGTACAAGGCAGGTGCTCCTGTCAGTAACTCTTTTCTCCCCAATTTTCTGGATAACTTACAGTCAGTGAATCCTGACTGTGCAATTTTTACAGTTATAGAAAGGCAAAATGTTGTTTCATATGATAGTGACATTTCAAGTGATGATAACATAAGGGCACATGAAGAAGTAGAAACATCAGAATTTGATGTTGAGGAATTTGCCAAACACTATGAAGTGCAAAAATTTCCTCCTAGAAAATCAAATGTAGAGTTATTAAGTGATAGCCTTAGTTATGCTTCAGATGAATTTCAAGAAAAAAGAAATAATTACTTTTCATCACTGGGCATGTCAAAGTTTGAGGCAGAGCTGATTGAAATCAGTACTCGAGGGCAAAGTGACAATCCTAAATGGTTGCAAGCCAGGAAAGGGAGAATAACAGCATCGCTGTTTGGTCGAATCTGTAAGATGAGGCCAACAACAGCTCCAGATAATATTGTTAGAGAAATAATGGGTTACAAACAAGAGTCTCATGGGTATCAGTCTTTCCCCTCAAAAGCTGCACCTCTACAGTGGGGATCTGAGCACGAATCAGTAGCCAAAAAAAGATACATTAAATTCATGAAGAAAAAGGGACACAAGAGACTCGCTGTCATGGAAAGGGGCCTTGTAATTCAGTCAGATTTCCCCTATCTTGGTGCAAGCCCCGACGGGTTTGTATACTTCCCTGGTTGTAGAGAATATAAACGATTACTTGAAATTAAGTGTCCTTATAAATGGCGTTTGCTAACTCCAAGAGCTGCAGCTCATGACAAAAAGTTTTTTTGTTACATCAACTCAAACGGAAAGGTAAAACTCAAGAAAACATCAATTTACTACTTCCAAATTCAGGGTCTAATGGCTCTTTGCAAACTAAGGGTATGTGACTTTGTGATATGGACACTCAAAGGTTTATTTGTAATACGAGTTAAGGTAAACAAAACATTCTGGAAGGAGCAGATACTTCCTAAACTTAAGACATTTTTTTAAGGAGGCCATTGTGTCAGAGGTTCTGACTGAGAGGGTCAGAAGGGGGATTCCCCTAAACAAGTAATTTTTTTATTCCTCCTATATCGCAGCCTTTTGCCAAATTTGCCATATATTGCTACCTGATTGTTATTGTTACCAATAAACTGTGAAACAAACTTGATGATCACATCGATAATTTTATTGTTGACAATATTTTCAAAACTTTGATATCAAATCTCTTGCTTTGAACTCCTAAATTAAGACTTATTTAACTAAAGGAGGCTCGAGATTAGTTAAAGCAGTACAGATAAGTACGATATTATTTGCATTGCTCCATTCTGTAGCAGGGATAATCCCCTGTACAATCCTAAAATTCTTAATTTGCTCCATTTTCCTTTCAACGTGGATTCGCAAAGCTGCAATGCGCCTTGTTTGTTCAACCTCTTTTCTTGTCAGCTGACGGTTAGAATTTCTTTTTGGAGGCATATTAAGGGTAACTCCCAATGGCTTAAGTAAATCAGCAATGTCAAATCCCTTATCAGCCATAACACTGTCTCCACGCTCTAGCAGATTAAGCAGTCCTGATTCTTTTACAATATGTTTGTCAGAAGCATTTCCACCCCATAACTAGCTTGCGAAAGAAATGTGACAGCTCCAGAGGGGCTGATACCCACAAGAACCTTAAAAGTATTGTTAGATTTGTAGGTGGAGTACGTAATAGATTGATTTACTAAAGATGATGGAGTTTCGATGAAAAATTCAGTGCAATCTATAATCACTCGAGTGAAAGGGAATTTTTTGAAACATTGTGGCATTCTCGTTGCAATTACATCCCGGCTAGGCCATGGAATTAAATGTCTCAGATGATCAGCGAGAACAGTATACCAAGTAATTAAGGTTCAGGACACCGTACTTGTTGAGACACAAAAGCGATCTGCTAAGTCCCGTTCAAGACGTCCCAGCCTGAGTCTCATCATCACCATTAAGAATTCATCAATCAGTCTCATTTTTCTCTTAGGTCCAGGTTTTCGTCTTCCTTCATTTGCAAGATACGATTTTTCTTTTAAAGAATCGTTCCCTTGCTAGTAGTTCAATTTAACAGCTACTTTGGCAATGCTATTAAATAACAGCATAAAAGTTCCAAAATTGACAATTCCCGTGTAAAATTTGGTCTTTTCATTGTTACCTTCAAGATTTTCTGCTGTCAACGGAGGAAGGTTTACTTGCACCCCAACGTCACATGTTGCTACCTCAGTTTGGATATTTTTATCCTCTGTACTTGAGCAAAACTGGGTACTGGTATCAGTTCGACTTTCTTTAACAATGGCTGCAGATATGCTTCCCGGGCAGCAGCACGACGGCAAATAATCGTGAAAACTATCCTCAAATTTCGTGGAGTTGTAAATAGTAAGCTTCTTAACAACTCCGCTGCCGTCAGATTGTTTTTCAAGACATATACGTTTTCTTGCATTTAGCCCAGTTTTCGATGGCAAGCCCATGGACCTGTCAGGCAGTGGCCGTTTCGGGGTTGGAGATTTTGGTAGTGGCTTTGATGGAAACAATGTCGGGACTTTGCACCAAGGTTTCGGCCCATCAGTTCCTTTAAAGTGAAGGCTGCATACTCGTGTTCCGGCTTTTGGCTTTAAGTTTTTGCGAACAGTTCGTAACTTCCTAATCCATTGCCGTCTTAATTTTAAGTCGAGAGGCACCCTGTGTAATGTCACTGGCTTTCCATTTACAACTTTCCCTTTCCAACTGTGACATAATGGCACACAACAATACAGAGTACCTCGAGGAACCCGGACTTTTGATGGCGACGCTGCCCGCGTCGCCGGCGTTGTCGGCGTACAACTTAAATTTAGATTTACTCCGGCTCGTTTCGCATTTTCAACTCGGACGACTAGCTCGTCTTTTGTTCCAGTGACTTTAAGTCCATGAATTCGAAGCCAGTTTTGTAGCTCAGGCTTCTTCCATCTCGTCCAAGTCGTCTGTTTCAACAGTTTCCGCCATTGTTTTCACGCTCTGGAAGATCTGTACTTACCAAAGCCTCACTTTCACGATACTTCTGCCCAGTCTCCGTTGCGCGCGAATTATCCTGGGAAAGGTATGGGCCGCCGTTACCGCCAAAAATACAAACATTGCAAACGACATAGAATAAACATAAATGGTTCAATGGTCTTTTGTAAGTTGGTATAGATGATCTAGAAATGATGTAGTTAAAATGTAGTTGGACAGGTTGTCTTTGGTGGAATGGAATACTCAACCAATAAATGGTTTAGACAGTTTACAAACCGTATAGTCGTCGTTGTTGAAACGGTACAATATAGACACAAATGATCAAGTCTAAATGTAAATAGTTCAGCTTCCGTTTGTAAAACCACACAGACTAAGTAGAATTGGTGAAAGTAAATGAAAACTGGTCTAGTGTCCAATGTTAAAACGACAAAGTGAAGTCTCAAATGGTTCAGCGTAATGTAAAATGATTTAGTACAATACCAAACGGTCTAACGTAGTGTGAAATGGTTTATCCTACCGACAAATGGTTAATCGCAATTTGAAATGGTTTAACGTAACATCAAATGGTTTAGCGTAATGTGAAATTATTTGGTACAATACCAAACGGTCTTACGTAGTGTGAAATGGTTTAACCTACCGACAAATGGTTAATCGTGATTTGAAATGGTTTAACATAACATCAAATGGTTTAGCGTAATGTGAAATTGTTCAGCGTAATGTGCAATAGTTCAGCGTAATGCCAAATGGTTTAGCGTGACAACAAATGGTTTTGCGTAATGTCAAATGGTTTAGCGTGACACCAAATGGTTTAGCGTAATGTGAAATGGTTTGGTGTTACATCAAATGATTCGCGCCGAGACCGCCAAAAATACAAACATGAAATGGAATAGTCTGCAGTGAAATGGAGCAGCTTGAAGTGAAATGATCTAATCTATGTGGGGTATGACGTCAACTAGTCTGGAATTTGGCGCGAAAATACTCACGTGCTTTGTGCAGTACACACGGCGAACTCGCACACGACGAACTACAAGCTTCACGGCCTTCACTTCGTCTTCTATCGTCAGCTTTATAAAAACGCAGTGGCTATTCGTACGGTTTGTAAACTGTCTAAATCATTTATTGGTTGAGTATTTCATTCCACCAAAGACAACCTGTCCAACTACATTTTAACTATATTACTTCTAGATCATCTTTACCAACTTACAAAACACCATTGAAGCATTCATGTTTATTCTAAGTCGTTTGCAATGTTTGTATTTTTGGCGGTAACGGCCGCCCATAGAAAGGGCTATTGTTATTGGACACATCTTGAAAATATTGTCAGGAATGGTCATGGTGATCTCGATATATTCCTAAATGACTGTTACCCTGCAACCTTACTTATTAAGGCTGGTTTTCACTAGCGCATAAGCATAATTAGCACAAGCCAACATACGGAGACTCAGCAACATTTTGATCATTAGTGCCTATTGTTCTGTTTTGTTCAAACAATTGGAACTAATGAATAACATGTTACTGAGTCTGCTTATGTTGGCTTGTGCTTATGCTTATGCGCTAGTGAAAACCAGCCTTTAGCGAGCGTCCCTTTTACCAAATCAAACGAAATCACACTCTGGGGCCGTATTCACGAAATTCTACCTAAGATATATCTTAAGATATAACTTAAGAGAAAATTTAGGAGCTTCCTAAGATATGTCCTAAGTGCTATTCACGAACGATATCTTATGACCATCCTAAGGTAATTGTAACTTAGCAGTCTCCTAAGTTTAATGGTCGCGGGCAGTTATCGATTAGTAAAAGTAAACCAATCAGAGACAGTTTATATGGCGCGATCTTATGAATAATAAGTTATGAAAATTACATGAATGAATATTTTGTATTGTGTAAATTGTTGTTGTAATCACAATGACGATACAATAATCTTTATTTCATCTCGAATTTAAGATAGCAAAACCGTGATAATATCTTCGTTCATGGTCAGTAGCGAGAGCAACAATCAAATCCATCATCATTTTGATAGGGTCTACTTCGATATTTCTTGTACAAGGGCTTATTTTCACGAAAAACGGAAATATAACTCTGCAAAGCGAAAGAAATGTGGAACCCGTTAATGACACGAAGGCCTATATGAAACTAACCGTGTTGTTTGACATCACTAATGCTTTAAAATGTTTATCTAATCGGTAACTATTGTGATACACAATAATCACGCTGAAAATCGACGTAAAACTCGTTAACAATCGAATTTAGCCTCCGTCAAGACATGTTTTAATAAGTTAGGAGATCAATTTTGACCTCCTAAGTTTAGGAGAAAAATTAAGACATATCTTAAGTTAGGAGATCTTCGTGAATACCAGTTATCTCCTAAGTTATATCTTAGGAGGCTCTTTGGACTTAGGATGCTTACGTGAATACGGCCCCTGGATTTTACATCATTAACCACCTAACTTTATCCCTGAACGTAAACTCTTTTTCGCACGCAATTAGTGATAATTACGCCAAATGCAAAAAAATACCCTTTCGTATTATGTCATTTCAAAACACCCAAACTTCAAGAAATGAAAAACTGTTTTTTTTTTTCAACGATCTATTGGAAAGATCAACTACTGCCAATTTCCATGGCACTTAAAACTCAAAACAACAGTTATAAACGATTGAACCACTCAGACAATCAGTTGCAAAATAGTTGGAACAGTCTCCCAAATAGCGGGTTTTCCTTAAAAAAAGGATAAGAATTTGAAAAATAAACAAAGCGTACAAAATACTAAGGTAATTATTCAGAGCATTGTGTTTCTTGTATGTACAAAGCATGTTTTATGAAAATAACAACGCAGTCAGTCACGCACTGGTGTTGAAGCGACTTGCAGTCATGTAACACGTTATCACTCGTGGCGCAGCGCATGATTTCACAATGGGAAGATCTTTTCGATGAAACCTACAAATTTAGATAAAGAAAGTAAAGCACTATCAAACCATGGAAATTCTTTTTTTTTTACTTCATATGCACTTTAAGGTCAGTTTAGAGTTCCTTCTTTGGTAAAAGATATTGGTACGTGGATCTGCAACACAAGGGAAGTAGTCATAACATGTACAATCTAAGAGGACCCACCTTGTGTAGGGTAGGAAAAGGTCCGATGGTTGTTTCATATTCACGACTTGCCGGCTCGCATGGAGCCTTTGATTTTTTTTCGTTTCTTTTCTTTCGTCGGACTGGACATTATGAAAGTGACGTTGTACTGTTTTTTTTTTTTTTTGAGTTCGTTAAAAATCCTTACGACTAATTTAAAAAAAAATATCGAACCGTGTCAGTGTGAAAACGTAAGCTTACGGCAATATTGCGTTACGCGTTTTGGCTCTTAGAACCTCTTACGAGCCTTTGATTAGACATAATTTTAAGCATATGTTTCTCCGTAAAAGCACTCAAAACACTCGGAAATCAACGCTGCGATGAGTTTAAGGCGCCACGAGTTCAAGCTGTGTAGGGCTTCTTGTTTTTTCATAAAACTATTCAAGCTCGAAAGAATGTATTTTATTCTACATATCAACATCTAAAACAGTTAACGGAAATAGAAACTTCACTTAATAAAATTCCGCTAAAGAAAAATGATCCTTCTATTTTACATAAGGTCGATTTACCAACGGTGTACATGATTTGCACGGTCTACATTCGGTAATTAAAATAAAGATATATATGTATCTTTATTTATTTCTCTGTAGACCGTGTAGACCGTGTGACCTGGTATTCAGTTGCACTAAGCACATACTGGGGAAAATTGGGAGATAAGTTAATTCACTGCAAAACGTTTGCATTGGTACCATTGAAAGAACAAATAACAGCCTCAGCAAGAGATCTTCGTGTTGGTAACTTTTCCAAATTCGCTCGACTGTACGTCACTAAATACACCTGCCTTACAGCTGACTCATTTAAGTTGCTAACAGGAGATTCATTTCTTTAATTTTGGCACTGCTATGACTTTCGTTTCCATCACACACATTCACCATTGCTAGACGAGGAGTCAGTTCCATATGAAAAATAGACAACTTAAGGCCTATTTACACTACACAACATTTTCGGCACTGCTCGGCTAAAAGTGGTACGGGTACCAAAAAATGTAGCCCGGCTCGGGTAAAATTTTAAAGTTTAAATGACCTTGCTGTACCAAATTTCACCCGTGCCGGACCAAAATTTCACCCGTGCTCGGACCTTCTGAAAATGTAGTCTGAGTACGGGTAAAATTGGTACAGGTATCAGAAATAGCAGCCCGGCTCGGATAAGATGCGTAGTGTAAACGGTTATCCAGCCGAGCCAGCTAGTTATTTTTTTTCCTGACGAGCCGTTTATCTCTTTAGTTTATTTGACTGAGACTGAAAGCAAAAAGCGAAAATCGCCACAGAAGTCTCGCCTTTTTATCTCGTTAATGCGCATGCGCAAAACGAGATATAGGTATCATGTACATAATCGAACGGCTCTTAAAGCCATCTCGTTAATGCGTTAGAACGTGAGGTTAGAAAAGAAGAATCTTGATAGTGAATATGGTAAAGATGGCGTTGTAGAATCAGACATTACGTAGAAAATGCGAGGCGCAGTAGTCAACTGGATATGGTTCTTGGCAGGATAGAGAAGATTGAGAGAAAGTTTGAAAATTCGTGTTGGTGCAAGTCAATAAAAGTTATGAGTAACAAAGAATCACGAGTGTGAATGTAAATAATTTTGATCTTAGTGAAGTGAAAGTGAAAGACTTTTTCCGCCTTTCTAGCTAATTGACGATCAAAAAGGGTTGTTGGGTCAATTTGCACAATGCATTTTCAGTTATTCATTGTCTATTTTCTGTTGGTATATTTGACAATAGAAAAAAAATTTCTAAATCAAATACAATAGGTTTCCGCAATTTCAAAACAATTAAAAGCCCACAAACCTATCAAATGATCGATAATACGTCACGTGCAGTGACTTTATATCTGATAAAAACAGTCCTATAAATTAGTATGTGGTGTTTTATTAGATATAAAGTTACTGCAGGTGACGTATTAATATTAATTATCAAAATATCAATTGACACAACAAATGGTGACTGAATCTTTAATATTCTTTCAAGTAAGGCCCGGTTCAAACCTTGAACTTTACATGTGCCGAATCTAATGGAAGGAGACCGTAACAACATATCTTTTCTCTAGAGCTGCCTGTCCCCATGCCAGGACAATTTGGGCTATGTTTAGCAGACATCGCGCCATCAGACATTTCTTTTTCAACTCTCCAGCAGTATTCGAAAATAGAACAAAAGTCAAAATTTATGGTATTTTGCTGTTCCTACTCTTGAATAATGAAACGGAAAGTTTTTTAGTTAGCTAAAGTATTGAGTCTGCTTTTTTATATATTTTGACGTGAAAAATGGCGGGAAAATGGGGTATATACTCCATGGAGGTTTTTAATTATATGCACACAAAACTATCCGGCACTTATTTAGGGTTAAAAACTCATTTTAAAATGGTTAGCTTTTATTTACTGTTATGGGTAGTGATATCCATAACAGTAAATAAAAGCTAACCATTTCAAAATGAGTTTTTAACCCTAAATAAGTGCCGGATAGTTTTGTGTGCATATAATTAAAAACCTCCATGGAGTATATACCAAAAATGGTGATCGCGCGGTCATTTTTCGGTCACGTCTGCTATGGGCGCACTTATATAGAAAATATTGGGTCTGGAGCGGGTAAACAGGGCACCACTCCTGGCGGTCACTTTTTTAGTTTCCCTTAGATCGAAACCCGCGGGGGGTACTCGGCAAAATTTTGGGCGGGGATGTGCCGCTGGGAATCTGAGACTCTTAAACTATACTAGACCATTTTAGCTGAATTTTGCAACCCTATTCTAGACTAAACACCGAAAAACCCTACCCTATCCTAGACCTATTCCAGACTCGCTATTTTCCAGAAACTCGTTCACAATCATAGTCTAAGATGCAAGGGGTCAGTAAAAATGCCGTAAACGGCCCGCCGTACCGATTTATAAATGCCATTTGCCAGTAAAACCTTGTCTAGACTAAATTCTTTACGCAACTGGTCAGTTTCGCGGAAAATGATACCCTATTCTAGACCAAAAACCTTCTGATTACTATACCCTATCCCAGACTAAACTGCCTGAAAACCATACCCTTCACAGCGGCACATACCTATATAGCTCATATATGGGAGTAACCCCCCCCCCCCCCCCCCCCCCCCGGGATCGAAATGAGGTTGTTCATGACAGGCCTACACCGACTCCGCTATGTGGCTTTGCGGTTGCGATGAATTTATATTAGCTTTCAAAGTTTGGCTGTTATGAGTATGTCGTTAAGTGATTTACGTCTTGTATGATATGATAAGCGGCGTTTTGTCAATAGTTTTCAGGAATGGTTGGTTTTGAACGAAACTCCATTTTTCATCAGTATTTGTTTTAGGTTTTTCAGTCGTGGGTGAAATGTCGTGACGAAAGGCATTATTATCTCGTGAGTTTTTTTCGTTTTGTTTTTTAATGCCAATTGCGTTCCGGCAAAAGTGAAATTCAGAATACCAGTGCATTTAGGAGGGTGCTAATGGGGTTAACTGATAAATGAAAAGTTAACAGTTAAGTGACATTCTATTAATTATACTAAATTAACGATTGTTGTTGTTAATAAAAGCAACATAGTTTTTCCTAACAGCAAAGCTATTTTGTGACATTTACCTGTCTCGCTGCGTGACCAGATGACATATTAACCGATATTATATGCGAAAGGTACCAGGGTCGTAGAGCGTTGACCTTGATCTCCTTTATGGCGTCGAGTGGCGTGGTCAAAGTTATTCCGAGTTTTTGTCGAGATGATGACAAAGGATCGGCATTCGAACGACACATAGGTCGCATACCGTTTGACATGACAAAGCACAATTCAATGGACATAGCTTGTAAACATTTGATCGAACAATAAGCGGAAAGTTTGGACTCGGTGCGTTTGATTTAAAGTTGTTCCGATTAGAGAAGATCGACGGGAAAGCTGTTACAAAGGCTCAGTTGGAAATGGAGCTACCTTTTCTAATGGGAAATGCGACAAGTGAGATACATATCATGCTGTGTATTTTGTTTCGTCTTTTTGTTTAGAATTTTGTCCAGCACGCGAACGCGGGTTGACCCCGGGGTTGACCACACGAGCCCTTTTCAGTGTTAGATTAAATGAGTAAGATTTCTGATTACAGTAAAACCTGTATTAAGCAGACTCCAAAGAAAGTGGACACACCGTATTTTATTGGACACAAGCATCGGTGAGTTTCGATTTTTTCCTTCCCATACTCTCTGTGTACAATCCTGTATCAAACAGACATCTTAACGATCCTTATTACGGTTTTGGAAGCTATCTTGACAGGTAAGAAATTATGGTTTTTGTCTCAGTTTAGCATGCTCGATATGTATTGTATGACCCTTTGATGATCTTTGGGATATAAATCTCTTAACCCTATCCAGACCGGGGGGCCCGTGCGAAATGATTTCCGAGAATTCTCGAGAAAAGCAACATTCAAGGAATTCTCAGGATTTCTAAAGAAATCTTGGTACATTTTGGTGCGACCGAAATTTCCCGGAAATTCTTGGGAAATTTCGAGATCACCTCCAGCAGGATTTAACACCTCGGTTATTGCCGAGAATTCTCGGGATTTGGCTGAAATGTGTGAAAACCAAAAATAAGCTTGCTCAAAAGAAGGGGTTCTCAGGATTTCTCGGGAAATCCCAGGAATAACTTGAGACGCTATTCACTATTTACTGAAAATACGTTTGAATTTGACTTCAGTCTACAGGAGTGATTGTCATACATGTATAAGCTTACTTTTACAACGAAAGTATGGAGGCCGAAGTTAATCATCAACCTCACATGTTGCCCATTGTCGGCTTGTGGGCCGGGACTTGAATACAATAACACAAGGCGATATCGTACGGCAAGATACATTTGATGTTCGCTTTTTTTGGCTCATCCACTCATTCCACACTCATTATCCCGACACAATCATTTTTTGAAATAGTATTGACGCCGTAACGAAATGAAACCTTGGCCGGTATAAAAGGTAATTCCTCGATTATAATGACATCTTCGTACGCGTTTGTAGATCGAAGCTTATGCATAACATAACAATATGTTGTTATTATTCAGCGAGATGCAAATAGCTTAGTGGCCCCAGCTTATGTTGTATTCTATATTTTGCCGTATAAAACGTGTGTTTAGAGTAGGAAGGCAATGCGATCGCATGTCAGAGCACACATTTGTAAACAAGCAATTTATGTAGCGTCCCGCAAAGTAAATATTAAGCTTAAAAAATACATGAAAGATTACTCACAATTGCGTCTCTTCTTAAGATTAAATTGACATATTAAAGTCATACCTTATACGTGTTTTATGAGGGACCTCTCATCATGGAATCCTGCACTTTTTCACTCGAAAAGACCCAATAATTCAAGTAAATAATCCGGCTTCTGATCTTTATAGATTCGCGCGCGCGGTGACCTCATTCCCAGTGTCCTCTCTACTTAGCTTCATATATCACGTGAGCACAAACAAAGGCCGTTTGAATTTGTGGCGGCCATCTTTGGTGTATCAAACAACCGTTTACGTACATGTACTTTTTACAGTGTTTTTGGACGCTGTTTAATCCAAGAATGAGCTATTTCTTAGCAGTTGAGATTAATATGTGAGACGACGGTCGACATCAGGACGCTAAAATGTGAGTACAAACTTAACTTTATACTTTGTAATCTTTTCAGTCAGTACGAAGCTTTCATAAGCTTTATACAATGTAAGCTTAAATTGGGTTGTATAAGCTTAAGTTACTGAGCTTTGGCTTTATACAATGTACGCTAAGAAGAGTGTAGGATAATTTCTTTATAGCAGTGAATGGTTTAATATTTTATCGAGCGCATTTTAGTTTGGTGGGGTAAAACAGTATTCGTCCAACTGCCAAATTCAAAATATTTGAACCTCGATCGACCGGTTAACAATTCGGTCAGCCTGGTTCTCGATAAAACGAGACTGTATTCATATATTCGTTAATCGTTCGATTGTTCTCAAGCTTACTTCATGATGTTAGATCATTTTAGTTTTGCTTTTTTTATAGTTGTGTCATATCCACTGTAAGATGTGGATTTAGTTAATTTAGAGTTTTAAATAAGCTTAATGGTCTCTGTGTATGTACATGTAGTAGGGACATGTTTTGTTGGACCATTGATTTGTCAGATTTAAAAGGGGCTACTGTATTTCGCCAGTCTTTATTGTCATAATTATTGAATAACCGAATGGCATACATGTATTTTAATTCAGGAATGGAAACCTAAAAATAATGGCCAGGTTTGATTCAAAATTAAATTAATCTACAAGTACACTGGAACTATACACCAGGCTCCGGTTTGTTCAAAAGGTGGATAGCGCTATCCACCGGATAAATCACTATCCAATGGATAAGTATTACAGCGGTTACCATTAAGGTGGCTCCATATAGTGTTTTGGCGCGCAAGGCATGGGTACGAAAATGGCCCGAGCGCGTGTTAGTTTATTTTGATGATGTCCAAAAATAAAGAGGTTTTTACGATAGCTAAAACGTTAATTGTGCACGTTCCACACGGTAAATTTTCATAAAAGTTGGCAAATTGGTAGGATTTTCTTGGTTCGTGATCACAGAGAAAAGACAACAATTTTTGTACAATGTACATACACAAAACACAATAAACGTTAAAAACGAAGTGAGTAAATTGCTGAAAATTATGTAGCGATTGTTTTATGGCTTTGTCGTATGAGACTTACTGAATGTTTATACTGTTTTGCCAAAAATCGCTAATATTTACTGTGTAAAAACCGAGAAAAGGTGTCGAGAGGTTTGCTAGCCTTGAACAACAAGCTCCAAAAATCAATCAGTGGTTGCCATAGTAATGAGACAAGATTGCCAAATTAGACTTCTTCGTAAAGGAGAAAGCCTAAGCTACATGTATGTGTATACTATGCCTAGTATTGCGAAACAGAACTCTAGAAAGACAGCAATAAGGTCATGTATATTTTATTTGGAAGACTGGCCAATAGCGATATGGAGCCACCTTAACACGCGACCCACTGCCCTCAAAACAGTCGGATAAAGTTGAGTTTTAGTGGACGTCAATCAAAGAAAAGCTGTTAAAATTATTTTAGACTCTGACAGGATTTCAAGCAAACAGAGCTAAAAAAATCAACAATTTTACCCGCTGAGAGAAGGTAAAACTAAAATCAAACTCGATTTCCAAGCCAGAAATCAAAAAGAAAACCTGCTGTTTGTACATGTAGGAACTGTATTTTTAGAATAAAACTTTTAAATTTCACTGTAACTCAGTGATGCATGATGAATTGTAGGCGGATCACAACTCATGAAGCCGTGGCTACATGAAGCGCCAGTTTTTACTGTATATCATGTTGAATGAAATCTTCTCTGTAAAACTATAATTGACTTTAAAATTGGTTTTAAAATGTTTACTGCAGTCGAACCTCCGATTGCGACCACCTCTCGTAAGCGACCACCTCTCCTCAGCGACCAGCTTTCCAAAATACCAAAAGTTTCCAAGTCAAATCACTATATTTGGAACCTCTTGTAAGCGACCACCTCTCGTAAGCGACCGTGACCACTTTTAGAGCTAAAAGTTTTAAATTTTCTTTTGTTTTAAACCTCCCGTAAGCGACCACTCGACAGATAATAGAGCGGAAATTGGATAATGAGGTGTTGTAACATTATCGCTTTCCTCAAGACAAGTCTTGTTTTTCTTGTTCAAAACCTATGCCAAACTCAAATTCTTCTACAAATGGTAGGAGGGTTTAGTTTCCGAGCTGTAAACGATGTTTTTGACTGTTCGGCCTCAATTTGGACCATTGGAAAATGGCATTTGTAGCCTGAAAAAGGGTCTTTTTGGTGGAAATTTGGGTGTTAAAGGGTTAATGTACAGTTTTTTACGCTTGTTAACATGTAAATCACCAGTAATATAAAAGGGCTGTCAAATTTAAAGCTAGCAATCTAATCCTTATTAGTTCATGTTCAGTTCCCCTTAACGTTTAGACGACATTTAAGATTCAATTTGTAACTATCGTGAGACTTGTTCCATTCGCCTTATTAGGTAGTTTATCAGAAGCGAACCATGAAACTCTGAATAAATAATTATTTTGGAAAGCTTAAATATTAATTTTTTGTGACTACTAAAAGTTATTACCGTACATGGGGTTAGATGGGCATTGGCACATCGGGTAAGTCTCTGCAGTTACCATATGCTAATAAGGCAAAATTTTGACCCAATATGGTCTGAACTCTCGTAAGCGACCACCTAGGCTTGACATTTTGGGTGGTCGCTTACAGGAGGTTTGACTGTATTTCTTTTTGGTAAAATTGTTTGGAATCCAGTCGGAATTTTAATTGTTAATGGTAACCGCTGTAACAAAATCTTTTGGTTATCCGCTGGACAGAGATTTATCCGGTGGATAGCGCTATCCACCTTTTGAACAACTGGGGCCAGGATGGATATAGATTGCAATTTGAAAACATTGGGCGCTTTCCATTCAACCAAAAATTCCGGAAATTCCGGGTTGGGAAGCGAATGGAACGTAAATTTCCCGGAATAAAATTCCGGAATTTTAGGACAACCTCGCGAGGTTGTCCTAAAATTCCGGAAAATCGGAACAACCGGAATATACCGTTCCATTCGACCATTCCTGCTCGGCCCAGTTTCTCCGAGCCGGAATCAAGATGGCGTCTCAATATCAGTGCACGGCGTGTTTGTTTTTCACCGAAAGCTTACAGCTCTTACTCGAGCATGATTGCTCACGTAACATAGCTAGTACAACAGCAGAAAATATGGCCACAACTAGGACTGGTAAGTAGCACAGAAATGCTTATAAGCTTATGTATTAAACGAATGTAATAAGTCACGAGAAAGTAGTCGCCGACTTGATTTTTAAAAATATTCCTTCGCATGATTAACAGCTAGCTGCACTGAAAAAAAATAATATCATCGTTCTCGCTTAAAATATCGTTCGTTTTAACTTCAGAGTCGTCGAACAACTCCAAAGCAAGTAAAAAAGGGCAACGAGTCCGCCATTTGTCAGATTTGTTTTGACTGTTTTGCTTTGGTTTATTTTGTATTTTCGCGCGAAACTTGAAACGTGATGGTCTGGAACAACCGACCGGAAAATACTGTTCCATTCGCCACACGGAATACCCGGAATTTGAAACCGGAATTTTTGGTCGAATGGAAAGCGCCCATTGGCTCCATGTGTTTTGGAAAATTTGCTAAAAACTGATCATGGCTTGACCTTAAAGAATTCAATTGATACATGTACATGTACATGTATGTTGTTCTAAGAGCATTTTGTGTCCAGGTCCCGGTTGTTCAAAAGGTGGATAGAGCTACCTGTATCCAGCGAATAAATCTCTATCCAGCAGATAACGCAATTGGTTTTGTACACGCTTATCCGCTGGATAGCGCTATCCACCTTTTGAACAACCGGGACCAGATAAATTTCTCAGTTTTATTATTAGCACAGTCTGAGTCAAAAGCAAAAACTACCTGGACATGGCCCCTTTAAAAGCAAGTAAAAACATTTTATATCTTGTCTGATTATTTATTTGACAAATGATTATTATAATATACAGCTGTACATGTACATTTACA
This sequence comes from Dendrophyllia cribrosa, assembly GCA_024195265.1. Taxonomy (NCBI): domain Eukaryota; kingdom Metazoa; phylum Cnidaria; class Anthozoa; order Scleractinia; family Dendrophylliidae; genus Dendrophyllia; species Dendrophyllia cribrosa. The sequence goes on from JAJLRJ010000006.1 coordinate 25,565,043, forward strand.
GCTGTACAGTCTGTATGTATGTGCCTGGTCAGTCTTTCTCCTTGAACAAAAAGATTATGCGTGTGATATATAAGACAATCCCAAAGGAGAATGATCTTTTTTTGCATGTTCTTATATTATTACAGTGTATGTACATGTAGCTGTTGTGGGTGTATTGTGTGGTACTGACACTAAAGTGACTGCATGTCCCAAATTGAAACTGATTTACTGATTTTATGAATGGAGACACCATGGTTAAATAGAAATTACAGTCTGTAAATGTACACCAAAGCATAAATCTATCTGGGCACAAACTTCAATGGTGCATGAAGCAGGCTGATTTTTAAGGCATTTCAAAGAACATGTGGGATGAATAGTACCAGTAATCTTTCAACATGTGGCACAAACTGTCAGTAATACATGTGCATGTATGTACAGTACCAATTTTATTTACATCAGTGGGTTTAAAAAGCTTAAAGGTTATGCAGTAGGGCTGAATGACGAAACGTTTCAGTGTCATATCATCAGAAAGCAAAACTACATGTATTTTCTCCATTTATTCATTAAAATCCATACTGTAAAATCCTGGTTATACAGTAATATCACCCACTTGCATGTTGGGATCAATTGTACCATGGATAGTGTCGGTGTGATGTTGACCGATGGTCAGTCGACATGTCCGCCGACATGTCGGTGTCAAGTCTCGGTGGAATATCAGTCAAGTGTCGGTAGTCTATCGGTCTAGTGTCGGTATATACAGTGTAGTCCATCGGCCAAATATCAGTAGTCTATCGGTGAAATATCGGTCACGATATCGGTCGAACATTGGTTGTGTATTGTTCAAGTGTCGGTATTGCAAAAAAGACAGACAAAACTTATCAAAGTCACTATGCTACTCTTGAAAATTTGGCCTTCCTCAACAAACTTGCACGACATGCAAATGACCCATAACTATTTTTGTGACGAAACCTTTTCGCTGCTTGCGTATAGTATAGTTAGTGTAATATAAAACTGCTACAAAAATTTCATGCTACAGCTGTACATGGTACAGTGTAGTCCTTTAGATGTTAAATTAGGTCATACAGCTGTACATGTATATCGTAACTCTGTCGCGTTATTATACATGTAAATTAATTATAGCCTTTTACATTGTATTTTATTTTAACCTATATGAACATTTTCTTTAATAATAAAATTCCTTATTAAATGTTACTATGAATTGTGACACTAATTGAATTTTTCTTTTGTTTTTCAGTGATCAATCATCCCAAGGAGAAATTAACAACATGATACTGAAGGGGACAACAAAAATAACTGAGAAAACAGTTTAAAGCATACATTGTAAAAAAATAATATTAATGATGGATGCATGCCACCGAAAAACTTTTCTGATTATACCCAGAGTTCAAGTTCATTACCTTTCATAACCAACTTTAATTTGTTTGTAAATGCAAAAACATAACAGCAAAACAGCAACGACAAAGTTTTTGAACAGATCGACAAATTCTGGCAAGGTAACAGTTACGGGCAAAAGAGTAAACCGAGGTGCCGGATATAGCTTAGAGCTTACCTGCGAATACCTCTTTTATGGTGATAAGTTTTCATGTGAGTGGCTAAAGAAAAAATTAGGCAAAGAAGGATTTGATTGTGAATAGCTGTGCTGTACTTTGTGCAAGACTTTTAGTTGAACTTTGATCGCGGATGACAATCATACAGCCGGAGATCGGTCTAATCTACAGTTTATTGACAGCTAAATGTATTGATTTATCTTTATTAATCGACTACTGTGAGTACGTGTTTGAAGGACGTAATCCAATACTACTATTGTCAATTCAGTCTGGTGTCCGCTTAATAGAGGTTTCTAACAATAGAAATTAGCCAAATACAATTTATTTTAGTGTCCGCATCCGCTTAATAGAGGTCTGCTGAATAGGGGTTCGTTATAAAAGGAAATATAAGACGTTAATTTCTGGACCCGGCTTAGTGTCCGCTTAATAGAGGTTTCACTGTATAGACTTAGGATTTTTTTTAATTTCAATCTTCTTTTCGTGCCAGTCATCTTACATGTAAGTAACAAAAATAGGTCTTATTTTATTCTCAGTTCCAAATTTACTTTTTATTTTTTGGTTTTCTGAAGCAATATATTTCTTCAAAAAATTCTTTTTTATTTAAGTGATATACTGTATTTCTTTACAGAAGTCTGCTTTATTTACAAGAATTGTGTATATAAAGTAATTTTCATCTTTTCAGGTTTCTGAAAGTGACATGGTTTTTTTTATAAAAGTATATTTTTAAATGTGTGTACATAAAATTATAGAACTGATCCAACATAAATGGTAATGTATCTTTGTGAAATGAAAATTGATTCTGTGTTGTTCTTGGTTGGTTTAAAATTGTGATGCTGACTGCTGAGCTCACATTTTTTCAGTTTTTCATTAACTAATCTTATTAAATGTATCCGAAATACCAAAATTCTAAAGAATTATTGAGATTCTCAGAAAATCCTGTTCCTGGGAGTTCCCAGGATTTCCTGGGAACTCCCAAAAAATCAGAGAATATTTTTCGATTCTTTTCCTAAAAATTCCTAAGAATTTCCGGGAAAATTTGTGCAAATTAACAAAAAGGCTTTTTTCTGAGAATTCCCTGGATTTCTTGGTATTCATTCTTGGGAATTCTAAGGAATTCCCAGGATTTTTTCTGCCATTTTTAATTTCCTCTTCCCAGAATTTTCTGAGAAATCCCGGGAAATTTGTGCAAATTAACACGAAGGATTTTCTGAGAGTTCCCGGGATTTCTTGAGATTTATTCTTGGGAATTCTAAGAATTTCCCAGGATTTTCTTGAACAATTTCGCACGGGGGGGGGGGGGGGGGGGGGGGGGGGGGGGGCTTTTGGAGCCCGCTCGAACTTTGAAGTTGTGTCGTTTTAAAACGGTCGATGCAATGACCACCAAATTTGGTGACTTTTCCTAAAATTTATCTGGGAACATTTTCACGTTAGTGTCCTTTGTCCACCGACATTGACGTTTCCATAGCAACCGCTTTTTGACACGTATGTTTTACAAAATTAGCATTTTTCGCTTTAATCAAGATTATTTCAAAGTTTTCTTATTGAATTGATATTCTCTACTTAATTTAGCGATAATTGATCAAATTATGTATAATTGTTTATTAATTAAGGTTAATTACAATAATTTTAGGAAAACGAGGAATATGAAATGTCAAAATCCAGGATGGCGGATCGAAGTTTTACTAAAAGTCGTTTCTCTCTATAATATTACTATTGGTTCATAGTTTGGATTGTAAAACATTTTCCCACAATAATCTAAGCTTTAGCAGTCCATTTGCTTTATTTTTCGGTGTTTTTACCGAAATAAACACGTTTGGACTAATTCAAGATGTCGGATCCAAGATGGCGGACAATAAAATCGGGAATTTATTTCTAGTATATTACGTGTAATTCCATTATCTCTAAACATTTATTGTCAAAATATCATAAAAATGTCCTTTTCACTTGAGAAAGCTTTTTTTAACTCATTACGTACATGAAAAGCCATAATTTGCATAGTAAACTGTTCCAGTTTTTAAGAAAATGTACACATCACTTCTATGACGTCACATGCTGTTACCATAGCAACAAAGTGTACGAATTCATTAACTTTTACTCCTGCATCAATATGTGAAAGTTTGGTATGAACACTACCGTTTGTTTCAGAGATATGCCTTATAGAACGTTTCAGTTGGTTATTTCATTGTATATGACGTCATAATGACGTCACTGTTATTGTTAACAACACCAACAGTGGTAGTAAACATAAGACTTTCATCAAATAGGTAGCTGTTAAAGTCTTGTTGTTATATGTTCAAAATTGAGAAAATATTGATGAAAGACTGTTTTAGCCAATAAAATCGACTATATGACGTCATAATGACGTCACGTTACGTCATTATGACACCAAAGTATCTGTAGTTACTAGAACTCATGAGAACATTATCCTGTGTAAATTTGGTGGCCATAGCATAAGCGGTTTCAAAGTTACATAGGGGGGGGGCTTCTGGAGCCCCCCCCCCCCCCCCCCCCCCCCGTCCCAGACGGTCAAAAAAAGCCCGGTCTGGATAGGGTTAAACGACGATAGTTTTTATGCTGTGTAGCCATTTATAGAATTATTGTTTCTCTATGCCTTCGTTATGCTAGTTCTCTTGGCATATTATGTTAGAGCCTCTTTGGCTAACTTTTTTAGCAAGATAAGTAGTGATCGGCCGCAGCTTTTCTTATGAATATGCTAGCCCGTGATTTAGTGTCTAAGTCTGCGGTGTGCAAGACTTGCGAGAAAGTGGATCTTTATCACGGATGTGAGCGTCTAAGCTCAAAGTCTGAAGCTGCCGTGTCTCTATTGGAATCATGACCTCTTGCAGTTATGGTTTAGCTCCTTGTTTTATGCTGTTTTTGAGTAGTGTTTCCTGGAGCTTGAAGAACCTCCGTTGTTTCATCATGGCGTTATTGCATCCCGACATGGCTTGTACAGATATGGTGATCTGTTTTGAAAATCTCACGGATGCTAGTGAATTTTTACGTTTTTATCTCGTTAATGCGCATGCGCAAAACGAGATATAGGTATCATGTACATAAAAAGGGACAAAAGTTGTTAACAAAGGTTTCTTTGTTTAACTTTGTTAAGTTTTGTCCGGGTGGGTGGGGGGGGGGGGGGGGGGGGGGGGTAGTTCTTTATGCAAGCTATATTATGGCATTGAGGATATAGTTGGTTAAACCGGTTAGGATTTCAAGAAGGGCGTCACATACGGCCACTAAAATTTTTGGGGGGCTCCCCCGGACCTATTGTTAATTTCCCTAGGGTATTGGGATGTCATGTCATGTCATGTTTTTAAGTGAATGTGTCCGAGACGGCTTAATTGATCTTCAAAGGTTTAAGAAATTTGTGTTTTTCTTGTCAATCATTTTTCGTAAAGCCATTAGACCTCGTTTAGAAGGATAAAAAGGGTCAAATGTATGTTCTTGGGAAACGCAGTTTTAGAAATTCACGGTGTATTTTTATAACGAATGGAGACGTTTTGAGGAAGTTAAATGGCACGGGAAAGTTTGTGTTTTCATATGAGCGATAATATAATAAATTGAGGAATAATCAATTAAGGAAAATAACGAAATATAATATCCAATTTATTCAACACTTTTGAGAGATTTGACAGATTGTAAGGTATAAATAGGTGATGCCATGTTTAATTCTTGCGGAGATTGCAGAGTGAATTTTTGTTTTTAGTTAAATATACGTATTGGATTCCTTTAGCAGTGAAATTTTGTTCCTAAAGATTGTTTTTTTTGTGTGTGTGCTGATAGTTTGTCGAGATTTTTGAGGAAAACAGTAATTAGTCATTTCAATTTTGAATGGGTATTAAATGTCGAGGTGTCATGATTATGCAATACTTATGCAAGAGAGGTGAGATTTTGCCGACTAAGCTGATGAAGTATCAATCTTTCGGTTTGATTATGCAAGAGTATGGATTTGGCTTTTGTTCTATTTTGGAACACTGAATCATTGCCATTACGGTTTGATTATTCAATAGTATGCAAAAGACGTAATGATTTTGCTGATTTATTTAACAAAAGTTTATCAAGCAAGCATTTTAAGAAGCATTTTATAAGCGATTTCAGCGTTTTGATTTTTTCAAAAGAGATATTGGCACTATTTGGGAGCTAATTGAAAACATAAGCTTACCGCAATATTGCGTCTCAAGTCATTTTAAGGCCTGGGTCAAGGGCTTTGACCAGGAAAAAAACGGTTTATTTGTAATAACTTTTACAAACGGAATGGAACTGAATCGAAATTTGGCACATAGAAAGATATTATCGTCCTTAACATTTTTGAGTATAATAAGCTTTGGCATAGGTCACGTGACATGTCACGTGGCAATTTTTCTTAAAATAGCAAATATTTGACGAATTGGTGACGGGTTTAAGAGAAAACATCAAATAAAAATGCTTTTCTGATGCAGATTAAATATCTCTTCACGTTTGGAATGACTTTCCATTAATCTCTAAAAAAAAATATGAGGACAAAGGTCATTTTTCAGTCCAAAATTCCGGCAACCTATTTTTTTTTTTTTTTTTTTTTGATTTTTTTTTTGATTTATTTAGTGAGAACTATACATCATTGTAAAAGTTAAATAAAAGGACAACACACAACACAAAAAAGAAAAAAGAAAAAAAAAGTCTATGATAACTACCCTGTATAAGCTACTTATCAAAGCTTCCTATACAATATTTCCAATTAAGCTGATTTATAAATTCAGTTAAATTACACGATTTAGAATTTAATTTCTGATGGTACAGATAGTATTTTGCAAACAAAAGACACTGATTAAATTTAAGCAAATAGCTTGTAAATGCGTCATTTCTAGAAGTAATGCCAAATAGTTCCTCTGTAAGAGAGGGTTGCAACCTGCAATTATGAACTCTATTAAACCAACTAGTTACTTCATTTATAAAATATCTAGTTTTAGGACAATTGACAAAAGTATGCAAAATAGAGTCTGGTGCATCACAATAAATACATTCGTTACTGTTTTCTATACCATAGATACATAGTTCTTTCCTAGTTACAACTATTCTATGAATTAATTTAAAATTAAACTCCCTTAATTTATTCTCACGACATGTTTTTCCAATTTGGATGAACTTTTGCTCCCAGTTAATGTTTCCTACATTAAGTTCCTTCTCCCATTTTTTTGGACCCGCAGGGACAGTCTTAGTTCCATTGATAAATAGCCAGTAGTAATCTTTACATTTCAATTTAATTAAATCGATTGTTACTGAGGGGGACAGTTGGAATTGAGTATTTTCAGGCAGAAATGTGTGCTTTATTTGAACAGATCTCGCTTTCAAAATAATATGCTTTGGGATTGCAGATAGCACCTGCAAATAACTCAAGAAGTTTGTCTTAATCCCATATCTTTCTTGAAACATTTGGAAAGATAACAATTTTCCGTCTTTATCCATTAGGTCGTGTACTGACATTATTCCCTTCTCTATCCATGCATTATAACAAAAAGGTTTTCGGTCAATTAAAATATCCTTATTATTAAATAAGAATAAGTCATGACCACTCGCGCAATTATAGAGGGTTCTTAATTCAAGGAAATAAAGTAAGATGAACTTGTAAAAGTGTGGAATTGACGATTGTTCAACCAATTTGGTGTCAAAATTGCAATGAAGCAGGAAATTTAGTCCACCATACCTTTTGAAAAAGTGTGTTGGAATGGATTTCCATTTTTCTACTGGATTTTGCGTTCTTATTAAGAACAACAACGGCAACCTATAATTATTTATAACTGTAATTTAAAGACTTGAGGACAATCATTCCAAACGTAGAAGATTAAATATGTTAAATCTCCATCGGAAAAGCTAATTTATTTAACTATACAAAGAAAATTCGCTACCAAATCGCCGATTTACGTAATTTTAAAATTTTGATCACGTGACATGTCACGTGACCAAACTTTTGCGTTAAGGCAAAAGAAAACATTAAGATTAACATTCGGGGAAAATTTCATTTTGATCTAGGTTTTCTCGGCGAAGATATTAAGTGTCAACCATATTTTCCGAACACACTTTAAGCCCAGGCCTTAAACTGCTTGAGTATTGTAATTTCATTTTGTTATGTTGTAAAGCTTTGCAATACTGTAAGGATTTATAGTTATGCAAATAAAGCTACTTGTTGCTTTGTTACGTGTTAGCATTTCTTATTCACGGGTTGGCTGTGGCGTAATACAATCAAGTTGAAGTTTCCCCTCAGTCAAATAAAGACTATTTTGAACAAATACGCTACACTAACATGAAAATTATTTATAGTCACACTCGAGACTCTTTTGTTACTCACGACTTTTATTGATTTGCTGGCTCCTAAAAGGGCTCTTGCCCTTACGCCGGCTATAAAAAACACAAGCAACAAGTCGCATTACTTCCGTCTAAAAAGTAATACTACACTACATTCACCTACATGTATTCATAGGAATATACATATATTTGCCTCAATCAAACAGTGGGCTGGCATAAACGAAGCAGTCGCTAGACTGTCAAAAATGCCAACGAAGGTTTTAGCGAGCTCCACGCAGCTATACAAGCTAAAATTACAGCCTTTACTGAGACAAACTTACGATACGACCAACAACATATCGCTGGATTCACCCCTCTCATAAAATAGAAGTCTGCATACGAGTGAACATTTCAAGTTCGTTTACCAACAGGTTGCAACTGAACTGACTGAAAATTCTAAAAATTGACAGGAATCTTCTGCGACACCTCCTTTCAACAACCTTGACGGGCTTTTTTTAATTTCGTTCCTATTACAAAGTTATCGTCTCTTTCGTAGAAAAATACGTAAACATTGGGAACAACAAACTTTAAGAGGGTATAAAGGAAAAGTAACACACATCTGAACAGCGCCACCATTTTGGACGGCAATCTATCCGTTCCGATGTTAATCGCGTAACTCTTTCCGGTCCTAGATTTCTGTTCGTGCAATGACGAGATCAAAACTCCCCCCCCCCCCCGAAAATAACCTTCAGGCTGATTAGGGTATTACATTTCACAATTCCAAACCTGAAAAACTTAGAAATTACAAAAAAAAAAACTAAACTAAGTTTGCATAAATATATAGCGTTTTCCGATTTAGCGGAAATAACGCGAAAACGGGAGGATTTTTTCCGGATATATAAATTGATACTATCCATTAGATTATTACAATGGAATTCAATTCATTCTATAGGTGTCAGAACATTCACTGAAGCGTGATGCTTGAAGTTGTTTCTCGCGGTGAATTTGCCTGTAAAGAGCTATAAACCCGGCGCAGCTTTTTCTCGACAGCTACAGTGAGCTTACTTTACCATTTTGTAAACAAGGCCAAACACACGACAAATTAATCTAGCACTGCTAAATGAGGGTGCTAATGGGGGTACCCAATTGTCAGTTAACTACTATTTTTTCGGCCAATTGTCAGTTAACAAGAGGCTACACTGGTAGCCTATACCCATGCGCTTGTATAAGAAAGTTTTACGTTTTTTTTAACTGGGTCACGCTGTCGGAAATCGGTTCATTTCAATATTTTCATTCATTGATCTTATCAAGTGATTTAGTTTGACAAGTAGGAAATTACGTATATCAGTAAGGCTTTTAAATTTGCAAAGTTAAGATAAGGTTACTTTACAGACCACGTGAATGACTAGAGGGACTTTGTGATTAAATCATTCTTACTTGAGAATTGTCATGGACTTCTTGCGCCAAACAGAGGCGTTCGCGACACAGCTGGCGACAACGCACCCCTTCCATCTCAACGAATTTTGCGTGACCCAAGTCTTGTTTTGTTTACATAATACCAGATATCATTTATTACGACTTAATTTACGACTGAATTTGAACACGTTTTATAAGCATTTCTCCAAAGCTAGCGAGAACACAAAGAAAAAGTCGATCACAGAATTGATATCAACATAAATTCCCATCGAAAAATGAAATTTCTTTACCGGTAAAGTCCAAATGCCAGTGGGGTTGACTCGGCTATTTAAAAGCAGAAAAAACCCCCACCAATAGTGAATAGTGTGAGTTATAAGGAAACTACACCAATGCTATTGATTCAATTAAACGAGCCAATGAGAAAACGGAACATTCGATCCTTCCCAAGAGTACGAGAGCGGCAAACATTTCATGGACAACGGAATTATTTCATATTATCCCGCGAGACATTTACTTATGGGAGCAACTGATGAGGTTCACCTAAAATCCGAAACTCGAGTCTTGCTTAAGAAAAACGTAAGAATTCACTAGCATCCGTGAGATTTTCAAAACAGATCACCATATCTGTACAAGCCATGTCGGGATGCAATAACGCCATGATGAAACAACGGAGGTTCTTCAAGCTCCAGGAAACACTACTCAAAAACAGCATAAAACAAGGAGCTAAACCATAACTGCAAGAGGTCATGATTCCAATAGAGACACGGCAGCTTCAGACTTTGAGCTTAGACGCTCACATCCGTGATAAAGATCCACTTTCTCGCAAGTCTTGCACACCGCAGACTTAGACACTAAATCACGGGCTGAGAGATTGATTGATCCTAGCATATTCATAAGAAAAGCTGCGGCCGATCACTACTTATCTTGCTAAAATTAAAAGTTAGCCAAAGAGGCTCTAACATAATATGCCAAGAGAACTAGCATAACGAAGGCATAGAGAAACAATAATTATATAAATGGCTACACAGCATAAAAACTATCGTCGTTTAAGAGATTTATATCCCAAAGATCATCAAAGGGTCATACAATACATATCGAGCATGCTAAACTGAGACAAAAACCATAATTTCTCACCTGTCAAGATAGCTTCCAAAACCGTAATAAGGATCGTTAAGATGTCTGTTTGATACAGGATCGTACACAGAGAGTATGGGAAGGAAAAAATCGAAACTCACCGATGCTTGAGTCCAATAAAATACGGTGTGTCCACTTACTTTGGAGTCTGCTTCATACAGGTTTTACTGTAATCAGAAATTTTACTCATTTAATCTAACACTGAAAAGGGTTCGTGTGGTCAACCCCGGGGTCAACCCGCGTTCGCGTGCTGGACAAAATTCTAAACAAAAAGACGAAACAAAATACACAGCATGATATGTATCTCCCTTGTCGCATTTCCCATTAGAAAAGGTAGCTCCATTTCCAACTGAGCCTTTGTAACAGCTTTCCCATCAATCTTCTCTAATCGGAACAACTTTAAATCAAACGCACCGAGTCCAAACTTTCCGCTTATTGTTCGATCAAATGTTTACAAGCTGTGGCCATTGAATTGTGCTTTGTCATGTCAAACGGTATGCGACCTATGCGTCGTTCAAATGCCGATCCTTTGTCATCATCTCGACAAAAACTCGGAATAACTTTGACCACGCCACTCGACGCCATCACGGAGATCAAGGTCAACGCTCTACGACCCTGGTACCTTTCGCATATAATATCGGTTAATATGTCACCTGGTCACGCAGCGAGACAGGTAAATGTCACAAAATAGCTTTGCTGTTAGGAAAAAACTATGTTGCTTTTATTAACAACAACAATCGTTAGTTTAGTATAATTAATAGAATGTCACTTAACTGTTAACTTTTCATTTATCAGTTAACTACTATAGTTTTTGGGCAATTGTCAGTTAACTGTTAACCCCATTAGCACCCTCCTAAATGCACTGGTATTCTGAATTTCACTTTTGCCGGAACGCAATTGGCATTAAAAAAACAATACGAAAAAAACTCACGAGATAATAATGCCTTTTGTCACAACATTTCACCCACGACTGAAAAACCTAAAACAAATACTGATGAAAAATGGAGTTTCGTTCAAAACCAACCATTCCTGAAAACTATTAACAAAACGCCGCCTATCATATCATGCAAGGCTTAAATCACTTAACGACATACTCATAACAGCCAAACTTTGAAAGCTAATATAAATGCATCGCAGCCGCAAAACCACATAGCGGAGTCGGTGTAGGCCTGTCATGAACCTCATTTCGATCTAAGGGAAACTAAAAAAGTGACCGCCAGGAGTGGTGTCCTGTTTACCCGCTGCAGACCCAATATTTTCTATATAAGTGCGCCCATAGCAGACGTGACCGAAAAATGACCACGTGATCACCATTTTCCCGCCATTTTCACGTCAAAATATATAAAACAGCAGACTTGATACTTTAGCTAACTACAAAACTTTCCAATGAATGGGGTTAGTTTCTAGAGAAACTGTGGTGCTGCGTCGGTGGGGGGATGAAACACGAGAATTTAGTTTTATCGACTGAGTCGATAAGGTAAATTGACCACCGTAAAAAGATTCAAATAGCTGACGTTTCGAGCGCTAGCCCTTCGTCGGAGCGAATCAAGGAATTGTGGGTAGTGTGTGGTTTTATATAGTAAGCGGTGGAGCTACGCTATTGGTGGAAGTTTGGTGACGTGAAAAACAAATGTAGATTAGTTGAATGAAAAGCGTTCGTTGATTCCGTGGGGTTTGAGAGTGCCGATTTGAAAGATGATTTTTTGTTCTAGGTTTTTACGGCTTTCTGTGTTACCCTGGTGTAGGGAAAGGCCGCAGATTGTCATGTGTTGTTTAGAATGGTTAGTAAGATTAAAATGGCGCGCGACTGGTTTGGATGCGTCTTTGTCATTTTTTTCAACGTCTCGGAGATGTTCACGAAAACGGTCGCCCAGTCTCCTCCCTGTTTCGCCAATGTATATCTTTTTGCAAAAAGTACATGTTATGCAGTAGATAACATTTACGGAGGTGCATGTAAAACGATCAGTGATTTTAATAGATCGTTTGGGTCCTGTTATTTTGTCCGCGTTGTGAATGAAAGGACAAGTGTTACATCGTGTGCGTGTGCATTTGAAAGTTCCCGGTACATCGTCAGATTTCAGTGCGCTCGTAACTAGAAAGTTGCCTATGTTTTTGTCACGTTTGAATGAAATTAGTGGGGGTTGTGAAAAAATTCTGCCAGTTTCGGGGTCGTTTTGGAGTAATTTGAAATTTTTTAAAATGATGCTTTTGACTGTGTTGTTGTGTGGGTGGAAAGTGAGGGTGAATGGAATTCTCTCGTTCTCTTCCATCTGTGGCATTTGTAGTGCTGATTGTCTGTCGATCTGTTGTGCACGTTGTTGGCCCGTATTAACAACAGAGTCAGGGTACCCACGTTTCTTGAAAAACTGGCACATTTCTTCTGATTTGTTGGAAAAATCAGAGTCATCACTACATAGACGTCGAAGTCTGAGAAATTGAGAATACGGAATGGCGTTTTTAACGTGCGATGGATGTGAGGATGAATGTAACAGATAACTGTGGGAATCTGTAGGTTTGTAGTGCACACTTGTGGATAAACTGTTACCGTTGATTGAAATATTAATGTCAAGAAAAGCGACTGAGGTTTCGGAAATTTCCCAGGTATATTTTAGAGCTGGATGAAAAGTATTGACAGAAGTTATGAATTGATTAAGTTCCTCTTTACTGGAAGAGGTAGCGCCAATGCAATCATCGATGTAGCGGCCGTAGAGTTCGGGTTTGGTTCCGTGGTACTGATTAAAAAATTTGTCTTCGATGTGGCCTACGAAAAATGACAAAGACGCATCCAAACCAGTCGCGCGCCATTTTAATCTTACTAACCATTCTAAACAACACATGACAATCTGCGGCCTTTCCCTACACCAGGGTAACACAGAAAGCCGTAAAAACCTAGAACAAAAAATCATCTTTCAAATCGGCACTCTCAAACCCCACGGAATCAACGAACGCTTTTCATTCAACTAATCTACATTTGTTTTTCACGTCACCAAACTTCCACCAATAGCGTAGCTCCACCGCTTACTATATAAAACCACACACTACCCACAATTCCTTGATTCGCTCCGACGAAGGGCTAGCGCTCGAAACGTCAGCTATTTGAATCTTTTTACGGTGGTCAATTTACCTTATCGACTCAGTCGATAAAACTAAATTCTCGTACAAAACTTTCCGTTTCATTATGCAAAATACCATAAATTTTGACTTTTGTTCTATTTTCGAACACTGCTGGAGAGTTGAAAAAGAAATGGCTGATGGCGCGATGTCTGCTAAATATAGCCCAAATTTTCTTGGCATGGGGACAGGCAGCTCTAGAGAAAAGATATGTTGTTACGGTCTCCTTCCATTAGATTCGGCACATGTGAAGTTCAAGGTTTGAACCGGGCCTTACTTGAAAGAATATTAAAGATTCAGGCACCATTTGTTGTGTCAATTGATATTTTGATAATTAATATTAATACGTCACCTGCAGTAACTTTATATCTAATAAAACACCACATATTAATTTATAGGACTGTTTTTTATCAGATATAAAGTCACTGCACGTGACGTATTATCGATCATTTGATAGGTTTGTGGGCTTTTAATTGTTTTGAAATTGCGGCAACCTATTGTATTTGATTTAGAATTTTTTTTTTCTATTGTCAAATATACCAACAGAAAATAGACAATGAATAACTGAAAATGCATTGTGCAAATTGACCCAACAACACATTTTCATCGTCAAGTAGCTAGCAAGGTTGAAAAAGTCTTTCACTTTCACTTCACTAACATAAAAATTATTTACATTCACACTCGTGATTCTTTGTTACTCAAAACTTTTATTGACTTGCGCCAACACGAATTTTCAAACTTTCTCTCAATCTTCTCCATCCTGCCAATAACCATATCCAGTTGACTACTGCGCCTCGCATTTTCTACGTAATGTCTGATTCTACAACGCTATCTTTACCATATTCACTATCAAGGTTCTTCTTTTTTAACCTCACGTTCTAACGCATTAACGAGATGGCTTTAAGAGCCCTTTGATTCTTTTTTTTTTGGGAAGAAGCAGATGTCAAACTTTTTCTTCTACCATCCATCGATCGACAGGATAATTACATGCGAAAACTGCTTTTCCACTTCTGCCGGAAAGCGTAATTTTACTTGTTGCATTTCTGCGTAAGCTTAAGATGAGATGGTCTGCGAGAGCACATGCCTAAGGCTTTTCAGTCGGAAAATCTTCTGCTCTCGCAGGCTAAGGATGAGAAGAAAAGTGCAGACCGATTAAACCGCCATTTTGAATAAATAGCTTCCCATGCGCACTGCGGTACGTTCTATATGCAGGCAGTCGAGATTTTTGTTTGTCACGATGATTTTGAGCAAGCGTACGTCCAGCGGTGTCATCATAACTAAGATGCGCCTGGTTCTGGATGCGTCTTGCGTTCTCTTGCTTTGCTTTTTCAAGGTAAGTGTGATTCTATTTGATAATGTATCATGCCTAATTCAAAGTTATTTGTTGCTGGAAGCATTCATCAAGGTCACGAACGATTTAGTGACATTTCACGGGGAAGACAATGTTCTTTTGTGAGTTTTTCAGCGTTAAGTTGTTACGTGCTCAGTTTGCCGATTGAATAATGGACCGCCTCCACCGTACAGCTGTAGATCAGATTCTTAATACAAAAGGAAATCAACTCTATTTGGATGCTCTTGAAAGTAGATCCATCGCTGACACAGAGACCTCAGTTGTCCCTGGATTATCTACCCAATTATCTGCCCATGTGGCGTGTTGGTCTATTGAGACTAACAATTTAAGGTTGCAGTGTAAATTCGGGGGTGTCTCCAGTATAACAGCTCTAGCGTCTTAAGATTACACTTAATATACCTAAACCCAGATGTCAAATTAAAGCTTATAGAGCTGGCTATCTAAATATGGAAACCATTTGGTAATAAAATGAATTGTCGAATTTTTTACGACGTCTAAATTCGAACGTCCGAATCAGCTTTAAAACGCTATAACTCAAAGCGATTGTTGTATTTCGCTAATTTGATTTGTTCTCGGGTTTCCGGACACGAAGCGCTAAAAAAACGTGTCTTCGATTTCCCATATTCAATGGCAGTGAAAAGTTACAGAATATTTTCGAAAAAGGGAGAAAAAAAGTTGGAGTGATCGCACGGAAATGGCTCTTGTTTTCGGTAATACGAAATTCGCCGAAATGTTTTTGTTGATTATATGTTAGCCTAGCTTGTGTCCAAATTTGAGGAAAATCGAACAAATTCCCTTTGAGTTGTAGCTCTTTAAAGTGCTACAAGCGAAAAATTAACTTTGAGAAAACAGCGCTTAGAAAAACATATCGCTTCATAAACAAACTCCGCCCACAAAAGTTATACTGTCATTTCTCCGTCAATTTTCACTATTTTTCAATATTTTGTTTTGGATGAAAGTTCATTCTGTAAACTTTATTTTGACGCCCAAAAAAAAATTCAATAAATTTTCGATCTAAAGGTACACTGTAACCTTAAACGCTTTACCTGTTGGGGCGCAAACACATGATTCTCTTATGTGGGCTGAAGCGCAAACAAATGATCAGCTTCTCCGAGTGGATATAATAACTGTTATTGTCCGTTGTCTTTATCAACCAGAACCCGTATCCGACAAGTTAATATATCAAAAGCCACTTGGAACTTAATGTATATCGTTATTGTTATTGTTAATGTTATTGACGTTTGATCCCAAAAAATTGTATTTGTACATGTATCCGTATTTCCAGGTGTATCCAGGGAAGGCCAAGAGCCGTTTTTTCCCCACCAAAACATAATCCCTGCAGGACCAACACAAAATATTTTCGACACCGGGCTCTGGATCCACCACCGGCCGCCCTCAGTACATTTACTGTTCAACATTTACTGTTGCATTTTTCACCTCACAATCAGAAAGAACTTATAATGTTATGTAATTCTTTAAATGATGGTAATTGACCCAATAAATAAATTTATGAAATTATCAAAATCGGTATGTACATTTACTGTTTTTTATTGCCCAGCATCTGCTCGCAGCATTATCATTACAATCTGTAACCTCTAGTTGTTAATTGTTTTCAGTCTCTAACATTTTAAATTTGTTAAAAAAACTTTTTAAAACTGAAATTTTAGATTTGGACTTTGTTAAAGATTAAATCTAAGGATTTTGGGCGGCTAATTTAAACGGCGTTTACACAGCTTGTACGGGAACATATCGCAAATCCCTTGCTTCGTCCCAGCTAGTTTCGTCTTTAATCCTGTTCGGTCCTTCTCCGTTAATATCCCTTAGTTTTATCATTTCCTTATACCTCAGGTATGCAAGAAAATCGTTTTCCGTCCTGATTACGTTTTCGCACATAACTTTTAAACTTAGATCGAGATCTTTTCTAATCACATAGTGTTTTACAAATTTATTTCGGTAAGTCCGCGTAAGTTGTGTTGCGTTCGTCAAACACAGTTGCTTCATCCTCTGGTTTCGTTGACGGAAAGTAAATAGATCTTCATAAAAACCTGGTCCTTCTAAATTTACTTTCCTCCAAAATGTTGCATTGAAATGATTGAACAACAAAACGTCTGCTTTATTCCATCGTCTTATGTTTTCCGTAACCTTTAAGCTTAAACTGTTGGCCTTTTCTTTTTCTCGTCTTTCATTAAGTTTCACGTACAAAATGTCGTCTATATCCCAGCACAGCAGTCGCTTCATCAACACCAGTGATTCGTCAAAGTAATCCATGATCAGAACCAAATGAAACTCTTTGTCCAGGAACTGGATGTACTCGTTAACAGCTCGAAGATTTTGGAAATGCTTAAATTTCAAACCCAAATCAAACATCATGGGATTTCTTGCCAAATACATCATCATGTTGTTACGGTGACGGAAATCATGACTATTATAAAATGGTACTGGGTTGTCTAGAAATTTCTCCAAAGAATCAACTGGATTCTCTCCAAAACCAAATGCACTGCCGAGTTCGGCAAAATTAAAAGAAGACTCAAACTGGTCCACGGGATTTCTGAGAATTGTCAAGTACTTGCTACTTTCATGAGGAAAGAGCGAGTTCATGGGTTTTTTGTTAAATCTTGCGTGACTGCAGAGTATGTCAGGGTGGCCATAAAAAGGGAGTGGATCAGTGATACGAAATCTCTCTGGCCAGCCTAGAAGAGTTTCCTGTCCAAGAACAAAGGTAAGATTTCTTGCATCTCCATAACGAAAGAAAATGTTGGCCATGGTACTCGATCCAGTTTTGTGTGTTTTAAGGAAAAGAATACTTTTAACAGGGGAGCATTCTTGCTTGTTCACTGTTGGAGCACTTCTGTTCCTATATAAATAAAGGAAATCAAATGATATGTCATAGAGCTGGAATTAATTCTTAACTTGCAATACCTCTAATGTCACGTAGGCTGCCGCTAGGAAACTAGTGACACTTAAAAATTTATTACATTTCATAAGCTTGGTGAAGTAGGAAAGCAATCGAATCATGTCTTCACTGCGAATTTGATTTCAAAACATCGATTTTGGTCGATGGGTAAAACTAACAATACGTTTTCATGGACTTTTCCAGTTGAAAATTTGTTCTAGAACTGCAACTACGTAGGTGGTTTAAATAGGTACTCTCACTACTAAATCTAACACCGGCCGTATTTTGGACTTGGGACAATCGAGGAAAAACATGCAAAAATCATTTGTTGAGAAACTTCCGCTAAATTAACATTTCGTTCATTCGACAGAAATCGTTTTAAAAAAAACTCAATCGGCCTACTGGCTTAAAGAACAGCGTGCACTGTATCAATTTTCGATCAAAGCCTTTGAGTTTTCTACATGGCATGTACTATACATTTTCTGTTCGGATGACTAAATCATTTCTTGTGGCTGATCGTGCAGTTTATCTTAACTGATATTACCCCAGTGAAAATAGCAACAGGTCGTTTTCTGGAACGCGGAAAGTTGATCACCTGTAAGTAAATCTGTTTACTCATAAATTCTTTCATATGCAGACTTCAAATGGATTTTACAAGACTGAAGTAAACGCTACGGCAAGGAAATGTTGTTTATGTCGACGACTATATGGCTTTCAGCCATGAAATACATACCGCAAAATCTCTCCGTGTGTTGACTTGAGAAGCAAAAGAAAGAACTACAGCGTGCAATTGCAAGTTTTCAAGACAATGCAGGGCGCTCATGGATGGATAGGACCGTTTGATATTGTGTTCGCCGCCTATTCCTGTGGGATTTTTGTTCCGGCAAGTTTTGTGTTTTATATAACTTGCAATTTGCTTAGCGATGGAACTTTGAAGTGCCGGCTGCGGAATGTAGTGAATGTAGTGTAGTCTTACTTTTGAAACCCTAAATACGCGCAACCGTAATTAACGGGTTGTCGGTAACGGTGGCTAATTTAAATTCACTCACTCATTCGATCCTTTCATCAGCTGTAAAATTAGTGAGTAATGCTTTGTTACGAATGCGTTTCGTAACAAGACCAACGTGAATCCAGCTAGCCAGCAGCTTAGTTAGATACAGTTGGCAGACAAAGTTCTCGATGGCGGTTTCGGTTGCTTCTGTTGGAGTTTCATTTGTGCCAAGATTCGTAATTGCTGTGATGACGTCTGGACCTGCATCCAGGAACGTTTTCCAACACGCTAGTTTTCTCTTCCCTGAAAAGCTGCTGGTGTTGTCTGCTCCACTAAGGGCATGGAATCCAGGTAAGGCTGCTGTTCTTTTAGGGCCAAGAGCTTCAAGGATGGGTCGCAGGTGAATGACGCGATGCCTCTGCCCCACACCAGTAACGAACGCTGTGTCCTCACACAATCCTGGATACCGTCTAAGTGCAAGGACGAACACATCAGTGTCTGGTGAATGATCTGGAGCATGCAGTAATAATTTTGTATCCGCTTTTTCTTGGTTACTGACAAGGTAGGACATATCTTTGTAAGTAGCTTTGCATTGACTTTCCCATGCCGCGACTACACTTTCTCTCCATCTGCTTGCATGCTTGGTCAAGCCTTGCGGCAGCATCCTCAAGACTTTGTTTCAAATGTGGATGTTGCTGGAGCCAAGCCTCCTCGTATAACGTGAACAGGGCTTGAAGAGTAACATTATAAGCTGTCTCCCCTCTTTTTACGTGGCTTCCATCAATTATCTGTTTCACAGTCGCGGATCCGTACAAGCCAGCTTCAATCTAAGATAAATCAGTTCCACGGTTGTCGATGTAGGATCCAATGGTTCGTAGCTCTGCCATTACAATGCGAAGTTCACCAGGGCAGAGAATCAGGTTATTCAGGTCATCATGAGCCATCTGAAGCTACTTTGCAGTTTTATAAAGTCCCATGTCGAGTGATACAACTGTCTTTCTGGTTGCAACGACAACTTGTGTCTTGATCTTTTGAGCTTACATCAGCACTGTTAACAAGGTTGACCACTCGTGAGCTGGGGATGCAATTTGCTCCAATTTGTGTCACAGGCTTTGGATGACTGATCAACGATTGATACCCTGACCTTGGGGGAATGTTCCTAGGATTACCAGGCTGTTGTTCATGCCTTGTGTGTATCGTGTGTACGTGCAAAGGTGCCGCGTCTGTTTCCCTGGAGCTAGCAGGAGGTCTGCTCAGGGTCCGACCAAGAAGCCAGACAGAGTCTGGAAGCGTGACATGCAAGGGAAGTTCTCCATTATTCAACACTCTAAAGGATGGATACGTCGAACATCGTGGCTTGGAAGCAGGCTTGGGGCAGTCAAGCAGTTCTGTGACTGACTGTGGTATTTCTTTCACTGAGCGAACATGAGCTGGTTCATCAGTCACAAGATCCGGTTCCTTGTCTTCAGGTTGTCATTTCTGATAGATTGCCATGGCTGTCCCACGCAAGGTGCGCCTGCCATCTACGATATCTTCTGCAAAGTCAATGTTGTCAATAGCAAAGAAGACATGTCTCCCCTTAATCATGTCTGGAGGAAGGTACACGCCATCAGTGTCCAGCATTCTTCTAAGGACGCATCTCTCAATTTGTGTTTCCACGCGTAGAATTCTGTTGTAATCAGGTGCCATCCCAAAGCCATGAAGAATACTAATCATCTTTTTACTTCGACATGCTTGATAGAAAGCTAATTCGACGGCTAACTGCTGCGGCTTTTCGCGTTTAGATCTTAGAAGTTCAGAGGTTTTGTTTCTTACTTGGCGGGTCAGACAGGTATAGGGATACTGTACTTTGAGCCAGACTCATGGTACGCTTGTGGACTTCAGAAGACTTCTTGTCAGTGGAGAGTACATAGCTTTGTCCTTGTACGACCTAACGAAAAAAAACTATAAAGCTCCTTCGGTAAATGTTCTTCTGCAATGCTTTCTAGTGAACTAGTAAAAACCCAACTTTAACATATACTGATTGATTTTCTGAGCACAGAAGCTACATCATATAATGTTCGTATGTTAGCATCAGTGTCTGCTTGTGCATTTTCTACCAGCTGGAAAGCAGCATCCCTTCTCTTCTTGGTATTTACTCTTTCAGATTCGCATACTCGCAATGGTTTGTGAAACTCTATTTCAGGTATTTCACTCACTAGCAGTTATTTCAATGTCTTGCGACTGCACGTAGGGTTATTAACATTGTTAGCAGACATGATACTCTGATATGCATCTTGCAGTATCGAGATGGTAAATACTTCTCCATCCATCTAAGCCCTTTCTGTCATCGTGAGAAATTCTATCTTTGCGCAATTTTGTCTGCAGTAGAGGTACAATGTAGATTCAGTGCCGGCTTTTGTCGTGCGAAGAACGTTTGCGACGTTATTGGCCCAGCACCGCTTGTGATATCTAATATCAATTGCATGAGCATCGCACGAGTCCACGGCTGTACATAGTTTGACGTGCAATTTTTGTCTCCTTTTTTTAATGGCTTCGTGAAGTGAATGACCAGCATTTTCTGTTAAAACTTTATAAAGAGGATTTTTAGAAAATGCTTCGTCATCACAAAAAAAAAACAGACATCTCTGTTGTAAGGAACTGTCTTGAAAAGAGTTAATTTACAAGCTTCAGACGAAAGGCTTTCAGACGATTTCCTTTTTGAACCTGCTGTGGCTAACTGCTTTTCATATCGTTCTTTGGTTCATTTGCATTTTCCTGTAAATGTATTACCAAACACTCTTTAACGCGTGAAACAGGTGATGACATAATGATTTTAATATATTGTTTATTAAAGTTACAATAACGTTTTTTTTTTCGGCTTCAGACATAAGGGGAATATTTGAACCAATTCAAATATGAATTTTATGTCTTCAATCTGATCAGACTGTTGCGTGACATAGTATGTCACGTCGTTGGGGTCACGGGCCAGGGTCTGTGCAATTAAATTATCCATTAATTATTGATTATTTAATTAATTACATTTTTCTTAGAATGTAAAGTCATTAGTTTAAGTTTTATAGTCTATTCAAGTTCGAACGTTTTAGTGCTATTTTTATCAATTATCAAAATTCGTAAATTTTTATAGTTTTGTAAATTAGAGTAGTTTTATAGAGGGCCACAAGTTTATTAGCTTTGCTATTTAGTGCAACCCACTTTAAATAAAGACTTAACTTACTTACTTACTTACTTACTTACCACCCTCTACTGACGCTGTGTATGCCACGGCACGCGTGCTCGGAATTTATCATTTGCTTGAATTGAGACCTCTGCCGTTTGAATTTCCCACCTCCTCCCCGTGGCCCTGCCGCTTGTTGTAATCTGTTTTATCTTAGCTTCGTTTTTGTTGCCCTCACCTTTACTGGGCCAAATCATTATTTGTGAATTAAGGATTAAGTTATTTCAGTGTTTGTAATTAAGTGGCTATGGGCCTTCCCCATAGCCACAAATTCTTGAAATTCTTAACAAAAAATAAATCGGCTGTTGGCCTTTTGCTCAAAGCCATTTACACCATTTCATTGTTTGTGTTGTCAGCCTATTATTTTGCCCAGGAAACAGAGCGCGGGAATGCAGCACTCGGCTTTATGACTTGTTTATAAAATGAATAGGGAAGACATAAATGATCAAAACTTAGAGAAAGTTTTTTCATTTATCAAAAAAAAACTAGGACAATATTATTTAGGATTTATATAAAACAAAAGACTCCAAGTTTAAATTATGTTTAATTTACAAAAGGAATTTATGCGTTATAACACTTTTTTTAAGCTAAGCTAAAATATTTGCTGCATTAAATGTTATGTTGCGAAAAAATTGTATTATTATTACATGTATGAGCTGTTTCTTGGTAACATTTTCTATGCCACGAGGCAGATTGTGACACAAGGTCATTGCAGGTAACACTGGCTAAACGTTTCCATGTTTCTGGATATATTCCATCTCCATAGGTTGCACTCACTTTAATATATTCCAAAACTTTCTCATAAGAAACGGGTTTCTCCACAAGTTGCTCATCTTCTCTGTCTTCTTGACAGATAACACATCGTGAAAAATTAGTATCAGACGAACTTTCGATTCTAGCAATCTTTGCCGGAGGCACTTTAGTTAACAATTTCGGCTCCATTGCCTCTTTAACTCAGGATAACGAAGTCACTACAATTCTTGTAAAAACATGGCCGACCTCTATTTTAATGTAAAAAAAACTGCTGACCGCAAATACTGACTGTGTGGTTGTTAGGCCCTCTCTGAAAAGCGGTCAACACTCGAGCTTTAAATTAACTTTCCAGAATTTGAAATGATTCAAATCGGTTGGTGGAAACAATTTTGAAAACAAATTGGTAGCTTGTCTTACTTCGTTTGCTAATTAAGAAAGCTGCTCTCTTTTCGTGTGTTTAATCAAATTATGGTCACGTGCCTGCTCACATAACCAAAACATTTTCAGAACTTCAACCTAAAAACAATCATCAAGAAACCCAAATATTTTAGTTGTGCAAAGTTTTTTGGGGGTTTAGGGCCTAATAACAGAGTGTAGGGGCAAATAGAGAAAATTAGCTTCGTTTCCATGCTAGGCTTTTAGTGGCGTTTCTAAATAGACCCATAATAGTCATACGAGCGGGTTTCCAGAGTGGCAACAAAGTTTTTATTTTTTCTTAGGGTCCCCTTAATATGTTTAGATATGTGGTTTGCTCTCATCACAAAATTCCTACGGGACTTCTTTAAATGACATATGCTCCCTGACCAATACGCAACAGGTGTATTCTATTCGGAAAGTAGTCATACTAGTTATTCTAGATCGAGAAAAAGTTGTTTCTTGCGAGCTTTTGCGCAGTCTAAATGTACTGTGCAGATGGGTCGCGTAATACTAAAATAGAAGAAAAAAAAGCCCGGTCTTCAATCTTAATTCTATTTTTTCTTCTGCTTCTGACCTTTCACCTAAGTTAAGCTTATCATCGTCGTTTCTATTCAGAGAGCTCCGCTGTTAGGCTAAGCCAATTTATATATTATTCATTTAGTTTTTATTTTCCCGATTCTGGAATCGTGCGGCTCAATTTCTCAATGTCTAGAAGTACGCAGTGGAAATCATTTGAGCATGGACTAAAGTTCTTCTCCGATCCAACCTAGTTGCTGGATCCCTGTGGAATCAAGCAAGAAGTTTTCAGATTTTCCCCGTTTTTAGTACTGTTCGCGAATTCTGGTATGTTTTGAATGCTCTAACTGTACTTTGCTGTGGTTGTCTCAATGATTTGATAATCGTTCAACAATTTAATACCGACGTTGGTTCTTCGATGTTCTAGCGATATATCGCTTTAGCAATAATTCACTAACCGGCCGTGCCAGACAAACGCAGATCGATTTAGCCTCGGCCCATGTAAGAATTTAACTGGATCATCCTTGATGTCTCAATGCAAGGATTGCGAATAGGATTTTTGTGACAATTGCGATCTTTGTATATTTTAAAATGACGTTTTTAGTTCTCATCATGTGATTATCTGGTAGATTTTGTTGAGCGTTATCAAAAACGTTTTTTTCCTCTCACTGCTGACAAAAAACAACACGCTTCAGTATAAAAACCTAGTTGGCTTAGAAACGTCCCTTTGTAATTTGTTATTGTCACAGATAAACCCAATATTTGTATAGGTTTTTTTTTGTTGGCTTGAGAGAAAGCAATGCATATTGCTTGACTTGATTCAACACAGAACAGAACAACCAGCTAATTATAAAATTGTTTGAGTATGTGACCTTGAGATCGCTTGCGGGTGTTACTAAAATCTCACTCATAACCGTTAGAGCATTGGCAGCACACTACTATAGTAGAAGCAAGGAAAATTTAGTCTGCGCGCAGACGTATCCGATTTATTTGAGCAAGGAAATGGGATACGTCTGCGCGCAGGCTAGGAAAATCAGACAACTTTTGGGTTGATTCCACAAAAAACCCTTCGCCCGGCGATGATGGCGTAAATTTGCTTTATATAGGCCCGTCATATTGAACCAATGGGAAAATTTCGCGTTCCGGTAGTAGAAACGGGAAATTTGAACGAAAGTTGTATTTTTAGCATCTCTCCCCAGTCCCACTCTCCGTATTCACACTCGCTCCAGACCTTTCAATCAACGACCGCGCGCAGAAATACGACTGTTTTACGGTCTATTACACCGGTTAAAATGCAGTCTATAATATTGCTCTACTTACCAAACTTTATTGGTCACCCGCGACGAGACTTTCAACGAAAGGAGCTGATAGATAATGAACACATAGAGAAGGCAGACCACAGAAAGCAGCAAAAACAGCAGAAAGAGACGGGTAACTAAACCGCTTCGTATAACCATGTTTGATTGAGCAATAAGGTTGTGCAACGAAACTGCAGCGTTGATGACGGTTGAAAAACCTAGAAAAAATAATTAAGAAAAAAAATAAATAAACAAGATCGTTTACGGCAAGCGTTTAAAGATATAATTTCTTGGCTAGTGCATTTATGAGCTGAGGTAAAGCTCTTATGCTAATATACAGGCCTAGGGAAAACGGTCAATTTGAACAGTAGGTGAAAAATATGTATTTTTTTACCCAACAAGCGATTTTAACCCTCGAACGACAGAGGAGAGGTGTGGATGGCACCCTCCCATAAGTTTTTTTCTCCGATTTTTTTAAGAGGATTTCTCCCTAAGACACATTTAGGCAAAGCTTGGGGATAATCGGTTGTTATGGAAAAGAGATATTACGTCATAAGTAGCATAAAGTCAAGCCACGTTTGAATAAAAATGAATGCTTTCCACTATTTTGGATGAAAATTGCTCTTTACGGCAAGAGTTAAGAGATACTTTCTCGGCTAGTGCATTTCTGGGCTGATATGCTAATATAAAGGGCGAAGGAAAACGTCCATTTTGAATGTGATAACAGTTAATACCCTCTCTAATTAATTCACGGTGGGCACAGAAGCCTCAAAAAGTGGCATATATTTCCGTCGTAACAAAATGGCGGCAATACCAACTTCGAAATGCCATATCTTTGGATCGCATCAATATATTTACGAACTATTTTCACTTTTGAAATTATTGTGGCGTGTACTTTCAGAAACGGTCATCAGATAGCCCATAATACTAATTTAACATTTTGGCGCCATCTTTGTGACGTCATTTTCCCGCCAAAATACTTAAATTTGAAAAACAAAAATCATAGGATTTTTGCCAATGATAACTTCTATATTGTTGTAAAAAAGTTAAAGTAGTTTGAAGCGCAAGTTTTCAGTCGATTTGATTCTAAATGAACTTTGACCCAAGCAGAATATGGGCGGGAAATTCAAATTTTGAAACGTCATATCTTTTGATCGGATCAACATATTTGCGAGATTTTTTCAGTTTTGAGATGCTTGTAGCGAGTACTTTCAGAAATTGTCATCAGATATCCCATAATACTAAGTTATTTTTTGGCGCCTACTTTATGACGTCATTTTCCCGCCAAAAATTGCAAAAAAAGATAATGGAAAAAATATTCGATTTGTGAACATGAGTCCTTGGCTGTTGTTAAATTTCACGTTAACAACATCAAAACGGAAAAAGTTATTATTAACCCTTGCCACTTTTTGAGGCTTCTGTGCCCACCGTGATTGTTTATTTTTTGTTTATTTTTTATTTTTATTAGTTTTTAAATTTGAAGCAACTAATGACTGAATGTTCTCTGTTTCTTTTTCGTTTTTCTTAATTTCCCTTATTGTTTTGTGTAAATGATATTGTGCTTTGAATGCGGACACATTTTCGAGGGGAATCCCAATAAAGGAAACCGAAAGCTCACGGAAAACCAACTTCTGCATATAGCGTCCCTATAATTTATCTATCTTGTTTTTTTTTTAACTTGATAACATTATCCAACGAACATTGTGGTTAATATACAGGATAACCGAGCCCTAAACTTTCTTAATCGTATTTTGCCTGGGCGTTTTTTAGTTCCTGAGCCAATGAAACGAAGAGGGTGTATGGTACATCCATCCGCAAAATGGGATGGGGATTACTTGATAAGTTCTGCACATCTTGGATTTCTGGCCTTGGATTTGTTACAGATCGTCCAAATTGGTCAAAAAATAATAAAACTAAGAAAGAATGTTAAAATGGCACAAAAATGTAAAAGATATGACGACAAACGTAGGATTTTTTTTTCATTAAAGTGGTACTACGACGAAAATGTTTGCCTTTCTTTTCGACTTTTGTTTACTTCCTTTTATCCAATGAGTTCATAATAATATAAATCGTTATAATTGAGAACGATATAAGCTTGCTGAATCTAGAAATAGCTGGCCTAAAACCGCCGAATACGCGGCCGCCATTACCCAAAAAAAGTCAAGCCCGTAATTATTCTACAAAGCGGTCTCACATGTGAGTCATGCCGAGCTGTCTCGTGACGTCATATTCGCAACAACGATCTTAATTGGACATTTCTTGAAAAACAGCGAAAGAAGTCACTAAATGAAAAGGATTTGGAGAGGTCTTCGCCGTAACATTTACTTTCCAGTTTCGTGGGAAAGCGTTTTGAAGGACAATTTTGGCGAAGAACTCGATGAATTCTCAGGATCTATTTCGTGTCATGAGGATTCGGTGATGTATTACTTCAGATAATAAGCTGTCGGATTGGGAGGCAAGAATGGCTCAAGAAGCCGAGGAAGTCCGTCAATTTAAAGGAATATTTACTCAGGAAGTAGACGTTTATACATGGTCCAATAAGGAAAATTTTATTAAATACTTAGGGTGAATTTTCCCCGTTTGAGTTTGACTTCTGTTTACAAACATACGCGTATTATCATGCCACACTGAAGTAAGAAAAGAAGTAAAGTCAACTACTCGATTACTATTTTTCATTGGATTTAGTTCCTTGAATTTCTACTGCACAAAACTAAAAATAATATATAGGTGTTTTTTACCGTGTAGTAGAAAAATGAACGATGTTGTTGTTGACTTTGTTGTTACTGTTGTTGATAACACTGCAGACATCCAGTACACAGCTCAGGTAGCTGTCATCTTGAATTATTGTAAATCCCATAAATGGAGTCCCAGTAGCAGATAGTTGGGGCAGAAGGAAAACTTTGTCCGCATCGATTTCATCCATTTAAAAAAAGGTACTGTGCAAACGGTCGCGTAATAAGCTTACTGTTTTTGAGAATTGTTAAAATTGAAAAATAGCCTTCGTTAATCTTAATTCTTGTGCTTCCGACCTTTCACCTTAGTCAAGTTTCACCTTAGTAAAGCTTGTTCACAGAGCGACGCTGTTAGGCTCAGCCTATCTATATATAATTATCTGAAAAGTAAGAGTACATTCAGTAGCCGACATTTGACACCACGATCGCTTCCATCCTTCACCCTACAAAATCTACGACACTTTCACTCTCTTAAATAAATATTCAGGTCTGGTTCTTATCTGTGGACTGACTATAGTGGTCAAGAAATTTAGCTTTCCTAATTTCCATGTTATATTGCCAAATGCCACCAAATATCAAATATATAACGAAATTGAATAAAACTGTTTCCCAGAACAAAACAGAACAAGCAGTTTGGGAAAATAGACAATAGAAACAGATTGCAGTTCATGCATCAAATTAAATTTGATGTCGCTGTGTTTACTGAAACGTTCAGCGAGTTCTAAGATGTGTATCCTTCTCGCAAAGTTCAATAAAAACCATGAATGATCTCTCTGATATTTTTCGGTTTCTATTTCTGACCATCCGTTGCAAATATCGTTTCAAACGTAAACAAAATAAGTTAAATGTTTTAAAGCAGTAAAACTAAAGAAGATAATCTGATGTTTTTATTTTTATTGTTCTTGTTCTTGAACACCATCATCTTTGAGTGACCAATTGTTTTTTGCAGGTTTTATTTTTAAAGTAAATCTCATGAGATGATCCATGAATTATGCCGTGACTGTTTTTCTTTTGCAGTTAAATTTGCCAGTTTCAAAAGGTGAGCAGGTTATGATATAAACGCTCCCTCGCCGAAGAATAAAAGTTTAGCGTTTTATTATTGATTATGCAAACCGACATGATTTAATACTAAAATCGGAATTCAGTATTAGACTTACCACAGCGTAGCAATGTTAACTTTGCGTAGTTTCAAACCAGCTTTAGGACCCGTTTTAGACTATTTTGAAGTTAAAGTCTCAACCTTAATGGTAATGAAAAAAATAATTACAGCTACAAACCAACAAAAACTAAATAATCGGTGCAGTAATCAGCAGTAAGTGTTTTATAGACCTCGCTGGTTGTATTAATCCATGTATTGTTGTTATCGTTTGTTGACGAGCCGGCAACGTCAAAAGAACCGGCTGCCCTTGAAAAGTGACTGGGAAAAGGAGCGCGCTTTTCAGTTTAATCTATCAAAATTCGTATCAAAAATTCGTATTAACCTGCCAAAATCCTAGCTGACGCCTATTCTTGAGAATCAGTTCCAATTTTAACCAATCTTCGCAGAGATAGGGTATCTGTCAAACCACAGTAGATAAACGTAGTCGAGAGTATTTTTACCTTAATTTCACTGGTCTCATGGCAAACAAGTCCAGATGCCATTCTACGTTAAGCGAAATGCAAATTCATAGACCATCGTTCGCATAAATTTAAATTTGTGGAGAATTTTCATCAATTGAAAAATTTTAATCGGTCGAGAATTTTTCATCGGTTGATAAATTTACAAAATACTATCACGTAGTGTTTCCTGATGCAAACAAAAATAGCTCTAGAGCTAGGCAGGACGTTAATTAAACTTACATCTGTTTGCCAGCTCAAAAGCTTTTTGGCGCTTTTTTAATTTGTCGTTTAAAGGTGGCTCCAAGTTGTTTTTTTTTGGGGTCACACTTCCCCTTTTTAATGCGCTTGTACATAATCTTACTTAAGCTCAATGAATCTGAATTTGATACCAGATGTTAGGCTGTTGGATGAAAGTTTGGATGATGCTCTTTTTTTATGCTAATCAGCGTTTCCATAGCAACGGTAAACAAACATGGCGAAAAACGGTTTTTCCTAATTATCTTTCGATTTTGGGGCTACCCGCGACAGGTGAAAAAATGCGCTATAATCTACACAATGTAGCACACTAATGGGAAAATTTCAAACAAATTAAACTGTTCAACTTTGAGTAAATCGCTGAAACATTTTTAACACGTGTTTTTTCATGTTTGAAATATAAGCGGTCAAAACATTCCATAAAGGTCCAGTAATACGGGCAACAAAATCGTGCAACTTGTCGCGCAACATTGTTGCATTGCAAGTTGAAAGGCGTTGTTGCGCGTATTACCACCTGCGTGAGCAACTTGTCGCGCAACAAAATTAATTGTCGCAAGTTGCCGTGGAAACCTGCGTGTTTGATTGCTCAGTAATCTCATACCCAGATCTCACTCGAGAGTTACGTAAACAAAGATGGCGGTCTCTCGCCTCCTTCTTTGTCGGAAGCGAGCGTTTGCCGTTCTCTGTCTGGGCCTTGTGTTGGAAAAAGAGCAGGAAAGGCCTCGAAAACGGAATAGAAAAATAAATATGAGAGATTAGATTTCCCGGGAGTTCAGAATTACGAAGCAGCTATTTTCCATTCTGTTGGATAATGTATCACTCCTGATACAAAAGAAAGACTTCTTGAAATCCCTTTTGATTTCGAGTCCAAATAATGTTTTTAAATCATGCCACTGTTTTTTCACATCATCCTGGCTGCGACTGAAAAATTACGAAAAAGGATAACAGTACGTATTTAACTTTTTGGGGGACGATTAATAGATACCCAATATAGTTCATAACAATATTAACTACAGAGAAACTTACGCATCCTGATTTTATTAAACAAAAGGCATTGAAGTTTCAAATGATTAGTCTAAGCATTTTGTTTTCTCTCCAGCTTGAACAGAAGCGCATCACTCTCGAAACAACATAGAGTGAACAAATCTAATAAACTGTAAGAGCTTGTTACAACATCAAAACAATATACCTTAACAGTTTTTCTAATATATATTGATAGGCTTAGCCTAACAGCGGAGCTCTCTGAAGATAAACGATGATGATAAGCTTGACTTAGGTGAAAGGTCGGAAGCACAAGAAAAATTAGAATTAAGATTGACGACCAGGCTATTTTAGCAATTCTCAAAACCGTCTGCACGGAACATTTAGACTGCACAAATTCCACAAAAGCTCACAAAAACAACTTTTTCTCGGTCTAAAATAACTAGTATGACTAATTTTCGAATAAAATACATATCTTGCGTATGGAAAATTGCTCGAGAAACTGATTTGGAAATCAAAATTGCAAAAAATACACAGACATCTTTGCGCAAGGTGACGCGAGTGAAGTTAGAACTATAAAATCCAAGCCTTGTTTTGTTAACATAAAATCGCCTTTCAACCTATGTATTAATGAATGAACAAACACATAAAAATGGAAAACAAAATATTTTTCAAAATTTTATTCAAATATCCATTAGTTTATGTTTAAAAGCAAAAAAGCGCACCATTAGCGCATCGAGGAATTATCTGGCTGAGCACATGGCAAAATTCAAGATATCAATCCCGGCCGACTGAATTTGAGCACGTTTTATAAACATTTCTCCAAAACTAACGAGAACACAAAGAAAAAGTCAGTCACAAATTGATATCAACATAAATTCCCATAGAAATATGTAATTTATTTTACCGTTAAGTCCCTCGGCTGCTTAAAAATTCTTTAAAACTCCTTCGCTTTCTCCGCTAAACACAACAAAAGTGCTTTTTTTCTATTAAAATGTTTTATTTATCAATAACAAATCCCTAGAGTTTACAATATTATCCTGAGAGGATAGTCGTTTCCGGTTACAAGGCATCCTGAGTTAAAGCTAGTCATTTCCGGTTACAATAATACAAATTCACTTCTGGTTTACAGTCACTTGAAAGTCTAGTCCATAAGGGGGCATTTATAAAGTTCATTCCCGGTCATTTGGTCCACTACTTGAAAGTCCTTTCCGGCTTGCACATGATTACTTTAGTCATTTCCGGTATTGAATGATGAGTTGCCAGCAGCTAAATTATGAGAGTCACAGGCTTTGACTGTTGTATTTCACAAATATTCGGATGACACCACAAAGTAGAAAATTTCTGTTCGGTCATTCGGGAGAAATCAATTTGCAACTGTGTTGTGATGTCATTCCTTATGTCCCTTACAGTGGCCCGAGAGTTCTCGGTGCCATTGTGAAAAGTTGCTTTATTTCGAAATCCAATATACCATTAAGTCTCGCATGTCACTCTCGTCATCAGCAGAAGTCCATAGGTAAAAGAAAATAGTCTTAACATTAACTAAAAACCTAGTATTGAGTAGGGCCGATAGGGTGGGAGTGAAACACCCCACACCCTTCCACAGGTTCAAATTTTAATCTACTTGGAAAGGCGTGGTAACCAGTTATCCGGTTCCACATTTGCAGTACCATTGCTAAACCCGACACCCAAGATTCCCATTCTTGACACCCACGTCAGGCCATAAGGAGTGTCCGGACGTAAGCACCAAGCTCCTAACCTCGTGGCTCCTGTCTTTGCCACATTTAATTTAGTCACTGTACCTCTATGGTATTTGCGAAGTAAGGTAAACAATTTGTCTAAAGAAAAAATGTCCTTTACAAAACATGTGGAGTCATCCGCATATTTGCGAATTTTAAAACGTGGAGACAGGGGATCTCCCTGCCTCACTCCCCACTCGAGTGGAATTTCTTTGGTCAAAAAAACAGATTAACTATAATTTTTATATTTGCTTGACAGTATAATGTAGAAATCCACCGCTGGAAATTAGGGCCAAATCCAAAAGGACTCAAAACATTGGTAAAAAACTTCGATCTACCCTGTCAAAAGCTTTCTCTTGATCAATATTCAGCAAGATACCAGTTTCATTGGTAATGTTTATATAATGTAGTGTCACGCAAGAGAAATAAATTCTCAAAAATCGTCCTACCTCCACAGGTTCAAATTTTAATATAGCTTGGAAAGGTGTGGTAACCAGTTATCAGGTTCCACATTTACAGTACCATTGCTAAACCAGACACCCAAGATTCGCATTCTTGATACCCACGTCAGGTCAGAAGGAGTGTCCGGACGTGAGCACCAAGCTCCCAACCTCACGGCTTCTGTCTTTGCCACATTTAATTTAGTCCCTGTACCTGTCTCGTATTTGTGAAGTAACAAGAAGCTGTACACAGCTTGAACTCGTTGCGCCTTTAACTCATTGCAGCATTGATTCCCGAGTGTTTTGAGTGCTTTTACGGAGAAACATAAGCTTGAAATTATGTCTAATCAAAGGCTCCTAAGAGCCAACCCGTGAAAACGAAATGCTAACGCGTAACGCAATATTGCCGTTAGCTTACGTTTTCACACTGACACGGTTCGATATACATATATATATATATATGTATATATTTTTTAAATTAAACGTAAGTAGTTGACGAACGAAAAAAAAGTACATCACTTTCATAATGTCCAGTTCGAAGAAAGAAAAAAAAGGAAAAAAGATAACATAATGGAGACTCGAACTCGGGTCGTCCGGGGCTAAGCCACAAAATCAATCCACTGCGCTGTCGACGAACACATACTATTTGAGGACCAAATTTTAAACACGTAATTCGGTTGCAAAATCCTTTTGGAACGATTTTAATGTTGCACTAAAAACTCCAAATGCGAAACATCCGTAAGTTATTGTTATCTATATTCGTTTACGTCAAATTAATTATTGTTATCGCCGGATTCACGTTGAATTCTTGTTACGAAACGTATTCGTATATTTTACAAAGCATTTACTCACTAAGTTTACAGCTGATGGAAGGAGCGAATGAGTGAGTGAGAGAGTGAATTTTATTTAGTCTCCGTTACCGATAACCCGTTCATTATGCTTTCGCGTATACACGGGTTTAAAAGTAAGACTACACTACATTCAGTAGCTGACACTTAAGCTCGATCGCTGGCTGCTAAGCAAATGCTTAATGGCAAGTTTAATATATAAAACACAGAACTTGCCGGAGCAAAAATCCCACAGGAATAAGCGGCGAACACAATATAAAACGGTCTTATCCATCCATGAACGCCTTGAATTGTCTTGAAAGTGTGCAATTGTACGCTGTAGTTCTCTACTTCTCAAGTCAACACACGGAGAGATTTTGCGGTATTTATTTCATGGCTGAAAGCCATATAGTCGTCAACATAAACTTAAATATGCGTGCATAAATTTGCATGCGCTAATGACACGAAAAAAAAGAGAAGAAAAGTCAAAGCCGGATTTACAACCCGTGTGCTCTGCCACGAGTAGTAAAAAGCGTAACTGGGTCGCTAAACAAGCCGTGTGGTTGCGCGAACAAAGCTAATTTTGGCTTTCTTCTCAAAATTAAACGAAAGTTCTTTAGATTTCCAGTTATGTCGACACGGGTATATTCTGTATGGTCAGTGGAACTCAAATGTCAAAACTACCTCACATACCTAGCAGTGAAAGCTCTGAAATAAAGTATTTAAAATGTTTTTGGAACCATCATTTTCACATTTTCCTTCAGAAGAAGGCATTCTTATGTCGGATACGTACGTACAAAGGCGATTTTTAATTAAGCAAATAACTGATTCAAATCATGCCCTCAGGCTGTTTTAAAATGACCAGCATTGTTAAGGGTGTTCACATTTAACAAAAGACACAAAATTGTGATTGAACTGTTGATGCATGTCAAAGGTCTTAAATAAAGGTGTAAGATAAACATTCTCACTTTAACATTTCATCGAGGAAAGAAATAGTAAAATACCGTAACGACCCAGTAAACTCATAAAAAATGAAAGCGGAATTGGGTCGCTAAACAACCCGTGTGGTTGCGCGAACAAAGCTAATTTTTGCCTTCTTCTCAGAATTAAACGAAAGTTCTTTAGATTTCCAGTGACGTCGACACGGGTGTATACTGCATGGTCAGAGTGCAACTCAAATATCAGAACTACCTCACATACCTAGCAGTGAAAGCTCTGAAATAAAGTATTTAAAATGTTTTTGGAGCCATCATGACTTTTCACATTTTCTTTCAGATGAAGGCATTGTTATGTTGGATATGTAACGTACAATGGATATTTATAATTAAGCAAATAACTGATTCAAATAATTGCCCTCAGGTTGTTTCAAAATAAGCAGCATTGTTAAAGGTTTTCACATTCAACAAAAGACGCAAAATTGTGATGGGATTGTTAATGCATGTCAAGGGACTTTAATATAGGTGTAAGGTAAACATTCTCACCTTTAACTTTTATAAAAAAAAAAACGATAGTAATATACCATTACGACCCAGTAAACTTATAAAAAATGAAAGCGAGATTGGGTCGCTAAACAAGCCGTGTGGTTAGGCGAACAAAGCTAATTTTTGCTTTCTTCTCAGAATTAAACGAAAGTTCTTTAGATTTCCAGT
This sequence comes from Dendrophyllia cribrosa, assembly GCA_024195265.1. NCBI lineage: Eukaryota > Metazoa > Cnidaria > Anthozoa > Scleractinia > Dendrophylliidae > Dendrophyllia > Dendrophyllia cribrosa. Next base: position 25,600,167 of record JAJLRJ010000006.1, read on the forward strand.
GACGTCGACACGGGTGTATACTGCATGGCCAGAGTGGAACTCAAATATCAGAACTACCTCACATACCTAGCAGTGGAAGCTCTGAAATAAAGTATTTAAAATGTTTTTGGAGCCATCATGACTTTTCACATTTTCTTTCAGATGAAGGCATTGTTATGTTGGATATATAACGTACAATGGAGATTTTTAATTAAGCAAATAACTGATTCAAATAATTGCCCTCAGGTTGTTTAAAAATAAGCAGCATTGTTAAAGGTTTTCACATTCAACAAAAGACGCAAAATTGTGATGGGATTGTTGATGCATGTCAAAGGACTTTAATATAGGTGTAAGGTAAACATTCTCACCTTTAACTTTTATCAAAAAAAACCGATAGTAATATACCATTACGACCCAGTAAACTTATCCAAAAATGAAAGCGAGATTGGGTCGCTAAACAAGCCGTGTGGTTGCGCGAACGAAACTAATTTTTGCCTTCTTCTCAGAATTAAACGAAAGTTCTTTAGATTTTTTTTCCAGTGACGTCGACACGGGTGTATTCTGCATGGTCAGTGAAACTCAAATATTAGAGCTACCTCACATACCTAGCAGGGAAAGCACTGAAATAAAGTATTTAAAATGTTTTTGGAGCCATCATTGTCACATTTTCTGGTTCCTTCTGCATGTACTGGAGCACATATTACGTAAAACAAAAGGAACAAAGAACGACAATAATACAAATGCAAAACAAGACCAAAAATACAATACCACACAAACAATAGAAGACCATGGGTACCAGTACATGCAGAAAGACCCCATTTTCTTTCAGATGAAGGCATTTTTGGCTCATCCTCGGTGTAAGAACCTGTAAAGCTCATGAGTGACGTAATACAAAGAAGACAAAAGGCACAAAACAAAATAGAGTCAACTGGGAATGCAATACTACAAAGGTAAAAAACAAAGGAAAAAGTCACAGGTTCTTACACCGAGGTAAACCCGCATTTTTATGTTGGATATGTAACGTACAATGAAGATTTTTAATTAAACAAATAACTGATTCAAATAATTGCCCTCAGGTTGTTTTAAAATGACCAGCATTGTTAACGGTGTTTACATTTAACAAAAGACACAAAATTGTGATTGGACTAGCTGTTGCTCCATGTCAAAGGTCTTAAATATAGGTGCAAGATAAACATTCTCACTTTTTAACTTTCATCAAAGAAAAGCGATAGTAAAATGCCATAACTTATAAAAAATGAAAGCGGAATTGGGTCGCTAAACAAGCCGAGTGGTTGCGCGAACAAACCAAATTATGAGAACAATGAAGTTTACTGAGGTTCTTATGTGGAGCATTACTTAAATAAAACAAGGACTGATTGTTAATATTTTTAATATCACAATAATGCTGCACACGTTGATTTCTGTTATCTACCTATTCGTTAAAGTAATGTATCATCTAGCAATGAAAATGTAGTGATGCATTGTATTTTTATAGGAAGAAGGATTGATTGTTAATATATATCGTCAACATCACAATAATTCTGCGCGTGTTGACTTCTGTTATTTACCTATTCGTTAATGTACGATTATGATACATTGCTTTTTGAAAAAAGAAACACAAGAACTGATTGTTGATTTTTTATTGAAATTGTCAAATTAAATTAAATTGCGTTAAATCAACTTTCAAAGAATATATCGCTTCCTATTTCAAACCGTTGTACACACATACAAGCTTTCTATTTTTGCATTTACCACACTCCGCATTTTCTACACTTCTCATTTTCCACACTCCGCATTTTCTACACTCCGCATTTTCTACCGCACTCCGCACTCCGCGTTTTCAACCCAATTACAACCGACGCGCTCCTTGTCTACTTTAAGTCTTGTGTCGCTGTTGTTGTACCATTCGACAGCATTCCAGTTCTAGCGGATTAAGCTCTAATTTTTAGGTATTCCTTGATATTTAAAGGTTGTATTTCATTTTAACTGCTGTTTTTCTCCAGTTCCTTGTCGCAATAGACCCTGTCAGGATCTCCTTTCTGGCGGGTACCATGATCTACTCATGGAATGATGAGAATCCAGTCGATTTAAACAGATGCAGATTTCTTGGAAACCAAAATCGATCGCTCTAGACTGGAATATGTGCACGATAAGGCATTATTTTAATTTGTTAGCGAACTGCACTTAATAAATATCGCTCAGACTGAAAACTACTCAGCAGCGGTCATTAACGACGGAAGCAACTTAAATTTACTTATCCAAAAAAGTCCGAAGTCACCCGCTCGAACTTTACGAGAATTATACGACTCTGTGAGGCTCGATATTGTAAACTTTTCTTCGGTTTCACTTTCTATGGTGGAACAACTGCTCTTACAATTTCATGTTTCTGACGCGCTATTTTCTAGACTTCTACTCAGCTCAGACAGCTTAGGCAACTCATGTAACTGAATTTGCTGTCTTTAAAAGTCCCAGACATTGCTTACCTTTGCAGAAATTCAAGAAGTTCAAGTCCAATTTGTCCAGTTTCTTTTCTTCAACGCGGAAAAGTAGCGATTTGCATTCAACAAGAATGGACAGTGCCCTGAAGTAAAGATGTATTCCTGAAAATAAACATGTGAATGAACATAAATATCACTGTTCATGCATGAAGTCAAACCAGAAAAAAACAAAACTCGCTAAAATGCCGTTTAGAAGCCATAAAGCCGACAAGAAACAACCGATATACATTTTAATACAATCATGTATTTATAGAGGTATGAACACTTAAATGGCTGTTTGTTTATACTTTTGATATTTTTTTCAAACTCACGATAAAATTCAATACAAATCCTTATATTTTTGTTGTTGAGGACTCCTATTGTTAGTCTTCGCTACCGGTGACTAATCAAGCCGTTTAGTTATGCGAACAAAACTAGTTTATGCTTTCATCAGTCCGAAAAATATGACAGTTTCTCGTTAAATCTTTTCCAGTTAAATGCTTTATCTACTTCTCTCGCCCCTATATACATTTGGTCCTCTTAATTGTACTCTAGAGTAAGGCCGTCGATGAAACAGGCGCAGATTTCTCGGAAACATAAAATGATTCGGCGCTTGTCTGGATGACTAATTATTAACAACAATTAAACAACAACAAAAAGTCTTTATTTTTAAAATTTTGCTATCAGCACTCACTCATAGATAAACTTCGCTGCATTTTCATTTTCATCCTTTTTATCATCATTTTTATTAAACAAATAAATTATATACAAAATTATAGGCACCCGCAGGTAGCATCAAGCTAATCGAGGCGGGTGCTTTTAGAAATAAATAGATAAATAAGAAATCACATTACAAATAAAATACGGAGATAAATAAATTGGTACATAGATAAATAAAGAAACTAAGTCTTACAAGATTTTGAGTGAGACATTTAACAAGTCGGATAATTATTTTCACACGTCAAAATAAAATGAAACAAAGGAGAATGTCAAGAAATCATGTCTATTATTGTGGGCACGTTAATATACGAATTAGCATTATCAAGTGTTTTGAGGAGTAATTTTCGTAGATTATTTTTGAAAGCATTTTTAGGGAGTGTTTTCAAGGTGTTCGGCAGCGCATTTCAGACTTTTGCGCCTACCCTCAAAAAGGACTTTCGTTGAATTTCCAATTTTGCACCTTTAATGTAAAAGTTCTTAGAAGCTGAAGCTCTGGTGTTATAAGAATGCACTTGGGAAACATTAGTAAACAGATTCGTGATATTCTTTGGCGCAAGCTTATTCGAGACTTCATACATTAATTTAGAAATTGTTTCAAAGTAGATAAAGCTCAGGGGCAGAGTATTAGCATCAATAAGTAATGGAATGGCATGTTCGTCCCTTCTCTGATTATATATTAGACGCAGAGCTCGCTTCTGCAAAATTAGAAATTTATTTAGATGTGATTTAGCTGCTTGGCCCCAGATTGAGACAGCGTAATAACGATAAGGAGAGATAAGAGCTTGATAAATATTAAGTAAAATCTGCCGCGGTACAAAATGTCTGAGCTATAAAAAGCTCTTACATACATTCCATTGCCTAAAAATATGCTTAGGCATCACAATTCCATTTGTATTTTGCTTACCTTCGCAGGACGTTAAGGCCGATTTAGATGGCACAACTTTTGCCTACAACCATCGCATGCAACCTGCTCACGCCATACATACAACACGAATCGCGTGGTCTAAATCAGCCTACAACTCGCTTACAACTGTTGCGTGCAACAAGAAAAAAGTTGTAGGATTTTGAAACATTATTTAAACACTACGACAATCGTAGCCAGATACGGTGTTATATAATGCGAGTTGTATACAATTTTCGCCTGACGCAAGCAGCGCGCGCTGCAAAAATCGCATGCAACAAAGTTGTGCCGTCTAAATCAGCCTTAAACTTTTTTTCCGGTATTCAGTCTAAATTATTACATTCAGTGATTTTAAATCAAATCCTAGTATGGCCAAAGCACAGTGTGTTTTCATGAAACCAACATACTGTAGGAATAGACAGGCAAGGTCATTGAAATATACTGGACGAACAGTTGGCTTTGATCACCTTTGATCTCCGGAAAACAAAGGTTTAACAACGTTGCGCAGCACGCAACAAAAGTGATTAAAGGTTTTATAGCTCCTTTGACTTACATCAATACGGCCTTTGCAATTTGACAACGTACCAAAGATTAGGGAAAAATGGCCTTTGCCAATTTTGACATATGTCAAAGGCGCGTTTGGCGATTTTTAATGCAGGAAACTTGCAGTTCTTACATTGTACCACAGGTTTCACAGATGTGCCAACGAAAGGTACAGTTTGCGTCGCGCGTCCTTCACAGAGGCTCGATATAAAGTTTCCTCCGAAGAGGCTCAATAAGTTTTCTCGGTCGCGTGAGTGCGCCTCGATCGATGCGGCTGTTAGGATTCTCTATTGAAAACAAAATTCTAAGAGAGCTAATTAGAAAGTGTTCCATTCGACTAAGCTGGCACACGCTATGCAAATTTTGTTAAGCGAAAGCAGTATATTCAGAGAAATTCATGCTATTAAACAACTTACCAAATCAACCACGATTTGCTTCTTGAAGACTCGAAGAATTATTTTATACTCGGCATTTGTAAACTTGTACCTCTGGATAGAAAATTTTTCCGCGTCTAGAGTCTTCAAAAATGCCTCGAAGGGCTTCATCGATTCCGCGAACGGACTTAATTTTCTATCAATAGAGTTCATTTATCCCCCACAGAGGTTCGATAGGTTTCCTTCGAAGAGGCTCAATAAGTTTTCTCTCTCGTGTTAGTGCTCCTCGATGCGGCTGTTTTGATTCTCGTTGAAAACAGAGCTTAGAAAGCGTTCCATTTGACTAAGCAGGCACATGCAATGCAAACTTCGGTAAGCGAAAGTAGTATATTCAGAGAAATTCATGCTATTAAACAACTTACCAAATCAACCACAATTTACTTCTTGAAGACTCGAAGAGTTATTTTATAATCGGAACTAGTAAATTTGTACCTCTGGATAATAATTTTCTAGATTTGTGATTGGTTCCCTCCGCTTTGGATCTGAGCCAATGTTCTTGTTTACCATGCTCATATTGGCTTACAAGAAGTATTAACCTACTCAACTTTGCTAGGCAACAGAAGGACAACAACTCGGCATTGCACCGCCCTAAAGCGATCCACGCACGACAAATTTATAAACCTCGCTTCGCGAGGAATAAAGCAAACTCTTCTAGTTTTTAAACCAAAACGGTTTTCAAAATTACGATGGCGTGTAGCGCACGCACAGTACAGCTCGATGTAAACAAACCGTGAAAACAATTCGTCATCATTTTTCCATATTTGGTCAACTTAAGTATAATTGCTCAGATCCATAGCGGAGGGAACCAATCAGTAATCTAGAAAATTATTATCCAGAGGTACAAATGTACAAATTCTGAGTAAAAAATAATTCTTCGAGTCTTCAAGAAGTAAATCGTGGCTGATTTGGTAAGTTGTTTAATAGCGTGGATTTGTCTGAATATACTGCTTTCTCTTACCGAAGTTAGCATAGCATGTGCTTGCTTAGTCGAATGGAACGCTTTCTAAGCTCTTTAAAAATTCTGTTATCAACGAGAATCAAAACAGCCGCATGGAGGAGCACTCACGCGACCGAGAAAATTTATTAAGCCTCTTCGAAGGAAACCTATCGAACCTCTGTGGATGATAAATAAACTCTATTGAGAGAAAATTAAGCCCGTTCGCGGGATCGACTGAAAGCCCTTCGAGGCATTTTTGAAGACTCTAGACGCGCAAAAATTAATATCCAGAGGTACAAATTTACTAGTTCCGAGTATAAAATAATTGTTGGAGTCTTCAAGAACTAAATCGTGGTTGATTTGGTAAGTTGCTTATTTAATAGCATGAATGTGTCTGAATATACTGCTTTCGCTTACCAAAGTTTGCATTGCATGTGCCAGCTTAGTCGAATGGAACGCTTTCTAAGCTCTTTTTCTGTTTTTAATGTGAATCAAAACAGCTGCATCGAGGCGCACTCACGCGACCGAGAAAACTTATTGAGCCTCTTCGAAGTTAACCTATCGAACCTCTGTGGAGGATAAATGAACCCTGTTGTGAGAAAATTAAGCCCGTTCGCGGGATCAATGAAGCCCTTCGAGACATTTTTGAAGACTCTAGACGCGCAAAAAATATTATCCAGAGGTACAAATTTACTAGTTCCGAGTATAAAATAATTCTTGAAGTCTTCAAGAACTAAATCGTGGTTCAGTTTGGTAAGATGCTTAATTCAGTGGAACCTCGATTAAACGAAGTGCCAAGGGACTAGGGAAATTGGTTCGTTATATCGAGGGTTCGTTATATCGAAAACCTCGTTGTAACGAATTTGCGGAAAAACAACCAAAATGTTCGTTATATCAAGGTATAGTTAATAATTGTTCTGTAACGGTGTTACGTATATCCGGATCTGAACAAATAACATTTGCATGTTAATGCCTGCATAAAGCTTTAGTACTTTGTACATATAACTACGGGACTGGAAAACTGTACAGGTTATACCTTTGCCCTATAGCACACACTGTTGGTCTGTTTCGCATTTATTCTTTTGTCACGAGTTGACTTTTATTCGTTATATCGTGGTAAATTTTACGTTTGGGCTGCCGGACCGGATTGTGTTCGTTATAACGAGGATTTCGGTATATCGAGGTTCGTTGTATCTAGGTTCTGTTCCATAAATTTTACTTGTTATTTTGCCGGGCTGAACGAAATCGTTCGTTATACCGAGGACTTCGTTATATAGAAGTTCGTAAATCGAGGTTCCACTGTATCATGAATTTGTCTGAATATACTGCTTTTGTTTACTGAAGTTTGCATAGCATACCCCGTTTCGCAGAAACGGCAGCCATATTGATTTTTCCCCAAGTACACTCAATAAAGAACATTGAAAACAAAGGAATATATTAATTTAAATGTTCATCATGGGATGCCCTGGGGACAAAAATAATATTGCTGCCGTATCTGTGAAACGGGGTATGTGCCAGCTTAGTCGTGTGGAACGCTTTATAAGCTCTTTTAAAAGTCTGTTTTCAATGAGAATCAAAACTGCCGCATCAAGGCGCACTCACACGACCGAGAAAATTTGAGTCTCTTCGAAGGAATTAACCTCTGTGGAGGATAAATCAACTCTATTGAAAGAAAATTAAGCCCGTTCGCGTGATCGATGAAGCCCTTCTAGGCATTTTCGAAGACTCTAGACTCGCAAAATTATTATCTAGAGGTGCAAATGTCGAGTCTTCAAGAAGTAAATTGTGGTTGATTTGGTAAGTTGCTTAATGCAGTGGAACCTCGATTAAACGAAGTGCCAAGGGACTAGGGAAATTGAATTTCTTTGAATATACTGCTTTCGCGTACCGAAGTTTGCATAGCATGTGCCAGCTTAGTCGAATGGAACGCTTTCTAATTAGCTCTCTTAGAATTTTGTTTTCAATGAGAATCCAAACAGCCGCATCGAGGCGTACTCACGCGACCGAGAAAACTTATTGAGCCTCTTCCGAGGAAACTCATCGAGCCTCTGTGAAAACTGTGGAACGATGTAAGAACTGCAAGCTTTCTGCACGAAAAATCGCCTTTACCACGCGCCTTTGACATATGTCAAAAGTGCCAAAGGCCGTTTTAGTTGCCAAATCTTTGGTACGTTGTCAAAGTTGGCAAAGGCCGTCTTTGATTTAAGTCACAGGTGCTATAAAACCTTCAATCACATTTAATGCCTGTGTTCACGCTACGTTGTTACCCCTTTGATGGAGATCAAAGGTGATCAAAGCCAACCATTCGTCCAGTATATTTCAATGTTGCTGACTGAAAACACACATGAAACTGAGCACACTGTGCTTTGGCCACACTCGCTTTTGATTTGAAATCACTAAATGCAATAATTTAGACTGAATACCGGAAAAAAGTTTAAGGCTGATTTAGACGGCACAACTTTGTTGCATGCGATTTTTTGTAGCGCGCGCTGCTTGCGTCAAGCGAAAATTGTATACAACTCGCATCATATAACACCGTATCTGGCTACGATTGTCGTAGTTTTTAAATAATGTTTCAAAATCCTACAACGTTTTTCTTCTTACATGCAACAGTTGTAAGCGAGTTGTAGGCTGATTTAGACGACGCGATTCGTGTTGTATGTATGGCGTGAGCAGGTTGCATGCGATAGTTGTAGGCAAATGTTGTGCCGTCTAAATCAGCCTTAAAGTGCGCCTAAACCCCAAATGTTTTTCTTTTAATCAACTCAATGTACGTTGAAAAGTCAAATAATGAAATATTTCGTGTTTTTAACGTCGCGTTAGTGAGTTATAGAGATTTGAATTTACAAAATGCTAATTAGATGACGTCAAATCAAACAATAATGAGTAAAAGAATCCCAACGTTTTCCCAAACCGACGTTTCAGCTCATCGAGCATTCGTAAACACAACGGTCGTAATGGCGGACTTGGTTTACTTCCATTTACTCCATGTATGCTATTACCGAAGTGTAACATATCACCGACAATTTAATATAAATTTAATATAAAGTTTACTATGAGCGAGTGACTTTTCTCCAGTAACCGCAGTAAGTCGTAATTTACGACTTAACAATTGGGGTTTAGGTGCACTTTAAGTAACAATGCGTGTAAGAAGTAGGCATTGCTCTATTGTTCCGCGGCATTTCGCTTTCCCCACATAACATCGTTTAGTTTTTTTTTTTTTACTGAGAATGCATCAACCTATGGACAACATGTTTTTTTTAAATAAAATGTACTGGAACTTTATTTTAAAGTGATGTTTCTTTTCTGCTACAAGATTTCATCCAATCGTGAAACTCCAAAACAATGGCCAAGAAAAGCTTCTAATTTTACATGTTTCCCACAGAATTTTGGTTGCATTAAAACTCAGAATAGTTTTTACTAAAAGGGAATCAATTAGTAAACTAGAGAGAAATTAATGCACTACCTGATTAAGTTATGGTAGGTTTTCACGTTTCAGCCAGTGAGGTGGACGGTTTCAACAATATCACAATTAACACCTTTCTGCATTCCCTGCCGTTAGGTTGCCTACTTCTTACTGGGGCCATTACTTAACGTCCTGCGAAGGTGAGCAAGATACAAATGGAATTGTAATGCCTTAGCATATTTTGTATGTAAGAGCTTTTTATAGCGACGAAGTTTATCTACGAGTGAGTGCTGATAGCTTTCGAGCAAAATTTTAATAATTAGTCATCCAGACAAGCGCCGAATCATTTTATGTTCCCTGGAAATCTGCGTTTGTTTCATCGACGGCCTTACTCTAGAGTACATAAGAGGGCCAAATGTATATAGAGGGGCGAGAGAAGTAGATAAAGCATTTAAGAGCGTGTCCGCGTAAGAACCGACCACTCAAATTTGGGTGCAAAATAGATTTCCTTCATTTTTTTCTGCACAAGACAAGCAACATATGCAATGAATAAAAATGGTCTTTTTTTGGGCTAATTCGCCTTTTTTATTTTTTTTTTAGGTATTTTTTTTTTTGATAGACAGCCGAAAACCGCACAAAAAGGAAAATCGAAACCCAAGATTTTCGTGTTACTCGAGCGTTGCTTAAAAATAGGTCCGCAATGCGTACATGAGTGAGCTTACGATGAAAATTTGCACGGAAATATCTAGAGACGGAATTTGTGATGTCGAAAATGTTACTGTCAAAGTAATTAAGCTAAATGAGAAATACACCATAGGCTGTCTGCCTCTGATTTTTCATAAAAACTATTTAACGATATAATGTGGTACTGTCAGAGGTATGGAAGCACAACTTAAAAAATGGTTCATTGACTGTATAACTGGTGCAAGTGTTCCAAGTCCAAGAGATGTGATAAAAACACATGTCCACCAAGCACCATTGTGGCTTGCAACTTAACGTCTCAAGAGCTTCTGTATTGGAAAAGTATCTTGGTTTGTCGAGGATGATTTTTTGTTTTGTTGGACTGGAAGATCGTTCGTTAATTTGGTATCGTTTTTGTCACGCTATGTAATGTCACTACAAGGACCGAGTTATCATCATTGTCATCATCAAAGTTATCGTATTAGGGTTTCACATGTAAGGAGTGGTAAAACCCCATACTGACAGTAAAGATTGACACCATTTTACTCAAGGCAGGCAATGTTAACTTTTACCATTTCTTTCAGTGTTACGTGACCCTTCGTATCAAAACTACTTTGAGCAGTTCGATTTACCCTGCCGTCAATCATACCTTATATGGAAAAAGTTCGTTTCTTCGGACGCCATTGCAGGCTGGTGATCACGCAGGAGTATACAAACTCCTCCTACTAGGTATGATGGACGGCAGAGTAAATTGAAATTGCTCAAAGTAGTTTTGATTCGAAGGGTGCGTAACACTGAAATCAGTGGTAATCAAAATATATAAATTTAATGATCAATTTAATAAAACTTTTACGCTTGTAGCTATTGTTTCAGAGGTCTGAAACAATAACTACACTTGTAAATTACAGCTGTAAAAGTTTTATGAAATTGAGCCCTGGTTGGTGCTTATAGCATGTAGCTGTTTGCATACAGTATCAGCATTGCCAAAAATAACAGTAAAACATTAACATTTATTCTCAAGTTTTTTTGGAATGTAGACTAGCTGTAACAAGTATAGTTAACTTACATTTTAAACTTAGTAACATCAACGTTTTCAAACAATAACTTTTCAACGTTTTAGTGTAACTGCACTTAACTGACTTAACCCAGATTTGTGTCTCTAAAGACATTATTTGTTCTCCGAAGAGAATTCATCGTTTCCCGATGGAAATATGTTGTTCCCAGAAGGGAATTATATGACCCTGAGACAGGGTTATGGATTGCCAGATGTTGTACATGGAGCAATTCGCAATGCTGGACTGCACAAGTCACTCGGCGGCCATCACAGCTGTCTTTAAAACTACATCTCGGTGATTTAGGGAACCTTTTGTTGGCGAAGATTTTGTCTACACCTTCAAAACATCTGAAAAACTCTTTACGTGAAAACAATAGACACATTGCTTGAATGCTGTGCCTGATTACTGGTGCAATATAACACGAAAACATCGTAAATTTCGAGTCTCTTACCTCTCTTTCTCCAACGGCGAAAAAACATGGTTGCTTCCACGTTCCGTGTTTTTGATATCGAAAATACGTCGTTTGTTATCCGGGATGATCCGGGATCAGTTCGCAGCACTTCGTGTTCAACCTCGCTCATATTCGCGTGTTCGTGCTCTCATCGTTCGTACGGAAATAAACAATATCTGTTCGAGACCACGCGCCGTGATACCGAAGACAACCCGAAGATTGGACTACCACGGACTTACGGACACTTCCCATGACATAGAGTGAGATTACACTTCATGTAAGCTCACTCAAAAATCGCACATTCAATGAAACAATCTAAAACTTGCAGGATTACTAGCTAATTTTTTCTTATTTTAGTATGTTTCAAAATTGCTTCTCTACTTTTAAAACAAGCAGAGTTAAAAAATTTCCCCGCATCCTTTAAAACACGCCGCCATCGTTTATGCTAATATAGCCTTCAGTAATATAAACTGTTTTTTTTTTCTGGAAAGTGAGACTTAAGCTGTAATGCTACCTATTACTAACCTTTAGTACTAAGATCAATCTACACGTATCAAAAATAAAAGTTGTGGGCACTCGTTATTTTGAAGTGCAAAAAAATCGAAAAAGTTGTTACAAATTCAACGTTTCGTGTAGAAATCAAGAAATTGACTGTTTAACTGAACTGCTTTTTAAATCCCATTCATTAAATTATTTTATTATTGGAATTCTAATAAAGTAAATTGCAAAGCTTCGACCAAAACATCGCGAAATCTTTGTTACTTGCATTGCCAAGAAGCCATTCTCCTCCGATAAAGCCGTTACCACTCCTGTCACGCATCACGCATTCTTGGCTTCTGATAGTGCACTAATAAAACATGGACACAGAGTCCAAAACAGTCGGTAAGTCCAACTTTAACCCACCCCCCACCCCGTTTTACAAATTATTTATAATTGATACATTGATACACTTTTTATCTTTCCAATTTTTAATGAATCAGCTCAAGCAAGAGTCAAAGATTCGCTACCCGCCGTGAGTCCAATGACACGTTCGTTTTATGCTAATCTAGCTTTCAGAAAAGTTTTTTTTTTATCTGAAAAGTACGACTTCAGCTGGAATGATACTTTTTACCAACCTTAGTAGAAAGACTAGTCCGCAAGTTTCACAAATAAAAACTGTGGGCACTCATAAGTTTCAAGCGAAAAACATATCGAAAAAGTTGTTAAAAATGTAACATTTCATGTTCAGTGAAATTTAGAAATTAGCTTTGTCTGAACGGTTGCTTTTTACTTTTCATGAACGAGTTGATCAGACCACCGTAACTAAAATGAAGTATATTTTAAAGCTTTAAAGTTGAGAAATCTGAATTTTTAACCACCAGTGAGAAATATTTCGCACTTTAATCTGAGCCATTATTTACACAAGTTGTCACACATCACGCATTGTTCGCCGAAGATCCCACAAACTACTTTTTTTTTTAAATTAATAACATCTTTATTGACCAAAAAAAAAACATTTTACATTTCAAGTTACATTTAGTTACATTAAGCTGCTGTATTAAAGAAAAAAAGTACATGTAGTAGAGATGATACTGTCACAATATACTGGTAATAATAATAACAACAATAATTAGGTGACAATTGTTTCAATTTGAAAGGTTAAGTTAAAAGGAAACGTATCCAGATCAGATTAGGCTGCTTTATTGATTTTCCATGTTACTTTTAGTTTAGAGATGCATTCGTCTAGGTCGAGTTTTCTTTTCAAGAACTTACTAGCGTAGATATAATGTTTCACGTGCTGCAGGAGAAGAGAGATTTTTCTATTTAAACGAAGACCTGACTCTGGTGGTAGATGGTAAACGTTTAACATTATTCGGTTCCAAAGTAGGGTCGATATTGATGTTATGCTTCATGTTAAACCAATTTAAAATTCCATCATATAACTTTCGAGTTGAGCTACATTCCAAGAAGGTATGTTCTATAGAGTCTGACTCATGACATTCAAAACAGCTATCATCATTTGCAATTCCATAGCGTTTTAGTTCTTTATTGGTAACCAGAATTCGGTGCAATAGTTTTAAAGAGAATTGTCTAAGCTTATTATCTGAAGTTGTTTTGTATATAGTATTCATGCTCTTTTCCCAGTTCTTCGCTATTTCGTCATTAGTCTTCGTCCAACTTTTAACTGCAGTTGGCGAATCAGTGTTGTTTTCTTCAAGTAATAATCGATAGTAGTCTTTGCAACGCATTTTCGAAAAAAATATAGATTTATCTTTTGAGAGCTGAAAAGCGTCATCCTCCTGTTCTGATATTCGTAAGGAGATGCGAGATTCCGAAGCCTTGTTCTTTAACCATCTTGGTATAGCTGAAATAATTTGTTGATACCTCAAGAAGTTTGTATTTACCTTATACTTGTTATTAAGTGCAGCTAAAGTAAGAAAATTCCCATTGCTGTCTAGAATATCTTGAATATAGTGAATGTTTCTATCAGACCAGGTTTTCCAGGAAAAAGATTTTCCTTCAATGGTTATATCCTTGTTGTTCCATATTATAAACGTTTTTCCGTAGGTATCTTCAAATTTATTTCGCAGATCACCGAAATAATTTAGCAGTATTTATATACTTAGTACCCTATTTATAACCGTTTTGAAATCAAATGCTTTTATCTTTAATTTCATTTTCTAAAAAAAATGATTTCAAAAAAGCATCGTTCTATTAAATAACGGTCAATAACGCCGCTAGTCTATTTATCCGGACCATGTGCTTCTCAAACTACCGAGACACGTAGCTATCGTTTGAACTTCATATCGTATTTACTCTGGCGTCACTTCCGATAGCAGAGCGAAACAGCTAGATTTCGAAAAGTCACGAGAAACATCTTGCAACTACTTATCACTAAAAAAAAAAAACATTTGCATTGCCGCACAAAACAAGATAGCCGCTGCAGCAAATCTTCTTTCTATCTTTTGCGTTGAACTTGATATTACTTACGTGATCCCACTGCTGCGTTTTGACCAAACGGATTGTGGATTTCTCTTGCCAAGTACTTAAGCTCACGACGTGCTTTCCCGCAACGCTTGCAGATTTTCTTGTATGGCCAGGATACTGACACGACTTTGGTGGTCGCCAAAACCTTCCCAAGGAATGCCTATGTTTTGGACAAACTGACATTTTTTCAACTTGTATTTCACTCAGTGAGAAAAGACCAGCTCTCGCCAAAATTAGATATTTCTCGGTCAAACTTTCTTTTGACAGGTGGTAACTGGCAAGGTGCGTGATAACACCATCATTGCAGTCCTTGAGACGAAATATGTCCTCAATACCTCAACTTGCTCCACAATCACTTTTTTACTTTACTGTTCAGGGAACACAATTTCGAAGACATTTTGATTTGCGTGTTCAACTTTTTCTCTAGCAAATTAATGCGACGGGAAGCTTGCAAAAACACACAAACATTTCACCTTTGCTTCTCGCAGTTTGTTTTTGTTTTCTTCATAATTATTTGTAAACGAGATGTTGATCATTTTAAAATTAAATTGTTATAACACTGCTAAAAAGATGAACATATCTAGTATATCCAAATCATTAGAGCAAAGAAGACTTACTGAATTGTGTAAACAATGGGAAACCAAACGTTAATGTTTTTTCGATAATTTTATTTCTAAAGTTTTGATAAAGTTACCGCCAAATGGATCACGTCTAAACCTAGCACTAACAAATTATGAAAGGTTAAGTATAAAATTAAATTTGCTATCCTTTGGAGTAATTTGCAAATCTATCGTACGGAAAAACACACAGTTAATTTTAAGCAGATGTTGACATTAACCCGGTAACGAACGAATCTTTGACTCTTGTTTAAAAATTTATTGAAAATTGAAAAGATTAACCCAGTGTATCTAATTTAAAATAAATTTAAAACGGGGCGAGAAGAGAGTTAAAGTTAGAGGTCAGCTCCGTGCTTTTTGACCGTTTGAGACTCTGTACATATTAAATCCACTATCAGAGGCCAAGAATGCGTGATGCGTGACGACAGTGATACGGACGGCTGCATGCATGTGGCGGAGATTTCGCGATATTTTGGTACGAAATCAAGACTGATCAAAGTCGACTTCGCAATTCGCTTTGCAATTTACTTTATTAGAGTTCCAATGATCAAATAAATTAATCAATGGAATTTAAAAAGCACTTCAGTTAAACAGTCAATTTCTTGATTTCTATACGAAATGTTGAATTTGTAACAACTTTTTCTATTTTTTTTTTTGCACTTCAAAATAACGAGTGCCCACAACTTTTATTTTTGATATATGTAGATTGATCTTAGTACTAAAGGTTAGTGATAGGTAGCATTCCAGCTTAAGTCTCACTTTCCAGAAAGCTATATTAGCGTAAACGATGGCGGCGTGTTTTAAAGGATGCGGGAAATTTTTTTAAATCTGCTTGTTTTAAAAGTAGAGAAATAATTTTAAAATATACTAAAAGAAGAAAGAATTAGCTAGTACCCTGCAAGTTTTAGATTGTTTCATTGAATGTGCGATTTTTAAGCAACGCTCTAGTAACACCATAATCTTGGGTTTCACAATTTTCCTTTTTGTGCGGTTTTTGGCTGTCTATCAAAAAAATTACCTAAAAAAAAAATAAAAAAGCGAATTGGCCCAAATAAAGACCATTTTTATTCATTGTATATGTTGCTTGTCTTGTGCAGAAAAAATGAAGGAAATCTATTTTGCATCCAAATTTGAGTGGTCGGTTCTTACGCGGACACGCTCTTAACTGGAAAAGATTTAACGAGAAACTGTCATATTTTTCGGACTGAAGAAAGCATAAACTAGTTTTGTTTGCACAACTAAACTGCTTGTTTAGCCACATGGAGCGAACAGTCTGAACGGGAGTCCTCAACGACAAAAATATAAGGATTTTTTATGGGATTTTATCGTGAGTTTGAAAAAATATCAACATAAACAAAAAGCCATTTATGTGTTCATATATCATTACATACATGTTTTAAAATGTCTATCTGTTGTTTCTTGGCGGCTTTATGGCTTCTAAACGGCATTTTAGCGGGTTTTGTTTTTTTCTGGTTGGACGTCATGTATGAACAGTGATATTGATGTTAATTCAACGTTTATTTTCAGGAATACATCTTTTCTTCGATCAGGGCACTGTCCATTGTTGTTGAATGCAAATCGCTACTTTTTCTGGACTTGGACTTCTTGAATTTCTGCAAAGGTAGGCAATGTCTCGGACTTTTAAAGACGGCAAATTCAGACAAGGAAGGCGCCTGTAGCAATGCCTCAGCACGGAGTGTTAGCATTGTTATGAAACACATAATTGGAAAAGCATCCAAAGAACTTTTTTTTATTCTGCGAAGGAAGCAATAATTTGCTTTGTTCGCGCAACCACATGGCTTGTTTAGCAACCTAATCCCGCTTTCATTTTTTATGTATTTATTGGGTCGTAAAGGTATATTACTATCGCTTTTCTTCGATGAAAGGTTAAAGTGAGAATGTTTATCTTACACCAATATTTACGTCCTTTGACATGCATCAACAATTCAATCACAATTTTGTGTCTTTTGTTAATTGTGAACACCCTTAACAATGCTGGTCATTTTAAAACAGCCTGCGGGCAATGATTTTAATCAGTGATTTGCTTAATTAAACATCTCCATTGCACGTTACATATCCAACATAAAAATGCCTTCATCTGAAGGAAAATGTGAAAATAATGGCTCCAAAACCATTTTAAATACTTTATTTCAATGCTTTCTCTGCTAGGTATGCGAGGTAGTTTTAATATTTGAGATCCACTAACCATGCAAAATACACCCGTGTCGACGTCACTGCATGCTCTCTTTTAACCTTTAGACGTAGTACATGCAAACTCATACCCCCACCACCCAACCGTCTATGATCCAACCGACTCAAATGACCCAACTGCCTCAAATGATCCAACCGACTCAATTGACCCAACTGCCTCAAATGATCCAATTAACTGATTCAAATGACCCAACTGACTCAAATGATCCAACTGACTCAAATGATCCAACGGACTCAAATGACCCAACCAAATGAAATGACCCAACTGCCTGAAATGACTTAACTGCCTTAAGTGACCCAACCAACTCAAAAGACCCAACTGACTAAAATGCCCAAAGTGCTTCAAATGACCCAATGGACTCAAATGACCCAACTGCCTCAAATAATCTAACTGACTCAAATAACCCAATGGCCTCAAATGACTCAACCGAATCAAATGGGCCAATTGACTCAAATGGCTTAACAGTCTCAAATGACCCAACTGCCTCGAGTGATCAAACTGACTCAAATGCCCAAAAGGCTTCAAATGACCCAACTGACTCAAATGACCCGATAAATTGATGCCCTAATATATGGTTATGTGTAATTTGCAGTACACAAAACAGTATACACGGTTACTGTAAAAATTTCTCTTGAGTTACTTTTTAGAGTAAATAACTTTGGTAGCCTAATAGAATAATTCTTGTAAATTTGAAGGTTTAGAATGCTTGGTACAATGTGATAATGCCCTAACGCTTAATGTATTGTTAATTATGAGTAATATTATAAGTGGTTGCAACCCCCCCCCCCCCCCCCCCCTATCTATTAGATGTACAATATTTCGAAAATATTTTACATCTGATAGATAGCCTGTGGTGTGCTCTTCAAGATAAGGTAAATATTATGGGTTGTAGCGCTGCTGTGGGACCGTGAAGTCAAAGAAAATGACCGACAATATGGCCGCCATCTTGGATTTTACTAAACATTATTTTTTATTGGGAAAATGCGGAAATTGCAAATATATTTTGCTACAGTTACCAAAAAAGATACAATTAAACATTTTGCTGCTTTTGGTAGCATTTTATATGTGTTTTCACCAAAAAAGGTGAAAAACACGCATTTTTATTAACAAATGGCTTGACCTCATGATACTTATGACATTATATCTTGTTACCATAGCAACCGGTTGTCGCAAACGTTTCCAGAATGTGTCAAAAGGACAAACGAACAGCTACTGAAGATGGCATGTGCCAAAAATAAATGCTCTTGACAAAATCCGAAAAAAACCGTTAAGGAGGGTTGGCATCCACCCCACCCCCCACCCGTACGTTAAATGATCATGCAGTTAGCAGCTGACCTTAAGGGACTCTTCATATTTAATTTGAGTTTAAATCTAGCGCCTTTTCTTTGGTAAAGTAATCAAAGATACAAGTCCATAAACGCAAAAAGACTTCGTAAATGCCGGTTTTTCTTTTTCTCAAACACACTTTTCCGATTTGAATCGAAACACGCAATCCGTTAATAAACAACACAGCTGGAAATATCATATTTACACACGGGTTAATGCCACAAGACCTAAATCACGCAAAGACCTTTCCAAGTGTTCTACAGACCAAACTTTGCAAACGTTCGTTCCTTTGTCTAGAATTGAGGAAAAATAGGCCGAAAAAAGATCAAACAAGAAGATGATAAAGTTCGCGCGTTAAAGCCGCGTGGGCTATGAAAATTATAGCCTGTGTAGCAAGGCGCATGAAAATAATATGGGCGCAAGAAAGAACAGGGTGCGCGACGGAGACACGTGAGGAGAGAAGAAGCGCCTGCCCGAGATGCCCACGAAAATCGTTTCCCGCCCCCTATCCAATTACTTGGCAGCGCTACGTGATCTGTCAAAACATTTGACAGAAAACAGATCCTTTCGCGCGAAAGCGCAAATTGTGGGAAACTCTGCGAAATGTCAGTCGAGAGCGGCGGTGAATTACGATATTAATTGAAACATGGAAGAAAACGAGACGATGAAAATCTGTCGTCTGTGCAAAAAAATTGACGAATAGTTTATGGGCCGTACGTTACAAAGGTCTGGATTAATGTCTTACATGAATCTATTCAGACGTCTGCGCAGGTTATGATTGTGGCCGAATAATAGCTCGAAGTCTTCATCAGATCGGGATTTCTGTTGAGAAAATCGGCGACGAAGATGGCAGAAATCACATCCATACCTCCCTTTGATCCCTTCGAACAGGCCGGTAGCGTCGGTCCGCGATGAACCAGGTGATAAACCAGACTACCATATTACATCGATGCACGAGGAATTACGGTCGACAATCGAAAACGAGCTTTGCTACTTCACCTCGCCAAGCCAGCAGTCCAGGACATCTTTGCTACGCTCTCGGACAGTGGTACGTCGTACACGGAAGCTATCACCTCGCTGGAGACGTATTTCTCCCCTCAAAAGAATTTACAGTTCGAACGACATTCGCTCCGTCAGGCACATCAAGGGCCAAGTGAACCGATCGACCAGTAGTCACTCGTCTGCGCCGTCTTGGCAAAAATTGTGAATTCGATATGAAGTCATCAGGGATCAGTTAATTAAACATTGTTCGTCCGCCATACTCCGTAGACGCACGAGGAATTAAGAAATCGGAATTACGGAATCGGAATTACGGAATAGGCCAATTTTCAAGCGGCAAACATTGAAAACACCTCGTCCCAGGACCACTGTACTACGAACACTCTCGCCAGCTTACAACGCCGACAGATCTGGAAGAAGATGAGCGAGTGAATTTTATCTCTGACAGGCGACGACAATGCACACATTGTGGAAACCAGGCGAAAAACAAGCCAAGAAACCCCAGGTCTCCTGCCTTTCGTAAGACCTGTTTTCAGTGTTGAATTCAACACCATTTTGGCCGTGTTTGTATGAAGAGAACCCCAACCTTGGGTCGTCCACAACTGCAGCAGGCTGAGAACCCGAAGGTCCAGTACGCATGTCATTCTCCTGTCGATGAAAATTGTTATGCATTTCAACTCAACCCTAGGCAAGTAAAGGCAGACACCACAGTCCGCCATAGGTACCCCTGTCCAAATCTGTATTGATTTAGGTGCAACAGCGAACAATATTGACTATGCAACTTATGAAACAATAAACGCTGCTAAAACGTTGCCTGGGAAACTTCGCCCACATGGAGAAGACAACCCTGCACCAGTTCCCCTCGCTGGATCGTTCATCAGATTAATCACCACTCCTTCAGCGCATATGAATCTAACAAGATTTTTTGTGTTAAAGCTCCTCTGCCGTAAAACCTCCACCCGTCTGAGAATGTTGCATGTTGCGGCCTCCATTACTACAGAACATTCTCCCGTTCATGTTGAATAACATTACCTCCATGAGAAGTTCCCAGCAGTGTTAAGTGGTTTGATCGGAAAACTGAAGGACTACCAACTTGAGCTCACCATTCACCCAACTTTACAGACCATATCACAAAATTTACGTCCTACGCCCATACACTGCCGTGCCAAGGTGGAAGATAAGCTGAAACAACTGGCAGATCAGGACATAATTGAACCTGTCACTGGCCCCACAACCTGGGTATCAAGTCGTCATTGTCGACAAGCCTAATGGTGATATAAGACTGTGTGTAAATATGTGCAAGCCCAACGAAGTTCTCCTTCGTCCACACCAACCATATCTAACTTCAGAATAAATTCTCCAAGACCTGAACGGGTCCAAGATTGATCTCAAAGAATGCTATCACCAAATTGAACTTTCTGAACCTTCTCGCCACCTGACAACATACGTTGGTCTCCGGCGATACAAGCGCCTGCCGTATGGAGCATGTGTGGGATCCGAGATATGTCAGCATGTAATTGGCCAAGTCTTAGAGGAATGTCCAAAACGTCAGAAACATTGCTGTCGATATCCTTGTCCATGGCACCACTAAATAAGAACACGACCAATTCCTAGAGAACACATTGCTCCGTCTCCAAGAAAAAAACCCGTAAAGTGTTTGTTCTGTGTCACAGAACTGGCCTATTATGGATTCCACATCTTAACACTAGGATTGTCCCCAGATAAAGATCGTGTCCAGGCAATTAAACAAATGCAGCCATCCACCTGCACAGCCACCGAAGCAAGAAGCTTCCTAAGAATAGTAAACACAGTGGCCAGTTTTATCCCAAACGCAGCTGCTATGACAGAGAAACACACGACGACTTACACACGAGAACTCTCCATGGTCATGGGGCCCTGTGCAATCTGAAGCCTTTGACGAGCTGTGTAACCTCATCTCGAGTGACACTGTTCTAGCTCCTTTTTGACCCCTCCCTACCTTCTCAAGTACGCCATGATGCTTTCAAGATTGGAATCAGCGGTGCCTTAACTCAGAAACATCCTGACGGATCTATAAGGCCTGTCTCAAATGCAAGCCGCAGTCTCTCACCAATGGAACAGCGTTACAGCCAAACAGAAAGAGAAAACTTATCTGGAGTGTGGGCATATGAAAGATTTCATTTTTACATTCATATTCATGGCAGTCAGTTCGACTTTGTTGGTGATCACAAACCCTTGGAAGTTCTCCTCAATGGTCGTGGTAACCCATCACCAAGAATTGAACGTTGACGATTACGACTACAACATTACAACTCCCGAATCGTTTACCAACCTGGTATCGAAAATGCTGTTGACATCCTTTCACGCAAACCGATGCAGCCCAACACACCCAGAGACCCAGTAGAAGACTACATAAACTCTTTTTTTATGGATTCTCTTCCCTTTGCAATCACCCTCCAAGAACTGCTAGCTGCATCAGAATCAGATCCCAAACTGAAAATTGTCAAAGAGTGTCTTGACACTGACAACTGGTTAACTGCACCAAAGCCCTTTCAAGCTCTAAAAGAGGAACTTTGCCAGAAATGAGACCTTGTTTTGAGAAACAATCGAATTGTAATTCCCGATGTACTGAGGCCTCGCATCCTTCAGCTTGCACGCGATCGGCGAGGGGCATCACCAAAGTTAAACAGCACCTCCGACAAAGGTTGCCAGGTATATGGCAGGTTAGGTACCATCAGATAAATGATCAAAGTGTTTACGAGCTAATCTGCTTGGAGACCAAGGATGAGTAAATTGAAATGGATGAAATCGATGCAGACAAAATTTTCCATCTGCCCCAACTATCTGCTACTGGGACTCCATTTATGGGGTTTACAATAATTCAAGATGACAGCTACCTGAGCTGTGCACTGGATGTCTGCAGTGTTATCAACAACAGTAACACCAACGTCAACAACAATATCGCTCATTTTTCTACAACACCTATATATATTCTTTTAGGTTTGTTCAGTAGAAACTCAAGAAACTGAATCCAATAAGAAAGAGTAATCGAGAAGTTTACTTGATTTCTTCTTTATGGTTTTAATTCAGTGTGGAATGGTAATACACGTATATTTGTCAACAAAAGTCAAGACTCGATGCTTTTGCAAACAGCACCAAACTCAAACGGGGAAAAATTCGCCCTAAGTATTTAATATAATTTTCCTTATCGTACCATGTATAAATTAAACGTCCACTTCCTGAGTAAATATTCCTTTAAATTGACGGTCTTCTTCGGCTTCTTGAGCCATTCCTGCCTCCCAATTCGGTAGCTTATTATCTGATTGTAAAGCGCCATTGGGCTACAAGGAAATGGCGCTATATAAATTATACATTATTATTATTATTATTATTATTATTATTATTATTATTATTATTATTATTATTATGGTTCAGTACTGTAATTGCGAATGATTTCTCTCTCTCAACCTCCGAGTCCAATTTATTATTATTATTATTATTATTATTATTAATATTATTATAAGCAACACATCACCAAATCCTCATGATACGAAATAGATCCTTAGAATTTATCGAGTTCTTCGCCAAAATTGTCCTTCAAAACACTTTCCGACGAACTGAAAAGTAAATTTTACGGCGAAGACATCTCCAAATACTTTTCATTTAGTGACTTCTTTCGCTGTTGTCCAAGAAATGACCACGATCTTCGTTGCGAATATGACGTCACGAGACAACTCGGCATGTCTCGACACGTGAGACCGCTTTCTAATAATCAAGGACTTGACTTTTTAAACTGAGAATGGCGGCCGGGTTTTCGGCGGTTTTTGGCCAGCTGTTTCTAGATTCAGCAAGCTTATATCGTTCTCAATTATAGCGATTTTATGCAATTATGAACTCATTGGATAAACGGAAGTAAAACAAAGTCGAAGAAAAAGACAAACATTTTCTGCGTAGTACCACTTTACGGATCCATCCACGGATGGATGTACCATACACCCTCTAGGTTTCATTTGCTCAGGAACTAAAAAACGCCCAGGCAAAATAGGTTTAAGAAACTTCACGGCTCGGTTATCCTGTATACTAACCTACTGTTCGTTGAATAATGTTATCACTTTTAAAAAAAACAAGATAGATAAATTATAGGGACGCTTGTGTTGAACACTTATATAGAAGTTATGCAGAAGTTTGTTTTCCGTGAGCTTTCGGTTTCTTAAAGACTTTTGTTCTGGGGCCATCGTAGCTCGATAAGAAATAGAACACAAACCGCGGTGATAAACATATTGAACTTATTCATTTTTTATAAAACTTGACGTTTCGTATGCTACTACATACATTTTTAAAAGTGACCGTTACAGTGTTGAAAAACTATACTTATATAGTATTGAAAAGGGACTGGAACCGAGATTAAGTACAAAACTTAACAGTTGATCTATAAAAAGAAACAGCTAATTAATAAAGCATCAGCTTCTCGCTACTGACGTTTGCATTAAAAGCTGGCTTCAGTTCTTGTATAAACAATGTTTCTTTGATTTTACAGTGGAAATCAGTTTTGCCCGACGCTAAGACATCGAAATGATCCCTGCACTTGATGTTATGTCCAGTGGTGTTGACATGGTCAGCAATGACTGATGTGTGGTCATGCTTAGCAAGGGCCTTAAAATGCTCAGTTTTTCTATCATGAAGCCGTCGTTTAGTTTTACCAATGTAAAATTCTTCACAATCCCAACAACTGGCTTTGTAAATAACTTTAGACTGTTGAGAGCGATTCAAGCGGTCCTTGTACGGGAAGAAAGATTTGATGCGGCGAGTGTTTTGGAAAATAATTTTAAGGTTGACACAAGAGTAAAAATTGTATACACAAGATTTTAGACGTTTAGAGATTTGGTTGCTATGTAAACCTAAATAAGGTTTCTGTTATTGGGTTTCTGTTATTGGGATTGCCCCTCGAAAATGTGACCGCATTCGAAGTGCAATATCATTTACACAAAACAATAAGGGAAATAAAGAAAAACGAAAAAAAAAGACAACATTCAGTCATTCACGCTTCAAATTTAAAAAAAATAATAGTAATAATAATAATAATAATAATAATAATAATAATAAAAAAACATTTTTTTAGAGAGGGTGGCACCAAGCTAACTCTAGAATCGCTCGTTGAGGAAGAAAGTTTACTATATTTGTTCGATTAACTGTTATCACATTCAAAATGAACGTTTTCCCCACCCCATCATATTAGCATAAGAGCTTTACCTCAGCCCAGAAATGCACTAGCCGAGAAAGTATCTCTTTTCTTGCCGTAAACAGCATTTTTCATCAAAAAAAGCGAAAGGCACTCATTTTTATTCAAACATGGGTTGACTTCATGCGAAAACAACTTATGGGAGAGTGCCATCCACTCCTCTCCCCTGTTTTCCGAGGGTTAAAATCGCTTGTTGGGTAAGAAAATACATATTTTTTTTTACACCTACTGTTCAAAATGAACGTTTTTCCTAGCCCTTCATATTGCTTCAGCTCATAAATGCACTCGCCAAGAAGTTATATCATTAAACTCTTGCCGTAAACGATCTTGTTTATTTTTTCTTATTTTTTTTTTCTAGGTTTTTCAGCCGTCATCAACGCTGCAATTTCGTTGCACGGCCTTATTGCTTAGTTGCAAGTGCGAAAATAATCAAACATGGGTATACAGGGCGGTTTAGTTACCCGTCTCTTTCTCCTGTTTTTGCTGCTTTCTTTGGTCTGCCTTCTCTATGTGTTCACTATCTATCAGCACCTTTCGTTTAGATTGTCGTCGCGGGTGACCAATAAAGTTGGGTAAGTAGAGCAATACTAAAGACTGCATTTTTACCGGCGTAAAATAGACCATAAAACAGTCGTATTTTTGCGTTTGTCAAACGAATGCGCGCGGTCGGTGAACGAAAGGTCTGGAGCGAGTGTGAATAAGGAGAGTGGGACTGGGGAGAGATGCTAAAAATACAACTGTCGGCTTTCGTTCAAATTTCCCGCTTCTACCGGAACGGGAAATTTTCCCGTTGGTTCAATATGACGGGCATATATAAAGCAAATTTACGCCATCATCGCCGGGCGAAGGGTCTTTTGTGGAATCAACCCAAAAGTCGTCTGATTTCTCTTGCTTTTACTATAGTAGCAAGGTGCTGCCAATACTCTAACGGTTATGAGCCAGATTTTAGTAACACGCGCACATTTCTAAGCCGACTAGGTTTTTATACTGAAGCGTGTTGATTTTTGTCAGCAGTGAAAGAAAAAAAATATTGATAACGCTCAACCCTTCCACGGTTTTTTCAACTTTTGATATTGGCCATGTAGCGACAATCTAACGACACTGCTGGAAAGAGCACCTCAAAATTAGTAAAATAGCCAAGTTTGTGAGTCGGGAAATTTTACAGACGTTTGTATGCTGGGGGGCAAGTTTGTGCCCCCCAGCATACAAACGTCTGCAAAATTTTCTGACTTCGCGAAACTATAACTTTGCGATTTTACAAGATACGACTCACAAACTTAGCTATTTTACTAATTTTGAGGTGCTCTTTCCAGCAGTGTCGTTAAATTCTCTCTACATGGCCAATATCAAAAGTTGGAAAAAACCGTGGGAGGGTCTATTGTCATTAAAATCCTATTCGTAATCATTGCAATGAATTCTTACATGCCGATGGGCCGAGGCTAAATCAATCTGCGTTCGTCTGGCACGGCCGGTTAGTGAATTATTGCTTTAGCGATATATCGCTAGAACTTCGAAGAGCCAACGTCGGCATTGTTGAACGATTAACAAATCAGTGAGACAACCACGGCAAAATGAAGTTATACATTCAAAACATACCAGAACAGTACTAGAAACGGGAAAATCAGAAAACTTCTTGCTTGATTCCACAGCAATCCAGCAATTAGGATGGCCCGATTAGGATGCTTTATGTGCAGTAAAATTTGGGATTTTTTGGTGTCCGGTCTTCCAAATGGCCGCCCCTATTGTTTTGTTTTTCAAGGGCTCATTTCCGCCGGAAATTCCTTCGAACGCGTCTCCATAATCTGTGATTACTGCTAGTTCATAACAGTTATGACAAAAAAAGGTGGTATTTGAGTCACATGTACACCTCTGTAAACCCCAATACAAATCAACTGAGTTGATGAATTATTAAACAGCAGAATTAACTCATGATACAAACACCTGCTCAGCTAATTAGTATTCATTAACTCTCTACTCATTGTTTCATTTTATAAGTACGATAAAATATTCGCCTCCGATCTGTATGGGCGTTTACAATGGCTCGCCTTCGGCTCGCCATTGTAAACGCCCATACAGATCTCCCGCTCATATTTTATCTACTACTTGTAAAATTTATTTGAAGTCCGCATATCAAAGAATTTATGAGTAAACAGATTAACTTAGGTGATCAACTTTCCGGGTTCTACAAAACGACCTGTTTTATTTTCACTGGGGTGACCTCAGTTAAGATAAACAGCACGATCAGCCACAAGAGATGATTTAGTCATTTGAACTTTTTGTAGGGAATGTATGTTATGCAGAAAAAACGAACTTCGCAAGTTGAGAACAGCAGAAAACCTTAAACTAAGCTTTATTTGGATTGGGATTGTTTATAAAAAAAATAATAGCTATAAGCAGTAGATTTTATCGGAAATTGATACAGTACACGCTGTTCTTTAAGCTTAAAGGCCGACTGAGTTTTTTTAAGGATTTCTGTCGAGTGAATGTTATGTGAACTTAGCCGAAGTTTCTCAACAAATGATTTTTGCATGTTTTTCCTCAATTGTCCCAAGTCCAAAATACGCCGATCCTCAGAGATTTTTATAGATTTAGTAACTAGAGTGCCTATTTAAACCACTCACGTAGTTCCAATTCTAGAAAAAGATTTCACCAGGAAAAGTTCATGAAAAGGTATTGTTAGTTTTACCCATCGACCAAAATGTATGTTTTGATATCAAATTCGCAGTGAAGACATAATTCGATTGCTTTCATACTTCACCAAGTTTATGAAATTTAATCAAAGTTTTAAGTGTCACTGGTTTCCTAGCGATAACCTAAGTGACATTACAGATATCGCATGTTAAGAATTAATTCCAGCTCTATGTCACATCATTTGATTTTCTTTTATTTATATAGGAACAGAAGTGTTCCAACAGTGAACAGTACAACAGTCCAGTCCAACAGTCCAACCGTGAACAAGCAAGAATGTTCCCCTGTTAAAAGTATTCTTTTCCTTAAAACACACAAAACTGGATCGAGTACCATGGCCAACATTTTTTTTCGTTATGGAGACGCGAGAAATCTTACCTTCGTTCTTGGACGGGGCACTCTTCTAGGCTGGCCAGAGAGATTTCGTATCACTGATCCACTCCCTTTTTATGGCCAACCTGACATACTCTGCAGTCACACAAGATTTAACAAAAAACCTATGAACTGGCTTTTTCCTCCTGAAAGAAGCAAGTACTTAACAATTCTCAGAAATCCCGTGGACCAGTTTGAGTCGACTTTTAATTTTGCCCAACTCGGCAGTGCGTTTGGTTTTGGAGCCAATCCAAATGATTCTTTGGAGAAATTTCTAGACAAGCCAATACCATTTTATAATAGTTATGATTTCCGTCACCGACACTGCCTCATGATGTATTTGGCAAGAAATCCCATGATGTTTGATTTGGGTATGAAATTTAAGAATTTCCAAAATCTTGTAGCTGTTAACGAGTACATCCAGTTCCTGGACAAAGAGTTTCATTTGGTTCTGATCATGGATTACTTTGACGAATCACTGGTGTTGATGAAGCGACTGCTGTGCTGGGAAATAGACGACATTTTGTACGTGAAGCTTAATGAAAGACAAGAAAAAGAAAAGGCCAACAGTTTAAGCTTAAAGGTTATGGAAAACATAAGACGATGGAATAAAGCAGACGTTTTGTTGTTCGATCATTTCAATGCAACATTTTGGAGGAAAGTAAATTTAGAAGGACCAGGTTTTTATGAAGATTTATTTACTTTCCGTCAAAGAAACCAGAGGATGAAGCAATTGTGTTTGACGAACGGAACACAACTTAAGCGGACTTACGGAAAAAAATTTGTAAAACACTATGCGATTAGAAAAGATCTCGATCTAAGTTTAAAAGTTATGTGCGAAAGCTTAGTCAGAACGGAAAACGATTTTCTTGCATACCTGAGGAATAAGGCAATAGTAAAACTAAGGAATAATAACGGAGAAGGACCGAACAGGATTAAAGACGAAACTAGCTGGGACGAAGCAAGCGATTTGCGATATGTTCCCGTACAAACTGTAAACGCCGTTTAAATTAGCTGCCCAAAATCCTTAGATTAATCTTTAACAAAGTCCAAATCTGAAATTTCAGTTTTTAAAAGTTTAAAACAAATTAAGCACCACCTGACCACAGGAAAGTACGTGTATAGATTACACGGCGAAGTGTTTGACTCTAAATGGGAAACGGTACGTTAGTTATGGCCGATCCACACTTCATCGTAAGAGGAGGTGGAAGGACTAAGGGGGGAGGGGGGAGGGGGAGGGGGAGAGGGAGGGGGAGGGGGAGGGGGAGGGAGGGGTTATGCGAAAACAAAATGTTAGAGACTGGGCCTTCCTTGTTTATTTGGTTGTTTTTTTTTTTTTTGCAAGATATGTGGGATCTTGCAAAAAATCCAGGATTTTTTGCAAGATCCAGGCCCAGCGAGCCCCTCGCCTACAATCACTTGCAAAAAACAGTCGAGACACTGCATAAAAACAGTAATTCTGCAAATTTAATTTAATAGCAGTACCAGAAGAAATGAATCTCCCGTTAGCGACTTAAACTGATGAGTCAGTGACGTACAGTCAAGGGAATTTGGAAAAGTTGCCAACACGAAGATGTTTTGCTGAAGCTGTTATTTGTTCTTTCAATGGTACCAATGCAAACGTTTTGTAGTGAATTAACTTATCTCCCAATTTTCCCCAGTATGTGCTAAGTGCAATTGAATACCAGGTCACACGGTCTACACGGTCTACACGGTCTACAGAAAAATTTATAAAGATACATACAGTTTTTTATTTTAATTACCGAATTAAGCATTTTCGTTTGCGGTCTTTTGCTGATTTGAGTTCTATTTTCATATATTTTCATATATTTTGGGACCGTAGGTCTTCACTAGATCCGATATGCTGATATCCGATATGCTGATATCCGATATGCTGTGTTTTCCTTCAGTGTGGTTTTGCCCATGCGTTTTAATGTCTACATCGGCTTGCCATGTACATTCATCTTTGCGAAACATCATTGTGACATCTTGGGACAGCTTGTTCCCCGCAACACGTGATGTGGCACGTGTGATGCGGTTGACAAGTTGGTTCCAAGGTACTGAACTTGATATTGTGAACGGGTCATTGTGCATTCTATTTACGACTACATTCTTGTAGTCGTTTTTAGTTTGCTACATGCTACACCGCGCTGACAAACTCCAATAGAGCGAAACAGCTGTCCGCGGTTGCTACCCTGCTTTATTGGTTTCTGTCGTATTGGTGTCTCGCAAAGTCTACTTTTTTACTTTTTTTAGTCAGATCAGATTTTTTTAGTCAGATCAGCCTTGCAGTTTGCCAAATAATATAGACCGTTGGTAAATCTTATGTAAAATAGAAGAAGAATTTTTCGTTAGCGAAATTTTATTAAGTGAAGTTTCTATTTCCGTTAACTGTTTTACATGTTGATATGTAGAAACAAATGCATTCTACGCTGAATAAAGAAGCAAATAAACCATATTCGCTTGGAGGATAAGGCCTGCTCCAAGTACCAGGCAAACGCTTTAATAATATTTGCCAATTAAGCAATTAGCTTATCTGAGTTAAAGACATAAACGAAATAAACAATCATCATCGAACAGACCAATTTACGAGCAGTGTCAGGGAGGCCCACATAACCCTCTTGGGGAACGGGAAACCTGGGTGGGGACCAAGACACAAACTCGGGCCCTCCACTGGCCAAAAAGACCTAGATAACCATACTTCTAGTTACTTCTAACATTCCAGCCTGCGAACGTTGTACAAAGCGCATTCCTGTGTGTCTATCTACCAATTCAGGGTCACTCAGTTTACAGCTATAAAATAATCGTTAACATCACAAACAAATGGAGCCATACTTCCTGAATTTGGCACGAATGGTTCAATAACTGATACCAAGGGACTTATGATAACAAGAACCCTTCTTTCCTTACAATTCTACGCAAAATCGGAAACTGAAAAGAATCCTTAGAGTACGGTAATAAATCAATAATTGTCTCAGTGATAGCCACTGCTGCACATGAAATCTTCCGAGACCTAGCAATTACAGAAGTGTGGCCTTCACGAAATTGATCGTTCTTCCTTGCGGAACAAAAACTGACATTCCAATATCAGAAATCAATATATCCTTAACCTAGATATCCAGTAATTCGGAAATACGAAAAAGCCCGGCATAGCCAACTAATAATACAAACAAAAAGCGAATTTCTGCGAGAGATGCGGAAACAGCGCTATATGCCTGAGCTATTCTAACAACATTCTCTAAATCCCTCGGGTTGGACTGATCTTGACAATTTCCTCCTAGCTCATTCAGCGGCTACAACAACTGTCGGATGAATGGTCGGCGATTCTAATCCAGCTAGCTTGTGGCCCCATCAAATACAATACAACGCAGAATCAATGACGCTACCATCATTCTTCAAGGTACCTTCAGTCAGCTCCAAATGGCACAATGCCGCATGCAATGGCCCGGCAGGGATATAAGGTACTCTATGTTTAGACTGTGCACAACGGTGCCAACGACTCCAGCCGTAAAAGTATTTGGATACAATGTTTGGAGCATTTAAAGCAAGAACCAAGTCTAAAAGCTGCGGCACTCGCAAGGACAGACTGTGAGCCATCTCCCAAATACCAACATGACTGATATCTAGAAGACAAACAACAAATTAGTCCCCAGCTAAACAAATTGAATATAGGCAACATACAAAATGAAACCATACTGATAGCAGCTGAGTAAAATGACACCAGCTGGGTAAAAAACTACGACGCTTTATCCTAAATGGAAGGAATAAAGGGAAACCGAACTAAACACCTCCATCAAAAAGGGAGGTATAAACGCCCGTCAAACCCGACTCTTCGACCTAAATCAGGGAAGATATAACCACCGACAAATGAGACTCTAAATCTCAATGAGAGCAGCAAAACACTCGCCAAACTGATACCTCAACCTAAATGGGAGGTACGAACGCATACTAAACTTGACCCTCGACCTAAATGGGAGGTATAAACGCCTTTAACTAGGCTCTGGATCTCAATGAGAGTAGCAAACGCTCGCCAAATTGATATATCGACCTAAATCAAGGTATTTATGCACACTAAACTTAACCTCGACCTAAATGGGAGGTATGAACGCATACTAAACTTGACCCTCAACCTAAATGGGAGGTATAAACGCCCTTAACTAGGCTCTGGATCTCAATGACAGTAGCAAACGCTCGCCAAATTGATACATCGACATAAATCAGGGAGGTATATGTATTAACGCATACTAAACTTAACCTCAACCTAAATGGGAGGTATGAACACAATGACAAAACTTAAGCCTCAACCTAAATGGGAGGTGGAAAACGTCAACAACTAACCAACAAACAAAAAACATGAAGAGTGTATCGGCGAAAATCCATGCGCAAAGCCAACACATTAAAGGACGGACATCTAACAAATACTGAAGGTCTTCCACGATAAACCACTTGCTGACCAGGGCTCTCAATTAGCAAATCCGGTAATCAGGGGAGTGCCACGAATTCCTTGACAAAGGACGGAAACCGAGATGGACTGTCATGCAAGAAAGGCCAAAATTAACTGGTAGGCCATTCTGGAATTATGAGTACATGACCCAATCCCGGTGTGGAAGCGCAAATGCTTAAGCGCAGCAATGACGAGATGCACAGGTGGACACAACCAATTACTGCCCGCGCTCCAATCTAGAGCTAACGCATCTGCCGCGGAACAACAGGGCGAAAAATACTTGGAGTTGAATCTCGCTACTTGAGAATTGAAATACAATGAAAAGCGATCCACAAAATGGGGACCCCATTACGCGTCTAGCATCTGGAAAACAGCACGATTTAAACCCCGACAAACCTACAAAGCAGATCCGCGCGATCATTCTCCTCGCGGAACAACCACTGAGATACTAATGAAATGCCAAAAGTTAAACGCAAAAACGAAAATATCAACAGCGATCTTCTACAAATGAGACTGCCGACCGTGAGAATGCGAGAGGCACCCATATTGGCAACAAAGACTTAAACTTTGCGATGACTCAACTTGTCGGCATAACACAAAATACAGCTTTCAACTCCCGCTAAGTCGAACTAGTAGCAAAATCAGAAGGTTCAAACATACCCCGAACCGGTTCGCC